>JAWRVZ010000197.1:600000-1170874 GCA_037043235.1 Rhodeus uyekii
ATTACAATAAATATCAGTAAATTAACAACTTGACTGTTATTTTAAGGATTATATCATTAAATGAAAAATTACAGTAATTCTTATTTTTTTATACAGAAAATTACTGTATTATTTCTACAGTATTTTTCTATTTTTATACATTACGTACAAATTCATGTAAAATTACAATAAATATCAGTAAATTAACAACTTCACTGTTATTTTAAGGATTATATCATTAAATGAAAAATTACAGTAATTCTAATTTTTTAAACAGAAAATTACTGTATTATTTATACAGTATTTTTCTATTTTTATACATTACGTACAAATTCATGTAAAATTACAACCAATATATGTAATAATTAACAATTTGACCATTATTTTAAGGATTATATCATTAATGACAAATTACAGTAATTTCCAGTTTTAATACAGGAAAATTACCTTATTATTATCTTTTCTGTTTTCATTCAATACATACAAATCCATGTAAAATTACGAACAATATATGTAAATTAATACATTGTTTTATTTATACCATATTTTTCTGTAAATGAATAATTCTAGCCTACTTCTAGAAAATGAAGATCCAAGAATGTGCATCAGATGTGTTTTTAAGAAGCCACAGTAAACTTTATTGTTTATATATGTAAAACTCCTGTAAGGGAGTAAGGGAGTGATATATGTTGATTATAAATCACACTCAGTCACCCGCGATGTTCATTCATTTAACCTTATAACGTGAATACAACAGAAACATACACAAATTATATACAACTAGTACATAGCTTTACACTTAACAGAAACAACGAGTAACGAAAGCATTAAAGCACATATAACAAACACTTCCTGTGTGGTGCGGCATCGTCAGCGCGCGCGCGCGCTATCGCGGTACATTTGAGTTAACTGAACACGTTGATACTGAAAACACTTAACCCGCACAACACTCGAATATGCTAGACAAAACACTCATGACACTCAAACCTGTCTTTCCAACCGTGCATACCTGTAAGGGAGTGATATATGTTGATTATAAATCACACTCAGTCACCCGCATGTTCATTCACTTAACTTTATAACGTGAATGAAGTCTCTCGCGAGAACTCCCTTCATCCCGCCACGCAGTGACGTGCACGTCAAGGGCATATTCTTCGTACCTCGCTAACTCGCTTAGCTGGATTAGATTGTTGACGATTTTGCATGATCTTGGATTGTTCGGTTCTTCGACGCTCATCCGGGACTTGTTGTCATAGTAACAGGTCCTCTGAAGTGAACCTGCTCGGAGCAGGCTTACTTCATGTTAGCAGGATTAGTTCACGGCTTTATAAGCGGAGGTGAAATGGGAAGTTTGTCGCAACATGTCCTGTTCGTTTTTACGAGAGAAACCTGTTGTTGAAGGTGCAATATAATATATTTATTATAACTATAATATATTTAAAAAAAAATTATATATATATTTTATATTTCGTTTTTCACGTGAGGGTATAATGTATCTAGTTAATTTAGATACAATTAGTTATAGTCGGCCATTAAACAGCTCAAACTGTGTGTATTGCCTTGCGCTACTTTGCGAGCGGCACGTTCATTTACACTGTTGGAGATGCGGAGAACATTGTGAAAGTGCTGTGTGTCGTGCCATTCGCAAAGTTTACCAGCACTCAAGCAGTCATTTTTGAAAAAAGGGAACTTTGCACACAGTTTAGTTTACAGTTTATTTTATTTATTTAAAAAAATCCAGCTGATCATCTCTTGCCTGTGGAATGAAATAAATCATGCAAGGTCCTCAATAGTACAGTGTGTTTATTCGTGTATTTTATTAACTTTGAAGTTCCTCTTGAAGCAATTCAATCTCAAGTCTGACTTTTTGCTTTATTCGTTTTTGCAATTATATTTCTTTTTTTTTTTTTTGCAGAATAGCGCAAGTAGTAAAGATACTATTTTGCAGAATATTTTTGCATTTTACTTTTACTTGTTCCCAAGTTCTAGTGGGTCCTGCGGTGGCTCTAATATAAAAGACGATTATGAAATACAGTGCAATTAATATGAGTCAATATAATTACACACACGATCAATAGGCTACTCACAAATTTAATTTGTCGACAACTTTTTGCCAGTCCTCTCTCCTGGCTTTTGCAGCTTTAAAGTGTTGCCTTGTGTTTTAATTAAACACTGAAATTCAGCGTCGCGCGCCGCCGAGAAATACTGCGCGCGCTCTTTCAAGCATGCTTGCTAACCAATCAAAATGTTGCTGATCAGTGTTTCTACTATCGATACATATCCCCTTTTAAACCAGCACATGAACGCGCAATGATCTCAGATAACTCAATCCAGCTATACTAATCGTCAACAACAGGTGCGTTTGAAGAACCGATTAATCCAGATCATAGTAAACGCGATTATCTCATCCCGGATGTGTCAACTGATCTTGGATGTAGTAAGCGACGTACGAAGAATATGCCCCAAACGTACAACCAATCACACAATGATTAACTTGAAATGAATAACCTATTCTAGAACACAATATATTTACAACCAATATTCATATCAAAGAACAACGAACAAACAACAAAAAACAATCACATACAAATAAATCAAACTCAATTATTTACACATATCACATATACATTTGATTAACGCTAAGTTTTATGCATTAGCTTACCTAACCCTAACCCTAACCCTAACCCTAAAAGCCTGACAATGTCAATGCCAAATACCTTTAAATATTGTGGTATTCTGACATGTTTCTAACTGACACATCTTCTACTCATAAAGATCAGGACTTAAAAGCTTTTCACTCGTATTTACAGCATTGAGGTGCCTAATCCTAATCTTAACCCCAAACCCAGGCCTGGTCTCACAGACAGGGTTAAGACTAAGCTAGGATTAGCCCTTAGTTCAATCAATAGATTTAAGTATCTTTAATAAATGGCAAAAATTAAATAAATAAATAAATAATAATAAGACACATTTGTTACATAAATGAATTGCCTCAGGCACAAACGTTTATAATGATTTGTAGAACATCAAATTGTCCTAAAACACAACAGGGGCAACCACTCGAAGTCTGTCTAAAAAGTCTGTCTCATGAGACTATACCATGATTAAAATGAAACTGAAGTTTTTGTCCTAAAATAACAGGCTGCAAAAGATTAAATGCAGACGAGAAGTCCACAAACAAAAAGCCATGCAAAAGCCCAAGCTGTTTTTGTGCTCAAAGTTGATGTGTTAGAAGCAGGAAAAATGGGCAAGCGTAAGGATTAACAGACGAGCTACTGGAGCTCAAACTGCTCAAGAAGTTAATGCTGGTTCTGATAGAAAGCGGTCAGAATACACAGAGCATCTCAGTTTATTGCATATGGGGCGGCATAGCCGCTGACCAGTCAGGGTGTCCATGCGGACTCCTGTCCACTGCCAAAAGTGCCAACAGTGGGCATCGGAACAGTGAGCATCAGAACTGGACCACGGAGCAGAGATTCCGATGAATCATATTTTCTTTTGCATCATGGTGGCCAGGTGCGTGTGCATTGCTTACAAGACTTAAAGGATCTGTTGCTAACATATTGGGGGTCAGGGCTTTTTTTTACCAGCAAAAGGGGGACCAACACAATATTAGGAAGGTCATAATATTATGCCTGATTATGCAATGTTAGCAAACAAGTGTTGCTTTGGACAGAAGATTAAACCTAAACCAACAGGTTGTGTAACAGTGGCACACAGTAAAAGTGAAAATGAGAGTTGACATTATTAGGCAGAATATTTCTAAAGGAAAGGGCAGGTAAATAAATTGTGTTTTACTGCAATAAAACTATTATATATATATAAATGACAAATGACAAATGTGCGCGCCTTTTACAGCGTGCGCGCCTTTTTTCAAATTTGAAAAAAATAAACAAAATAGTTGGAAAGCGAGTGTGCGCGCGCGCGCGTATCTGTCTGTGTGCGTTGCAGCTCGCCATCTGCAGTGCACAGTACTACTTCAGCTCGGTTTTGCATGGATTATTACATTGATTATTTTACGTCGGACTGCAAAGTTTTCTATTTTAGGCAAATTTAAGTTGCGGATTGTTAATGGTGAACAAACAAAAAATGCAATATGGCCAACGACTTTTACCAACGTATAACGTTACCGGACAACTACAGAAGGTAAGTTAAACAAGTTAGCTTTTAATAAAAAAAATATAGTCTGCTACATTGTGATGTAATGTGTTTAAGTAATCTAATCGCGATAACGACATTACATAGTTCAATGTATTAGCTAACGTTAACTGTGTGTTGTTAACATGTGTTAATATTTTAAACTAGGATTAAGATTTTTTTTTTTTAAGTCTATATAAGAGCTTTGTAAATGAGCGAACTGAGAACGGAGTCTTGTACAAGCTCTTTTGAAAATCCCTGTTAGTAAGTAAATGGCTAATGTATGCGTGTGTGTGTGTGTGTGTGTGTGTGTGTAAAATACATTTTAGGAAGAAAAAATCCAGCCACACGATCTTCAGGAGCGGTGAGTATTGACATAGTAACATTTGGAAAGCTGAATTTTCAGCATCATTACTCCAGTCTTTAGTGTCACATGATCCTTCAGAAATCATTCTGATATGCTGATGTGCTGCTTAAGAAACATTTACTATTATTATTAATGTTGAAAACAGCTTGTAACGCGTTTATTCTCTAGGAGAGGCCGGATAGCTCGCCTAAATGTAGAGTGAAGCACTAGTAAGACAACTGATATTCCACAGGAGGGGTCCTTTATTAACTGTCCATCCTACACACACCGGGGAGGTTGGCAAACAATGCTTCACACACAATCGCGTTACCAAACAACAACAAAACAACAGTAAGAGCAACAGAAATGAAAACAGTGGGAAAAACCTCACTCCACACATGCGATGCTTCCCTGCCCGCGCTCTGTTCGAACGACCTCATTACTGCTCTTGAGAGAGTGAAAAAGCACTCCGCCTTAAAGGAGCATTACCCACTATAACTCGTTACAAGCTGTGTACATTTTTTTCAGGATTATTTAATGAATAGAAAGTTCAAAAGAACAGCATTTATCTGAAATATAAAGCTTTTGCAACATTATGTCTATACTGTCACTTTAATGCATCCTTGCTGAAACAAATTATGAATTTCTTTAAGTTATTTCCCCAAAAAAACAAAATCTTACCAACCCAAAACTTTTGAACGGTATACAATGTTACAAAAGCTTTCTATTTCAGATAAATACTGTTCTTTGCAACTTTCTATTTATCAAAGAATCATAAAAAACTGTTTTCAACATTGATAATAATCATGAATGTTTCTTGAGCAGCAAATCCTCATATCAGAATGATTTCTGACGGATCATGTGACACTGAAGACTGGAGTAATGATGCTGGAAATTCAGCTTTGCATCACAGGTATAAATTACATTTTAAAATATAATCAAATAGAAAACAGTTGTTTTGCATTTTAATAATATTTCACAATATTACAGCTTATTTTTTATAATATAATAGCATAAATGCAGCCCTGGTGAGCAGAAGGGACATCTTTAAAAACATACAAAAATATTACTGTTCAAAAACATTTGACCGGTAGTGTACACACACACACACACACACACTGTTCAAAAGTTTGGTATCGTAAGATTTTTAATGTTTTTAAAATAAGTTTCGTCTGCTCATCTGCAAGGCTGCATTTATTTAATTAATCATACTAACAGTAATATTGTGAAATAATATTACAGTTTAAAATAACTTTTCTATTTGAAAGTATTTTAAAATGCAATTCATTCTTGTTAGCAAAGGTGAATTTTCAGCATCGTTACTCCAGTCATAAATTTAATAAATAAATGCTGTATAATTTTAATAAACGCTGTATAAGTGCTGTTCATTTTGTAAAGTGTTACAGTTTTGTAATCAGTATGTTTAGACTGTCACCATAATCCTAGTTTGAGAATTTGATAAACTATTGTTAATTACTGAAGTAATTTAAATTTTGTATTTTATTTATTCAATAATTGTGATTTTAGATTACGTTTTACATCATTTAAACACTATTAAATTATATGTAAACAAATGCTGCAAATTGAAGTTTGAGATGATTTTAATTATTTTTTATACTGTTTATACTTATTCTATCTGCCAAAATAAAACTTCATTTTAAATCTTGAGCACGTCTTGACTATTTATTGTTTGACTGTAATCATTTAGGAAATCTGTAAAATAAGTGTTTCTGTTGAACTCTTAACACTGTTGTTTTATTGAAGGTGTTTGACTGTAATAATTTAGTAAATACCTGTAAAATAACAGTGTTTATCCATAGAACTCTTAGCAATATCATTTAATTAAAGGTGTTTGACTGTAATAATTTAGTAAATACCTGTAAAATAACAGTGTTTATCCGTAGAACTCTTAGCAACATCAGTTAATTGAAGGTTTTTGGCTGTAATAATTTAGTAAATACCTGTAAAATAACAGTGTTTATCCGTAGAACTCTTAGCGATATCATTTAATTAAAGGTGTTTGACTGTAAAAATTTAGTAAATACCCGTAAAATAACAGTGTTTATCCGTAGAACTCTTAGCGATATCATTTAATTAAAGGTGTTTGACTGTAATAATTTAGTAAATACCCGTAAAATAACAGTGTTTATCCGTAGAACTCTTAGCGATATCATTTAATTAAAGGTGTTTGACTGTAATAATTTAGTAAATACCTGTAAAATAACAGTGTTTATCCGTTGAACTGTTAACACTGTAATTTAATTGAAGGTTTTTGATCATAATAATCTAGGAAAGATCCATAAAATAACAGTTTCACACTGTAAAAAAAAATCATAAAAAAACGGTAAATGACTGGCAGCTACGGCTGCCAAACAAAAACCGTAAAAAAAAGGTAAAATATCTTACTTTAAACACGGGAAAAATCTGTAAAATAACATGTTTTTTCACTACAATTTTTAATGAAAATTTCTGTAAAATTATTGTTTTTGCACTTTATTTGAATTAAGATATTTTACTTTAATTTTATGGTTTTTGTTTGGCAGCCGTAGCTGCCAGTCATTTACCGTTTTTTTACGAGAATTTTTTTTACAGTGTACAGAGATGGAGAGAGGTGCATTAGAGGAAGGAACAGAATGCAGGTTGTTAATGTTGCGCCGCCTTCGGCGAGTGTTTACAGAGCTTTTCTAAAAGTAATAGTAAATAAAAGTAATTACTAAAAACATACTTTTCCAATATACATGTTTATACATACACTATATTTTTCCGCATATAACCCATACCCATAGAATGATGAATTTTTTTGTGTAAGTTCACATTTCGAATGTTGCTCGCACCGACGTCAATTATCCATAACTGTTCAGACTAAGTACACTAACATGAACACAGTAATTGTGTGCGGAATTCAAACATTAAGAAAACAAACAAGTCAGAAAAAAATAAAAAGCAGTCTCTCCCGCTATGCAGCATTATGTCCCTTGAGAAGCGTTTTCTACAGGTGTTGATCATTGGATGAGAAGAGCACGCCCTCATGGCAGCACAGCCAATCGTCTTACTGCATGATTGACAGGTCAGACAGCCTATCAGAGTGATAGTACAACAACCCTTGCAAGAAACAAAAAAAGAAAGAAAATACCACCAAAAAAAAAAAAAAAAAACGTACGTCCTTAGGTACGTAACAAATATATAGAAATATAATTACGTGTAAAAAATATGTGATATAGCCCGCACCCTTATATAGCCCGCACCCCCTGCAGGGTTTGTAAAATTTTTACATTTACAATTATTCATTTAGCAGACTGTTTGTAAACAATTTGGAAATCCATTCCCACTTGTATATGTATATATATATATATATATATATATATATATATATATATATATATAATTTTATTTTTCTAATTTTTATATTCTTTTCTTTGTCTTATTTTCATATGTTCTTTTCCTTTTTCTTATTTGTAAGTGATTGTGAGTGATTTGTAATCAAGTTAGGGATTTTTATTTGTTAAAACCTTTCTTTACTTTTCTGTATTTTTCCATAGAGTAAGGATGAATATTGTCTGCACATCTCACCAGATAGAGAATGTTATCAGAATGTTTTGGGTATTCTTTCTGGTTCTTCCTAGCCAGAAGCCGAGTTCAGCCTTAGAGAAGCTGTGTGTCTGTGTGTGCATTAATATGGTCTGTATTGGTGAGGTGATTAACTGGCACCATAAGCAGATGGAATGACTTGTTGTTCTTGTCAAGCCACGTCACTAACCTGTCAGCCATGTGACCAACGAAGATTTGCTTCAGACTGCTCTTGTGTGGAAATTACTAGTTTTGTTTATGTTTCTTTCTTTCTTTCTTTCTTAGCCAATTAGAATCATTTCACCTACGAACTCCTTGTGAGACCTGTAGCTGGCTTCTGCTGAAGAAACTGCAAACTAAACTAAAATTTCTTCTATTGACTGCACGTCTGACTCCTGGGGCATATTCTTCGTACCTCGCTTACTACATTTAAGATCAGATGACACATCCAAGATGAGATAATCACACTAACTATGATCTGGATGATTCGGTTCTTCGACCTGTTGTTGATGATTAGTATAGCTGGATTGAGTTATCTGAGATCATTGCGCATTCATGTGCTGGCTTAAAAGGAGATATGTATCGATATTAGCAACATTTTGATTAGCAACATTTTGATTGGTCAGCAAGCATACTGAAATAGAGTATATAGAGTAACACAGTATTTCTCAGCGGTACGTCACTAAATTTCAGTGTTTAATTAAAACACAAGAAAACACTTCAAAGGCTGTAAAAGCCTGGAGAGAGGGCTGGCAAAAAGTTGCCGACAAATTAAATTCATGAGTAGCCTAGCGATCGTGTGTGTAATTATATTGTCTTATAGTAATTGTAATTCATAGTCCTTTTTTATAGTAGTGCCACCACAGGACCCACTAGAACTTGGGAACAAGTAAAGGTAAAATGCAAAAATATTCTACAAAATGGTAATCTTTACTCTGTTCTCCAAAAAAATAAAGTTAATTAATGAAATAGAATTGCAAGAACTAATAAATCAAAAAGTCAGACTAGAGATTGCATTGCTTCAAAAGGAACTTCAAAGTAAGTAAAATACACTAATAAACACAACGTATGATTGATGACCTTGCATGATTTATTTATTTCATTCCACAGACAAGAGATGACCAGCTGGATTTAAAAAATAAAAAAAATAAAAAAATAAACTGTGTGCAAAGTTCCCTATTTTCAAAAATGATGCTGGACATCAGCTGCATTTCCATCACAAGGGTCTTCTCCTTTCTGATGGTGGCAATGTGTGTGCAGTCTATGCCACCAATCACATTAGAGAAGCCTGGGGACAATCTCGTCATATTTATTGGCATGGTAATGATTTCATAATCTCTATGATCAATTATAATGTACCTGCAATATCGAAAAAGCTCTCTTTAACAACTTGGGGTCTTGGAAAAACCACAAAAACACCCAAAGACTGCCTAGGTAGAAGAATTTTAGAGCCTAGCCAGGTCAAATTTGTGAATGGCACAACAGACAGCACTTTTCACAATGTTCTCCGCATCTTCAACAGTGTAAAGTAATGTGCCGCTCGCAAAGTAGCGCAATATACACAGTTTGAGCTGTTGTTAACGCCCGACTACGACTAATTGTATCTAAATGAACTAGATACATTATACCCTCACGTGAAAAACCATAGTTTACATATATATATATATATATATATATATATATATATATATACACACATATATACAGTAATACCTCGGTTTACGAGTTTAATTCGTTCCAAGAGCGAGCTCATAAACCAAAATGCTCGTACACCAAAACAATTTTCCCCATGAAAATGCACCAAAAATTTATAACTTCGTTCCACACAACCATAAATGCCCATTTTAAATATGTTTTTTGGTTTTACCCCATTAATTAAAGTTAAAATGATAACTATTAAGATCTCATATAAATACAAATTAATAATTGACAATTAAACAATAAAAATACTTGACAATTTACCGTAAAGCACTTTAGCTTAGCCGTGATGGAGACGAGAGGAGGGGGAAGGTTACTGTCAGCAAAGGGAAAAAAAACTTGATTCAAGTGCAAATGAGTGAATTTATTATAATAGTGCAGAAAACAAAAAATGTCCGGTGGACTGAAGTGATAATTCAGAGTGAATGTTGTGGAACACGGGCAATCCAGAAACGGCATGAGCACTAACAGAGACAGCGTGAGCATAGGCAGATGATGGCCACTGCAGTGAACAGTGACCACACCCCCACTCACACACACACATACAGGCAGAACTAGGAGACAATGAATTCATAAACCGTTACAGTTATTACACTATACTGTGTCTGTTCCCCGAATTAGCAAATACAAAAAACTCTCAAAACCATTTAAGGGTAAACATTTAATTGATTTACAAACAACTAAGAACGGATATAACGCAAATGAACAAATGATAAAGCTTGGGTTACTGAATATACGATCCCTTTCCTCAAAAGCACTTATTGTAAATGATATGATTACAGATCATAAACTAGATGTGCTGTGTTTGACAGAAACCTGGCTACTTGACAAAGAAGTCCATTAAGTCATTACTGCTGTGCTGTTTTAAAGCATCTGCGGTTGAGGCTTTATTTCTTGTTAGTTTAGTCACTGTATCAAATAAATACCTAGGGTTGTATTTGTTTTCTTCTAAGAGGGTAGAAAAGTAAGCAGATCTATCTGATTTTAAGGCCTTTCTGAATGCAAAAGAGCTGTCTTTCCATGAAATGCAAAAAACCTCAAGCTTACATTTTTGGGTGGTCCCAGCATAAGATGAGGCGGCCAAACTGCGCGCGTTGGGGGGGGGGGGGGGGGGGGTGCGTAGCGATTGTCTTGTGCGATGCCCTGGCAGGAGTACAGGCGATGTGTGCTTTCGCTTCAGAAAGTCGCTATTTTAACCAATTGAAAATCCCCCCCCCCCAGGCCCCCTCGTTTAATATGTCTCCAAATGCTATTCCCAATGTATCTTTTTCATTATCTACATGGAGATGAAAATCACAGACAATTATGACTTTATTTGCAGCCATTACTAATTCTGATAGAGAATCAGCAAATTCTTTGATGAAGTCTGTATGGTGCCCTGGTGGCCTGTATACAATAGCCAGCACAAAAGTTAATCAGAATCAGAATCAGAATCAGAAAGAGCTTTACTGCCAAGTGTGCTTGCACACACAAGGAATTTGTCTTAGTGCTGGAGCTTCCAGTGCACATTTACAACACAACATGAACAAACAAACAAAAACAAAAACAATCACTGAGGAGCTCAAACACCGAGGCTACCATTTGCGGCGCCAACTCTCCAGAAATGAGTGCAGTTTAGCAAGCATACATAGCAGCAGACACAATAAAAACAAACATAATATACGTCACACATTACACGTAAGACTCTTTTTCAGTGGAGTTGGGGGGAGGGGGAAATAGATAAGGAGAACAGAGAGAACAACAACAGGCAGACGGATGTTGACAGAGAATATAGACAAAACATGAGTTGTTTTTGAGTTCAGTTCAGTTCAGTTCTTTGGCTTTGTCCTTGAAGGGAGATAAGGAGACCAGGCTGTTCATCATGCTGAGTTCCCGAGAGATAGGGACAAGTGAAGTTTCGGGTGAATTTTTATTCCATTTGGTGATCTTCAGTAATTTGTCCGGATCATAATCAATCAATCAGCTCCGGTCGTGTTCGGTCCGTACAGTTCCCTAGACATCACATCTAGCCTCATGGTCAGACCGGTTACAGTCTGTAAAAAGTTCACCAGTCTGACTCTCGATGGAGCCCACATAAGTAGTCCGGACTGCGTTGTTGCGATTCAGTTCCTCAATCTGTATCTCTCTGATCTAATTCCTTCAAACGGCCACACGCAACCACGAAGTATTTCTTAATTTCCACATATAGAAAAATCTTCTGATAGGTCAGGGCAGTCCCAAAGCCAAAGAATAGGAACCCTGCCATCAATAATCCAATCATATAGAAAATCCTTTCCATCTCAGTATTCTCAGGAGTCCAGCAAGCAGCGGGTCAGTGAAAAAGAAAGACAACAAAATACAAAAGCGCGAGGAAGCGAGAGCGAGAGAGAAACGCATCTGCACTGTAGGAGAAGCAGGAGGAGGGAATTAAACAGGAATTGTTACTTGCACTAAATAATTTTAAAATAAGGAGCATCATTTTGAAATAAGTATATTTCAAATTAGACCTTTGAGTAGTACTGATCGTGTTACTGTAAATTACAGCAACACCTACTCCTATGCCTTTCAGGCGAGGCTCATGTTTATAACAGTAATCTTGAGGGGTGGACTCATTTAAAGTAATGTAATTGTCTGGTTTTAGGCAGGTTTCTTTCAAACATACCACATCTAGTTTATGATCTATAATCATATCATTTACAACAAGAGTTTTTGAGGAAAGGGAAGTTGTATTCAGTAACCCAAGCTTCATCATTTGTTTATTTGTGTTCTGTCCATTCTTAGTTGTTTGTACATCAATTAAATTTTTACCCTTAAACGGTTTTGAGAGTTTTTTTGTATTTGCTAATTAGGGGAAGAGACACAGTCTTTATAGGACATCTAAGTGAAAGAGTTTCTATGTGTAACCCTATGTTATTCTGCAGGCACCACTTAGACATCCAGCCATTGAGTGAGGATAATCTGCTAAGCATCTCATCACTCCTGCGCATAGGAAGAGGGCCAGAGCATACAGTGCATTACAGTGCCTGACATCATCTAGTGCACTGGTCCCCAACCTTTTTTGTGCCGCGGACCGGTAAACGTGTGATCATTTCGACCGGTGCCCGCGCGAGATTGTTGACGGGGGGAGGGGGTTGGGGGTGCGGCCGCAAGCGCAGACGAGACTGTTCAGACGTCTCCATAGTCACATCGCCACAGCCGCTTGCAGCAGCTCACAGACCGGTACGCGAATGCGCTCCGCGGCCCGGTACCATTTCATCGACGGACCGGTCCGCGAAATCGTTCCGCGTCCCGGTGGTACATCGTCCGCGGACCGGGGGTTGGTGACCACTGATCTAGTGATCTCCAACTCGCGAAGTCAGTAATCATTAGCGTAATCATCAGTAACAATCTTAGAGTATTTACGATTAGCCTTAGCCAGCACTTTTATATTTGCTTTGACGTCAGGTGCTCTGGCTTCCGGAAAACATGTGACTATGGTGGCTGGAGTCTCTATTTTCACATTCCGAGAAACAGAATCGTCAATCACTAGGGCACTTTCAACAGGTTTCTCAGTGAGTGCGTCACTGAGTGGGGAGAACCTGTTTGATGTTTTTGTGACCCACGATTATGCCTTCTCAAAGTCAACCAATTGCCCTGCTGCATGGGCTTCACAACCGGAACCGGAACTCTTACGAAGGAATGACGTGCAGGATAGTCGATTGGACAAAAACTCACAGATGCCTTCCAAGTGAAAACAAGACAGATGCCTGCTGTCACCGTTCCTATTCCTGCTGGCCATTGATTGGATCATGAAAACGTCAACTATGAACCAGCGGAACGGTATCCAGTGGAAACTTGGTACGCAGCTGGACGACCTGGACTTCGCGGATGACCTGACTCTCCTGTCCCACACGCAGACAAAGATGCAAGATAAGACATTGATGGTTGCAGCAACGTCCTCACAGCTGGGGCTCGACATCAAACAAGCAAAGACCAAGGTCCTCAAGATGAACGTAGCCAACAATGCTCCAATCAGGATGGACGGCAAGGTGGAAATCTTCACCTGTCTTGGCGGCATCATCGACAAGCTCGGAGGAACTGATGCTGATGTAAAAAGTATGCATTGTTAAGGAAAGAGCTACATTCCACCAGCTGAAGAACATATGGGGAGCAACAGATCTGACTCTCAAGATCAAGATGAGAATCTTTAACACCATGGTAAAGCCCATACTACTCCACGGTGCTGAGACTTTGAGGAATATCGCTAGGCTTATGAAGAAACTTCAGACCTTCATCAACATCCGTCTCAGAAGAATCCTGAAGGTGTGCTGGCCCAAGTCAAGTCAAGTCACCTTTATTTATATAGCGATTTTTACAATACAGATTATTTCAAAGCAGCTTTACAGTGGTCACAGGAAGACAATATAAACAAAATTTGTTTGACTGAACAGCAGCCTTAAAAGAGCAGGTGAATTAATACAATTGATGAATATTAAGTGTTAAGTTTCCCCAACTGAGCAAGCCATAGGTGACAGCGGCAAGGAACCAAAACTCCAGCACGTAACAGAATAAATGAAGAACGGAATGAAGAAAAAACCTTGGGAGAATCCAGGCTCAGTCGGGGGACCAGTTCTCCTCTGGCCAACAGTCAAACAGTGCATGATTATTATATTGACAACAATTCAAGTCCAATATTAAGTCCAATTTGGTCCGATTGGAGATGGTTTCATGATCATCACAGGGGAGGGTCTAGTAGAGTCACGGTCTCCGCAGACACTTCAGGGCAGTGCTGTGCTCGTGTCCAGGTGCAGATCCTTCACCTGATCTGGATACGGCCCAGATCCGGCTGACCATGGTAACCTTGGAATAAATAGAGACTAATATCAGCATAGATGCCATTCTTCTTTTGATGTATCGAGTATATCAGATGTTATGGGAATGTTCCCGGTTCCGGCTGACCTAAATTATGCAGCCTAACAATCCTTTTACATGATTTGGATTAAAAATGTATGTATAATGTGTTATGTGTATGCCAGGTTGAAGAGATGTGTTTTTAGTCTAGATTTAAACTGACAGAGTGTGTCTGCTTCCCGAACTGTATTAGGAAGACTGTTCCAGAGTTTAGGAGGAAAATGATCGATCGCCAGCAGTTGACTTTGATATTCTAGGTATTATAGAATGGTTGGTCAGTATTTTGGGATCGCAATAGACGTGAATGACCATAATGTGTTAAGAGATCGCTCAAGTACTGTTGAGCTAAACCATTTAATGCTTTGTAAGTAATTATCAAGATTTTAAAATGTATTTGGGGATTAATAGAAAGCCAGTGCAGGTTTCAACATCATCAACAACATCATCAGCAACCAAGACTTATGGAAGGAATAGTTATAGAGGAAGATGTCTTCAAAAGACGACGGCGATGGATTGGCCACACCCTAAGAAAACCTGCATCCAGCACTACAAGGCAGGCACTGAGATAGAATCCACAAGAAAAAAGAAAAAGGGGGAGACCTAGGAACATGTTGCGCCGAGACCTGGAAGCAGGGGCCAAAAGTATGAGAAAAATGTTGAAGGACGGAAAGGCTGGAAGGACTCACCCAACGCCCAAATCAACGCCAGAAATAGACTGTGAGGGGTAGGGTTAGGATTTGTAGAATAAGGAATTTGCGTTCGTAGAATACCTTGACACTCTTGCAGAGTTACTTACAGTCTGTTAACCATCAACATAAAGTTTTAGCAGATATTTGTCAGGTGTTGTCGGTTTTCTTTTACTAGTTTTAACCATGTTAGTTATTGTATGCATTGGTTGATTTGTGTGTTGTAACGACTGTCAGAGTGGTTTACGACTGCGCAGATGGAAAATAGAAACAAAAGAAAGAACTGGTCACACAAGCCTTTATAGTTGGGTTTCGTACCTGCAGCCTCTTCTCACACATGAAAAAGGTAAGTGCAAACCAGGAAAAAGGAAACACTCCGACAAACATCACAAATCAAAAAGGGATAATGGAAACAGTATAATAACAACCAGCAGTAGAGTAGCCATCTCTCTCCTCACTCAAAATAACGCAAACTGCTGCCCGTGCGTGTGTGCTCACACCAGATCAGCATGCACACAACAACATACGTGTCTTAAAGGTTTAGTCTAGGAGCCCAAAGACATTTGTTTCACACCTCAAGTACAAAACCTGGAATGGATAGGACACTACCCCAGGACCATGAAAAGGCCTTTCTTAAGTTCTGGAAATGTGGATAACCTGTAGAGGGCGCCACCCAAAGTAGCCAAAAGATTTGATTTGTTTCACACCCCCATGTACATCCACCAAACCTTTGCCGAAATGTTCTGCCATGGGGTCTATTGACAAAATGTGATTTCTTAAGTTCACCAATTGTGGACTTATGGGCTTAAGAAGGGCCTAAGCGACCCCCAAATTCACATTTAATTCACATCTCGAGTACATCCATCAAACTTGGCTGAAATATAGTCCATGACCTACTGTTTAAGACTTGATTCTTAAGTTCATCTGTTGTGGACAAGGGGGCTTAAGAAAGGGCCAAAGTGCCAAAATAGTAGATTTACAACATCTTGTGTACATCCACCTTAGTGTGAGTTGGGTGAATGTACTCATATTTAGTAAGTTCTGTACGTTTTGTTACAAAATCAAATATTTGACTGATCAGAATGTACGCTTCGTGTTTTTAGCAATGATGACAGTAATTGTCACTAAACTCTTGACCTATTATGTTTTACCAGCGTGATCTTCAAATTGAGATGTCACAAGAAGTGCCATCACTGCTTTCAAATGAAAGTAAGCAACATCAGTCAAGACTAACATAAATAGCATCAAATAGGGGGTGCGTCTTATCTATGATTGCGTCTTACACATGAGGTTTTACGGTACATGTAGTATGGGTGATTACAGGAAATTAACCCTTGCTCTGTGAAGAATGTCCCAGTAAAATAGTGATAGCAAAACATCATTGCATATCAATATTTCATTAACATTTTGCAGGGCTATTCCTCTTTTGGCAACGCTACAAATGTAACAAACATTTATGTCATGAATAAACTCTGCTCTGAACATGTCAACTGTTGAAAGCCAACTTTTGAATCTCCTGAGTACTGTATACCCAACAGTTTCACAAATATGATGATTGATTACAAAATAAATGAAGTTACAAAACTAAAACTACATGATTGTCTGAACATGTCAACTCGCGAAAGCCATCTTTTGGATCTCTGAGTACTGTTTACCCTACAGTTTCATAGTATTCCTTGATTAACAAAAGGAAACTACACAATTAAAATTGAACATAGGCCCTACTAGTACCATGTACCTGAATACTAGTAAAGACTTCAGTTCAATACAGTCTGTCTTAAAAACGTTTGCTGACCTTCAACTGGACGCTTACACCCCTTTCGCAGTGGTTTACCTCTACAGTTTAGAGAAGAATGAATAGGATACAACTTCAAATTTGAAATCAAAGACAGGTTTAGTCACTCTTAGTTACTCTTCATCAGAATCTTCTAACTCCTCTGCATCGCTGTCATCATCTTCTTCATCAGAAGAAGCCACTTCAAAACTGTCATTGTCATCAATCTCATCAGCGCCTTCATTGTCCTCTGGCACCAGGTATCTGAGTTACCAATCAGGTAACTGAGGACCATCGAACCAAATTGGGGTGTAAATTCTCCAGCATCCCCCGCCATTCTCCTGATCAGCATCAGCACACATTTTTTTAAACAAATGCCACTCGTTTCAAATGACACATGACCTCAGCTTCACAAGGGATCAGACCACTGGCATACATCCCTTTAAGTTTTTCGAGTGGATTTTTGCCTTTCATCTTTGGTTTATACACCGTCTCAAAACGTTTGTACCTATGGGAGTTCAGTGAAACCTTGGAGTTTTCTCGGGCTCCATAAATACTAGCCGTGAATTTGAGAAGAACCTTATGGCTTCTGTCATCTTTGGGTTTCGTTGTGATTGTTTCGAAGGCCTTCTGCACATCGGTGTTCTTCAGATATTTGGCAAAAGGCCTAACCTTTCCCTTCTTGACAAATGCTGAGGTATAGTGTGAACCCTTGAATGCATGAAAGGCTGGCAACGACCTGCAAACCCCTGGCCCTAGTGACTTTTGTATCTCAGTGATGTTGATGAACCTTCGATTCTTCTTTGATACTGTTCCCACATCCATCCAGACTCTCCTGTCTATTTTCCCACAGTGATAGACTAAGAGCACAGCAATGTCTGTGTCATGGGCTCTGACAACTATGTCTCCTCTGTGAGCAAGCTTGTCAGCCTCAATAGCATGACGCACAATCTTGGTGTCTGCCTCTTCGTGATTTGACTTGTTCTCGGGAATGCAATGACTCTCAACCTTTCCACCAACATTCACATAGTGGAAGCAGTCCCCAGATGGAACATCTAGGACCACTTCAAAATTCCCATTAACCGAAGCATAAGAGTCATCCTGCAATTCCCGTGATAGAAATACTGGCAATTCCCGCTTGAAAGATCAGGGGTCTCATTTATAAAACTGTGCGTAGGATCACTACTAAAAGTTTACGTACGCCCAAAAGCCAAAAATGCTTTACGGCAAAAAATATTCAGATTTATAAAACCGTGTGTATGCACACCTGTCAGGAACATTCCCTTTATAAATCGCAGATGTCACGGGTCAAAGTTTGCTTAAATGTGCACACATTCTCCCGTCAAGTTGTTTTTTTTATAGATCACAACCTTTGCGTGGAAACTGGCGTACGTACGTTTCCAGTCCCGTTTTGTGCGTACGCACGCTTTATAAATGAGACCCCTGGATTCTAACGCGTTTGAAAGGTCCTTTGGCCTTCTTTGAGATGGACCATATGGTTGGCTATCCTCTATGGTACCCACACATCTAGCCCTTTCTGCATCTTTTAGGGATGGTTGAGAGTAATCGTCAAATGCTATGAAAACCCTACAAGTTTTCCTTACAGCAATGGCTTGTGACAAGATGCTTCGAGCAAGTCCACCATAGTGTGGAGGGATGGTGATGCTAGGCGGGAGAATTCGCAACAAATACTGGCCATCAATGACACAGGCTGCAATGCTTTCAGGGCTGCTAGTTGTTTGCTTTCCCTCCAATTGTGCTAGTAGACTGTCTTTGTTAGTTTTCACTAACATCTCGTCTGGGTGACACATGGTCAGAGGAACTGGGGTCAGTGGGTATGTGAAGATGTGTGGCAAGTCCAACTCACGCTGTGCAGCTAGCATGACTAGACGTCCCATCAGATCCCTAGTACATTTCAGAACCACAACCTTTCTGTCTAAAGCCTTCTTGTTCTTTGCACCATTTTCCGCGAAAGTCTTCAGAGAAGCCTGCTTTACAGTTTGTTCAAATGACTCCTCATCAGCCACACACTCTTCAATGAACTGCTGATGGAGAGCTCTCCCATTTTCTGGTACATTCAGTAGGCTCTTGCATACTTCATCACTAGCTGCTTTACCGGTGTGGATGTTGAACAGCTTCTCACTTGACTCCCTTCCAAATGGATTACAGCTTGACCTGACTTGTTCCACTACCTTTGCAAGGTCCCTGTTGTCATGTCTGTTGATGGCTTGAGTTGTGCTTTGGTGTCCTCTTTCTGGGATATGCCTGCCATTTCCTGCACCAGGCTTGAGTTGTGCTTTGGTGTCCTCTTTCTGGGATATGCCTGCCATTTCCTGCACCAGGCTCACAAAGTTGGCACGTGTTGACTTTGTTACCATCCATCTCAGCCTTGCAGCGAAGTTGTTGGTAAATGCTGAGATCCCTGTTAACCTGGAGGCAGCATCTGCATTTATAGTTTGCTCCAGAGTCAGGTCAACTGGACATCTGCTGAAGGGATGCTCTGTCCGTCTTATCCCGAAAGCTCCACTGTCAAGTATATCCCTCAGGCCGGGGTGGGAATTCTCCATGTTGATGAGGTCCAACTGAAATTTGGTGAGCCATCAGCAATAATTCGGGTGGTTTGCTGCAAAGAAAAGACCAATGACAGGGCTCAGGGACTGAACATAGAGGTCTATGTCATTCGTTCTGATGGCACGCTCAAGCTCATGGTAGGTATGGATGTAATCCACATACATGAGCCAGAATTGGGCTGTAGCACCATGTTCACCTCTCCTGGTCAGAATTGTATAGTCCTCGCACTGTGCGACACAAGCTGTAAATTCACTGGAATTCAGAGCAGAATCAACTTCATCTTTCTTCCCAGGCTGCAGTTATTAACCCACATGAAAAAGTCATCTGTGCTATCGTAGGATTCTAGGAATCTGCAGAAGTGTAGTGTCTCAAAGGCGAGGGCAAGAATAGGATGTAACCTCTTGCAAATGATTATTTGTCTAGTGTCCACGTCCAGTGTTCTTTTTCTGCTGTTCTTTTGTTGGGTTGCTGGAGCTCTGTTGGTAGGCCTGCCTCTGCCAACTTCAACAGCATCTGCTGTAGGCACATTCTGGTAGAGAATACCCATCGTGTCATGTAGCGTATTGGTACCTGAAAGGGTCTGGGTGAATTCATCATAATCATCAAACGCTAAACCCATCGTTCTACCAACTACTGTACCCTCATCCTGTTAATCTAGGTCACATCCTATGGTAGCTCTGCCTTTTTTAAAGGGATGAACTAAATACCAAATTTGGTGGGGTGGCACTTTGGCCCTTTCTTAAGCCCCCTTGTCCACAACAGATGAACTTAAGAATCATTGATTCTTAAACAGTAGGCCATGGACTATATTTCAGCCAAGTTTGATGGATGTACTCGAGATGTGAATTAAATGTGAATTTGGGGGTCACTTAGGCCCTTCTTAAGACCCCTTATCCACAGTTGCGGAACTTAAGAAAGACTGATTCTGAGTGTCATCCCCAAACCCAACATTTTGAAAGATGTTTGGTGGATGTACTTTTTATTATTTACTATTTTGGCACTTTGGCCCTTTCTTAAGCCCCATTGTCCAAAACTGATGAACTTCAGAATCGGGGATTCTTAAACAGTTTGTCATATACTACATTTCAGCCAAGTTTGATGGATGTACTCAAGATGTGAATTAAATGTGATTTTTGGGGTCGCTTAGGCCCTTCTTAAGCCCATAAGTCCACAATTGGTGAACTTAAGAAATCACATTTTGTCAATAGACCCCATGGCAGAACATTTCGGCAAAGGTTTGGTGGATGTACATGGGGGTGTGAAACAAATCAAATCTTTTGGCTACTTTGGGTGGCGCCCTCTACTGGTTATCCACATTTCCAGAACTTAAGAAAGGCCTTTTCAGGGTCCTGGGGTAGTGTCCTATCCATTCCAGGGGTCAAACCTTTCGTACTCGAGGTGTGAAACAAATGTCTCTGGGCTCCTAGACTAGTACATTCGCCTCATGAACAATGTGGCCATTACAGTGTGTTTATGCGTTTCCACAACAACCCACAGTGTTCTCCTGTGTAATGGTATAACTTTCAAACTTGCACTTTGAATCCCCCTTTCAAATAAAAAGTTTGCATTTGCAGGCTTCTACAATGCTGTTGTCGTGTAAATGAATAGCCAAAACCCATAAAAGGTTTTCTGCTTTTAGTTTAAAACTGCTTAGTTTAAACAGCCCCTGTGAGAAGGTCTTCAAATCTTAAGCAATGCAATAAGTTGGCCAATTTTTTTATAATTTTAAAAACATATTTATTTATGGAACTTTAAGGTTTGAGTCTTGTAAGAGTCTGATTCTTGTAACCACAACAGTCAATGTAGACACATCTCCATCTTATCCTGACCAAACCTGTTAACGGAGGCCTGTAATCTCAGGACAAATTTGACCACTTGTGCATTGTGAAATTGGCAGCTGTACTCCATAATTGTCTATAATGGCTTCTATTCTAGCTCAAGAGTTGCAGAGGGCCTGGAAAAAGGCAGCTTACATGCATTAAGCTTGAGTATTGTCATACACCAAGCTGATCTGCTCAGGCTACGTGAAAGAACAAGTACGCTCTTATTAGACCTCTTGTCAGCACCTTCATTGTGTCCTATAACCACTTCTTTCTGTTTTATCACCTCCCTAAGGATGCGTTTTAGTAATTGCCTTTTAGGGGTTAGAAATACGCCGTATCTGCCTTCACAATCACTGCACTGTAGAGTCCCTGTGACAAGATGGGTTGCTGAAAATTTCATGCAGCCACTGCTGCTACCTGGGACACATCTACTTAACTAAAAGCCTTAACTAAAAGACCAGCAGAAGTATCCATGAGCTAAATTAACAATGTGCTCCTTTAAGAGCAGAGGTAATTAAAATGAAAATAAAGCAAGTATTCCCTGCTAAATTAATCCGAAGTGTTGAAAGGAAACAGCACAGCAAAAAAAAAGATCTCATCTTTGTGTTATTCTAAAATATATGTGGTTATTTATATTCAAAACAAAAGGGGGATTTGATAGTTCAGAAGACTTTGCACATTATTGATCCTTGTATGGTGCTTTCTTTTATGCTGTTTTTGCAATTTTTGGAGCTTGATGGATGAAGTTCACATGAACTATTATTGTATGCAGAACAACAAGGTTTCATTTGTTAACATTAGTTAATGTATAAACTAACAGGAACTAACCATGAGCAACACATTTGTTATTGTATTTTTTCACTCAACAACAAATACAGCTGTTCATTTTTATCATGTTAGTTCACAGTGCATTAATGTTAACAAATACAACTTTGATTTTAATAAAGTAGTAAATGTTAAAATTAAAATTAATAAATGCTGCAGAAGTGCAGCTCACTATTAGTTCATGTTAACGAATGAAACCTTAATGTAAAGTGTTACCAATGTACTATAAGTTCGGGAGGAGCCCATTCAAATGATCCATGCCATCAACTCATCATCAGCAATCACGGATCAAATGAGGAGGACTGAAGGATGAAGGAAAAATGAGTTTATTAGAACACAAATAAAACAAAAACATAAACCAAAACCACCCTTGAGGGGGGACAACTAGTGATGGCCGCCTGACACCGATGCTCCGACACAAGCTTCGAACTCGAAGCAGGATTTTTCTTGAACTACTGCTTCGGAGCTTGCTTTGATGCGGAAAAACACACGTGACCGATGACGTCCGAAGCAGCAACTCGGTTCTCTGAGTGAATCACGTGACTGGTTCAGACCATTCGATACTGCTTCGCATCGCGAAAGGCTTTGTGACGCGAGACTTTGCTGCACTCACGCTTCAACAAGTTTTTTGGCCCGTAATATGACTATATAGATGTCCAAAATGATGCACAAGATGTGGGTTTACTGTAGGAGTTTGCATTGTTGTTATCGCTGCATTTGTTTGATCATCATCATGGAATCAGCTAGGAAGAGAACCCGTTCTCCAATGTGGGAACATTTTCATCTGATCAGTCCTAATAAGGTTTATTATACCTTAAGCTTTATTATACCTTGGTTATCCTACTGCACCTGGCTTAGGCCAGGTAACTTAAGCAAAGTTACATAAGTGGCTAACACTGTCATTACTGTTGGTACAATAGGTTCCATGATGTATGTGAAGTCAACATTAAGTAGTATTATTCAAGATTCAAGGTGTTTATTGTAATGTATACAGACAGAAAGCATGTTTCCCTGTACAATGAAATTCTTAGGCTACTTTGCCGTCCACAATAAATGTCACAAGAATAAAAAACAAGATAACTATATAATAATAAAAAGAGCAAAGATATAAAAAGAGCAAAAGAGTAAGGTAATAAAGTAAAAAAGTGAGGTAGTGTAATTCTGGTAGTGATGCATGTAATAATTAGTTTGTTTGCATATATGCTGTTTACATAGGTCCAGCGCTTGTGTTCACATCAATTGCCGTATAATAATAATAATAATACGTCATCAATGCTGAGGCACTTCAAAGCCAAGCATGAGGGCATGCAGGAGAACACAGATCATGGTAGGCTATTTTTATTATACACATTCTTCCACACAATGATTTATTAAACAGTACACTAATGTGATATCACATAACAGTTTTTGTTTCTGTCTTAGTGGGCCGGAAGGAAGAGCTGGATAAGGCTCTTGTTACTATGCTGGTGAAAGACTCAGCCTTTTTCCATTGTGGATGACCAGGGTGTAACGGACTCGGCCACGCCCCCAGCACCAGGCTCCCCCTACACTCCGCCCACACGCTCCTCATCACCTGAGTACTAGCACCTGTTCCCAATCACCCCTGCACTATAAAACATGCACGCACCCCTCAGTCAGTGTCTGGTCTCATCAGAGATACATGGACTCAAACCTTGCTCCCTGAGCTACCTAGAGACTCTGTCTACACGAGCTTCCTTATATTCATCAGTTCCTCGACTCATCTCCTTGCTACCTGGTTTTCATCCTGAGACTGCCTTCCACAACCCAGCACTCAGTTAAGCTCACTCTGTTCTCATTCACTGTCTTGCACCCGTCATCTGCCTCGTGTCCTGCCGATTCAATAAACCTGTTTCAACTTACCTCTGTTGTGTTGAGTCTGTGTCATGACACAGGGCTTCAGAGAGTTTGTGGGAAAGCTAGACCCAACATACACTCTGCAATCTAGACAGTCTCTAAAGAAGATGGTGGATGAAAAATATGACGAGGAGAAGACCAAGGTCAAGGCTAATAGAATCAACCAATCAATCAAAGTTTATTTACATCATTCACACAAACCCTAGTCCAGGGGTCTCAAACTCAAATTACCCGGGGGCCGCAGGAGGCAGAGTTTGGGTGAGGCAGGGCCGCATCAAGAATTCCACAAAAAAAATTTTTTTCTCAAACGTCATTATTGACCGTTCTTTAGCTTCAATGGGTTCTTCTGAGCGTGAACTGTCCTGAACATAAACAGAGTATTGAAGAACATGAACGGTTCTTCTGAATATGACTTGAGACCTGCAGATCTTCCTCTCACACAGCTGAGCCACATTTGGCTTGAGAGAGGAAACAGTTGAGACTCTCAGAATAGCTTGAAGATGATCGTCAGTAAGTAGACCTGGACTTACTGAAGTTCAAGGTTGAGGAAAAAGTTACTAATTTTTTCGAGATACTAAGTCATTATTATGATAAACTGTCATTATTTTGAGATAAGTCAATATTATAAGAAACATTCTCATTTTTTCGAGATACAAAGTCATTATTATGAGAAACCCTCTCTTTTTCTCAACTGTGGCGGAAACGGGCTTCCATACTTTCCTGATGACATGAACATCGTAACTTTTGTATATGGTAGAAAATACTGAGACTGCTACCGGGCTGATAATTATCAGCTGGGACTGTGGGACAGCTTTAATAAATGTACTATATACAAACAATGGGATGCAGCCACGGAGGCGTTATTTACTGGATTTTATTTTCTATATTATAACACCGATGTCCCGCAAATCAGCCCATTTCAAATGATGGAAAAACAAAATACAATCCGCATGACGCTAAATCCAACGCCGATGACAGTAACATTCACTTCGTCCAGCTCAAAGTCAAACATGCTCAATTTCAAACACAATAAGAAGTAATAATTCTATGACGGCTTTGACAAATGTGATATTACACGGGCAGCTATGTTTCTCTGTCTGCCTCAAGCCCGGCTGATGCCCCATCCCCGGGAGTCATTTACTCCACTGTGATTGGCCCCCCGGAGTCATTTACTCCACTGTGATTGGCCCCCGGGAGTCATGTACTCGACTGTGATTGGTTGGCTTGTACAGCTCCAGCTCGCACGAAAAAGGAACCTTTCGTGCACACACACAACGCGGTAAAGCGCTATTCATTCAAAACTCGCGGGCCACATTTACATTAAACTTTCATATGGTCCCGCGGGCCACAAAATATCGTTTCGCGGGCCGCAATTGGCCCGCGGGCCGCATGTTTGAGACCCCTGCCCTAGTCACACTCATACTGACATTATTTTGCTATCTACAATTTTGCCACTAGATGTCACTGAAACGAAGCTTTGAATGAATGAACCATTTTCAAACCGATTGATGAAGTGGTTCAATACTGGTTCATTGCTTCATTTGGACATCACTAGGGAAAACATAACTATAATAATAACTGAACGTAAAGGAAACACAAATACTAGTGATGTGACGTTTGACACCGAGGCTTCGAAGCAAAAAACGAAACATCTCACAGTGAAGCACTGTATCGGAGCGTGATTCGTTTGGCCATAACCACGTGATCAGTGACGTCCGAAGCTTCGTTTTCTCCCTCAACCACGTGACTGCTTCGCAATCTGGTTCAAATGTAGCGCGAACCACTTGCGCAGGTTTTGAGTGTCATGCACTTCGGTAAAACGGTAGTGAATTGACTCGAAACAGAGGATAAGCTCTTTTGAATTTTAAGCATGGCACCAGCCAAGAAAAGAGACCGCTAGGAAGTCTGGCAGCATTTTCAGGTTGTAACAAATAAAGTAAGCTCATTGTTGTTGTTGTTGTTGTTATTAATATCAAGAATTATATTGTAAAATAATAAATAATTATAAGAATTAGGCTAATAGTAATATGAATAAATATTTACACAAATACTTTTATGTACTTTACTAATAATTTGTCTTTCCACATCATCATCTTGCCCTGGAATTTTTATGCACTCCTGCCTCCTCAGTCCCATGTGAGAGAATATATTCAAAGGCAGGGGAAATAGTAAATAGAAAAAAGAAATAGACTTAGCCCCCGCACTGTTGAACAAGTTCTGTTACTTAATAAAAATCTTTAATTTCTTCAATTTCCCACAAAATAAAAACTCCCCAGTTCACAAGCACTTCACCATTCCACAGTTCTTTTCTTTTATTTTGATTGTATATGCCTACATGAGCCTTGCCTATGAATTCATAGGTTTAGGACTAAGGCTAAAGTGTATGGAAATAAGGCTGCATGTGTTGATCAAAGCAGATTCATAAAAATAGTTTCTATACACATTAATTTGTCCCATTTATTATTTTGTTTCATAAATTCATTAATAGGCTAATTTGTTCACATGTTGTAAGTAGCCTATCAAATTAACAAATGACAAAAAAAAAAACATTTTTATGTTTAGCATTTTGCTTTTATGGATTTCTCAAAGTGAATTGTTACACGAAACAGTCAAAAAAAAAAATGAATGGGTCCTCTGGCACAAGCTGCTCTTCAAACTTTGACCACAAGATGTCGTTAGTGTGCGCCGTGTTGAAAAGCTTTGAGTAATGAACCTTTTTACGATACAGTTGAGGGGAAAGCCTCGGTGCTTCACAAAGCTTCATTTCGCCATCACTAACAAATACACAAACCGTAGGAAGCACGAATACAGCCCACCAGGAACGACCATGGAAAGACAACAACGCAACACAGGACAGCAAACACACCGGGATTAAATAGGGAACACACGAGGAAAGGAAACGAGCAGAAACACCTGGGATTAACAAATGAGGAAATGAGGGAACAAGATGGGCGGGGTTTCAATCACAAGACACAACAAAGTGTCAGAGCTCTGTCAACCAACACACTAGAAACCCAAACTGAATTAACAGAACCCTGACATTACCACGGCTCATCCTACGGCTTCAACATCCCTCCACCACTATCACAGCTAAACTATTTAACACTTAAAATTCATCAATTGTATTGATTCGCCTGCTCTTATGGGGCTTCTGTTCAGCCAAACAAACTTTGTTTATATTGTTTTTCCTGTAAAGCTGCTTTGAAACAATCTACATTGTAAAAAGCGCTATATAAATAAAGGTGACTTGACTTGACTTGACAGCCAGAAAATACAGTGGGTTTGATGAGTACGGTGAATACTCTGGGTTTAGGCCAAATACCTAGTTGGAAGCCCTCTCCTCAGACAGTACACCAAATATGCATACCATTTACTGTACTTTAATTATTTGCAAGGGTGACCTCATGAATTGTTTTCAACTTGTCTCTACCTGTAGTTCGATATGAAATTATGAAAATGCCTTTTTACAAAAATTATGATTACAGGGGTAGATTATAAATTAATTATTTTACACAAACTAATATATTATGATCTCTAAACAATTTTACCATGTTGCATGATTTGTACACCAATTCACAAATGCATCACATTACCAGTTCCATATGTGTGATTTTTTTCAAACAGAGCTTTCTTCTTGGAAGCTCACCTGATACAGCATTTCACAGCGTTGCACACAAGATATTAATATAAGAAAGCTAAAATGGTATTTTGGCTTCAATAAAATTGTTCATTGTTACCAATGCAAACATGTGTTCAATGTGAATTGCCCCTAACGGATTATTTTTCAAAGATGTTTTTCCACATCAAACTACAAAAAGAATTCACTTCAGCAGACTTTTGTTGCAGTGTAGTTTTTGAAATCATTAAATGGTAAAAATCATTTTTACTCCTGTATTGAGGTCAGCGGCTTCAAGAATCACCATAAATTTGCATTGAGCACCTTTAAAACATGTATTTTCTACTCCACAGACGTCAGACATACAGGTTAAACTAAACTAAACTAAATATTTGTTACATTGTTTGGTCATATTCGTAAAGTTTAAGTTATGTTGTGAGTTGTGAGACTTCTTGCAACTTCCCGTATTTCTCTCTGTATCCATTACATTTACCATTGTACCTGTCTCTGCAACAGCACCTTAAACATTGGCTAAAATGTACTGTGGATAAATACACAGGAAGGCTAAGAACATTTATGTTATATTCCCAGTGCTTAGATCAGTGACTATGAACAGCATGTGTGGTGGTGAGTTGTAGCCAGATCGTCTCTACAGGCATGTGACCCACCAATCAGCTGGCCAGATGCTGAGGGAGTATTTTGGAAGCAATGCTGCTGTCAATCACAAGGCTCTTCTGGGATTGAACCTGTCAGCAGCCTCTACCCTTCCTCCTGCTATCTCTCAGATGACTGGCTAACTGTTTTGACCCATATCTGTCTCGCCTGGACGTGGCCCAGCATTGTTCCAATCGCTCTAATTATGCCCATGATTACAGTTGTCTGAAGCAAAATGGAACACATTTGGCATCTCTGAGCAAAGAGTGTGCTGGCAGTGCATCACTGAGGAAAAGAGTGTCTAAATAAGCTTTATATGCACATTGTAGAAACATAAAGCTGTTGTCCAGCTGTTGTGTTTTTTTTTATACTGATACTATTCATAAACTTTCAACAATATGTATATTGCACATGGTGTATCCCATAACTGTACTTCACAAAGCAATACACTCAACTTCATCTTTCCATCTTCCAATTCTTTACATTCTTAACATGTCCACCTGATGAATAATCCAGAAATGATATCTGCTGTGATGTCTACCTTGACCTTTAAGAGTTAAGACATTTTGGTTTAAAAAAAGCAGTTATGTTTGGAGTCATTGAGTTTTTGTTCAGGTGTTTTGGTTTCCTTTCAATGTAGCATTTGCATCGTCTCTGCTTGTTTCTTTGGTTTTTCTTGAGTTAATTACATTCACTTGTCATCTAGTTAGTTCTTATTAGTTATCTCTGTGTATAAGTACCTCCTGTTTTGCTCTGTGCTTTTTCAGTTTTTTTGTTTGTTTGTTTTTTTGTTTACTTTATGTGTGGCAAGTGTTTACGTTTCTCCTGAGCTTCTCCTACTTTTTTGGATGTTGGATTAAAAGATTAGTGGTACATAAACATTTTTTATGGTATTCTTCATGTTGGCTACTTACTACTTGTGACAGTTAATAACATAATAATTGGACACAGTTAAATGTCTATGTAATGAGATCCTGACAGATGAAATAAGGTTTTGTCACAACCTTTGTAAGCAACAGCAACAAAAAAACTAAAACACATACTTAAAAAAGATTACTTACTATATACATTAAAATGCAATTGAATGTTTACAATTAAATTAAAATGAAAACAACAATTTACGTTAAACTTTTAATTTGATATTATTAAAAGTGCTCTTTTTAAAAGTGTATTTACATGTTCAGAAACATGAAAGTGCAGTCTTTAAGGCACTTAAGTTGCCTTTTATTTTGGTGATATTATTAGTATGATATTATATTTTTAACATACATTTACAGTACTTTTGAGCTATAAAGTACTGTCACCATTGGTCCTGTCTTTCTGTCTCTTTGTCACTTCCTTGTCACTAAGGTCATGGCTTCCTGTTGTTTCTTCCTGTCTATCGTGATATCACTTCCGGGCCCTTCTAGATCCTTCCACACCTTTCTAGTATCATTTACCTCGTCAGTGTCTCCAGGTGTTTCCCGTGTCTGTCTCTATTAATACCCTCTTGTGTGTCCTGGTCTTTGTCAGTTGTTGATCTTGTAATGTAATGTTTCCTTGTGTTATGTGTGGATGCACTCTCTCCGAGTTAGTGTTTGCACCATCGTGTGCCTTTTGTGTTCCCAGTTTTTAATTAAAGTGTTTTCAGTTCACAATCTCCGTGTTCTCCTTGTTTCTCCGCATCGTGAATGGTTGAGGGGGTAGAAGGGATTTATTATGTGGGAGGTAGGAGGGTGGAGTTGTTGGCAGAAGTAGGTGTAAAGGGAGCAACTGGAGATTGGGTCGAGTCGCACCATTCATGCATGGGTCTCCCTGGAGTGCACTCAATCATTTTGATCTTTTATGGATTTGTTATCTTACCATTTTTGCTTCTGTAATAATTTTATGCCACCTCCAATTCCAATTAATCTAATGATGAATCCAGGAAAAGTGGAGGAACACTTAGCCACCTTTATATAGTAGCTTTATTTAACACCTTGTTTAATTTAATACTCTTGGCTGTCTTTTTGTCTTTATTTTTTCAAAGTTGTAACCTGTGTAAAGAGTAGTAGATGGAAAAATATGCTTTGTGTTTAATCAAAAGTGGAGTTGTTGGCCAAAGCAATCTCACAGTGAAAGGTCTGAACTACCGGTTATGAGGAACAGGTTACCCGTTTTTCTCGCTTCCCAGAATTCAAGATTCAAAGTGGAAAATGAATGCTGCAAATGTATTTTAATCTTTCTTTCACAGAAACACTTTCTATCTATTTCATGCATGTGAATAATATCTGATTAATGGATATGTAACTAATCACATCCTTCTAGTCTAGCCCATAATGGAGGACTCAAATGCAATTGAAAAAAATTGCCCTCAAGGGGGAAAACATTAACTTAAGATTACTGACAAAACAAAAAACACAAACAAACCGGATGAGACGGTGGGGCAAACACACAGGGACAAGCAGAGACTGACATGGAATAACGATGTGATACTGGACAGTAAACTGTCAGGGTTTTCTGACAAGAGAACACCCAATTGCAGAGATGAGTGATGAGATATTTCTTTACAGGACAGTGACAGGGCAAACAGCTGTGAAAGTGAAATGACGAGCAAAACAGTTAGGCAGGGCCCACAATAGGAGAGCTGGCTGGGCAGGACTTAAGACTGAGACGACACTCAGGCCAATGGTGGAGATCTGGCAGCGGATCAGGAAATCCAGAGGCTTGCCACTTGGGGATGCGATGATGTAGCACCAGACTAGCTGCCAGGCCAGAAGTGTCAACAGCCAGGGTGAAACAGGAGGCAGGAACAGGAACCAACAATAGACAACACTCAAGACAAAATAAACAACACAAGAGCAAATAAAACTGACAAAACTACGACAAGAATGATGCAAACTAACTATATGAACTGAATAAGAGAAGTAAACATAAGAAATAGAATTTCTGGAAACAAACTACCAACAAGAGGTGACAGACACTAATATTAATACTAATGCCAGCGGAGAGATAGAACTTTGTTTGCATACTTTGTTTTGTTCGTTTTGTGCATCACAGTAGTTATTAACACGGAGAAATCTTTGGTAACTCTGGTGTTATTGTTTTAGTACCGCGTCGTGACTCCACGTGCTAGTTTCGATCAACGTTTTTTTGCCTCACGTGTTTTTGCCTTTTTATTTGAGTTGTGGGCGTGGCAATGGGCTGTTTTTAACGAAGCAGGATAATTATTTGAAACATACGCTGTCACGGAAGCTTCAGCGGAAGTGTTTCAGTGTCCTTGTGTGAAGACGATTGAGGGTAAAGACATTTGACTCTGCCTGCTCCACAGAGCAACGACACCGGCAAGTCTGTCTAATATTTTTCTTCTCTTGCTTTCACACTACACTTCTTTCTCTGCTCATCATGTGCTTTCAGTATATTTCTGTTGTCTCTCAACGTTGCTCTGTCATCACACGCCGAAGGCGACGCAACATTAACAACCTGCATTCTGAATTCTGCATACTTACAAGTCGGGCAATCAACCCGACTTGATCTACACAAGCAACGGCACCACAGACAGCATTCTAATTAAATCAACATGTTTCTGACCGTTTTTTTCATTACATTTCATATGCAACTTACTAATTCTGCAAAACCAACCCCTCTTCCAGTCACTTGCAGGCGTAATCTGCGCTCTCTTTCTCCTCATTTTTCCTCTGTCATTTCATCCTTTCTTCCCTCTCACAAACAGTTCTCAACTTTGGATGTGAATACTGTAACAGCCACCTTATGTTCTACTCTAACGTCTTGTCTAGATAATATCTGTCTTCTCTCTTCCAGGTCATCGCGTGCTACTCCCTCTAACCCCTGGCTAACTGATGTTCTTCGTGAACACCGGACCAAGCTAAGGGCAGCTGAGAGAAAATGGCACAAGTCAAAGGACCCGTCTGACCTGAGTTTGTATAAAGCTCTGCTCTCTACCTTTTCTACTGACGTCCATACTGCTAAATCTTTGCACTTCCACACCAAGATCAACAGCACTTCTAACATGCATGCACTTTTCAAAGCATGCAACTCTCTTATCTGTCCCCCTCCACCACCTCCCTCTACCTCTTTAACTGCCAATGATTTTCGCCATTTCTTTTTTAACAAAACTTTAACTATCAGCAGTCAGTTCTCACCTCCACACACACAAACATACACCGACCTCTGTAAACAGAAACGCTCTCTCAACCTTCTCTCCACTCACCGAGGTCGATGTATCTAAACTTCTCCTTTCCAGCCAACCACCTGCCCCTTAGACCCCATCTCCTCACACCTTCTACAAGCTATCTCTCCTACAATCTTACCAGTACTCACATCATCAACACATCCCTTCATACGGAATCCTTCCCCACCGCATTCAAGCAGGCTCGGGTAACCCCATTGCTCAAAAAACACACATTAAACAGAACACTCGTTGATAATTACAGACCTGTCTCTCTCCTACCATTCATATAAAAAAAACATTTGAGCGTTTTGTTTTTAACCAGGGATCTTCTCTTCTCTCTCAGAATGACTGGTTGGACATTAACCAGTCTGGCTTCAAGAAGGGCCATTTAACCGAGACAGCATTACTATCTGTCACGGAAGCTCTAAGGAGTGCAACAGCTGATTCAAAATCCTACCCTCTCATTACTAAGCATCACTGGAACTCCTCTTCAGTGGTTTGAATCCCATTTCACGGATAGGTCCTTCAGGCTGGCATGGTGCGGGGAGGACTCCAAAGAATGTCAACTGATCAGCGGTGTTCCACAGAGCTCAGTTCTTGGACCACTTCTCTTCTCCATGTACACCACATCACAGAGTCCTATCTTAGAGGCACACAGCTATATATTGACAACAATTCAAGTCCAATATTATGTCCAATTTGGTCCGGTTGGAGATGGGTTCATGATCGTCACAGGGGAGGTCCAGGTGCAGATCCTTCATCTGATCGGGATACGGCCCGGATCCGGCTGACCACAGTAACCTCGGAATAAACAGAGATTAATATCAGCGTAGATGCCATTCTTCTTCTGATGTATCGAGTACATCAGATGTTATGGGAATGTTCCCGGTTCCGGCTGACTTAAATTATGCAGCCTAAAAATCATTTTACATTGTATAATGTGTTATGTGTATGCCAGGTTGAAGAGATGTGTTTTTAGTCTAGAATTAAACTGACAGAGTACAGGGAGTGCAGAATTATTAGGCAAGTTGTATTTTTGAGGATTAATTTTATTATTGAACAACAACCGTGTTCTCACTGAACACAAAAAACTCATTAATATCAAAGCTGAATATTTTTGTATCAATATTTTAAGTAGTTTTTAGTTTTAGCTATTTTAGGGGGATATCTGTGTGTGCAGGTGACTATTACTGTGCATAATTATTAGGCAACTTAACAAAAAACAAATTTATACCCATTTCAATTATTTATTTTTACCAGTGAAACCAATATAACATCTCAACATTCACAAATATACATTTCTGACATTCAAAAACCAAAAAAAAAAAACAAATCAGTGACCAATATAGCCACCTTTCTTTGCAAGGACACTCAAAAGCCTGCCATCCATGGATTCTGTCAGTGTTTTGATCTGTTCACCATCAACATTGCGTGCAGCAGCAACCACAGCCTCCCAGACACTGTTCAGAGAGGTGTACTGTTTTCCCTCCTTGTAAATCGCACATTTGATGATGGACCACAGGTTCTCAATGGGGTTCAGATCAGGTGAACAAGGAGGCCATATCATTAGATTTTCTTCTTTTATACCCTTTCTTGCCAGCCACGCTGTGGAGTACTTGGACGCGTGTGATGGAGCATTGTCCTGCATGAAAATCATGTTTTTCTTGAAGGATGCAGACTTCTTCCTGTACCACTACTTGAAGAAGGTGTCTTCCAGAAACTGGCAGTAGGACTGGGAGTTGAGCTTGACTCCATCCTCAACCCGAAAAGGCCCCACAAGCTCATCTTTGATGATACCAGCCCAAACCAGTAGCTCTCTGGAGCTCTCTGCCCTTTACCAATCCAGCCACGGGCCCATCCATCTGGCCCATCAAGACTCACTCTCATTTCATCAGTCCATAAAACCTTAGAAAAATCAGACTTGAGATATTTCTTGGCCCAGTCTTGACGTTTCAGCTTGTGTGTCTTGTTCAGTGGTGGTCGACTTTCTGCCTTTCTTACCTTGGCCATGTCTCTGAGTATTGCACACCTTGTGCTTTTGGGCACTCCAGTGATGTTGCAGCTCTGAAGTATGGCCAAACTGGTGGCAAGTGGCATCTTGGCAGCTGCACGCTTGACTTTTCTCAGTTCACGGGCAGTTATTTTGCTCCTTGGTTTTTCCGCACGCTTCTTGCGACCCTGTTGACTACTTTGAATGAAACGCTTGATTGTTCGATGATCACGCTTCAGAAGCTTGGCTATTTTAAGACTGCTGCATCCCTCTGCAATATATCTCACTATTTTTGACTTTTCTGAGCCTGTCAAGTCCTTCTTTTGACCCATTTTGCCAAAGGAAAGGAAGTTGCCTAATAATTATGCACACCTGATATTGGGTGTTGATGTCATTAGACCACACCCCTTCTCATTACAGAGATGCACATCACCTAATATGCTTAATTGGTAGTAGGCTTTCCAGCCTATACAGCTTGGAGTAAGACAACATGCATAACGAGGATGATGTGGTCAAAATACTCATTTGCCTAATAATTCTGCACTCCCTGTATGTCTGCTTCCGAACTGTATTAGGAAGACTGTTCCAGAGTTTAGGAGCTAAATAGGAAAAAGATTGACTGCCAGCAGTTGACTTTGTTGTTCTAGGTATTATAAGCTGGTTAGTATTTTGGGATAGCAATAGACGTGAAGGACTATAATGTGTTAAGAGATCTCTCAAATACTGTAGAACTAAACCATTTAATGCTTTGGTAAGTAATTAGCAAGATTTTAAAAAGTATTCATTGTTTAGTAGGAAGCCAGTGCAGATTTGAGAGGGCTGTGCTGATATGCTCATACTTCCTGGTTCTAGTAAGAAATGGAGCTGCTGCATTTTGGACCAGCTGGAATTAGTTTATTAAGTGTGCAGGGTAACCATATGGTCTAAATCCTGACTGGAAATCCTCGTAGATGCTGTTTCTTTCTAGAAAGGAACATAGTTGTGAAGATATTGCCTTTTCTAGAATCTTTGAAAAAAAGGTAGATTCGATATCGGCCTGTAATGAACTAATTCTAGAGTATCAAGTTGGGTTTTTTTAATAAGTGGATTGATTATGACCAGCTTAAAGGTTTTTGGTACGTATCCTAATGACAAAGATGAATTAATGATATTAAGAAGAGGATCTATGATCTCTAGAAGCATCTCTTTCAGTAGCTTAGTTAGTATTGGGTCTTGCACACATGTTGTTGATTTTGATGATTTAACGAGTTTAGACAATTCTTCCTCCCTAATAGCAATGAAGTAGTGGAATTTTTCTTCACGGAAACTAAAATTTACTGTATTTTGTGATATCTACATATTATTAAAATCATGACTTTTTCTGCAGCCATTACTAATTCTGAGGGAAAATCAGCAAATTCTTTGATAAAGTCTGTATGGTGCAATGGTGGCCTGTATAGAAAAGCCAGCACAAAAGTTAAACAGGAATTATTACTTGCACTAGATAATTTTACATTAAGGACCGTCACTTCAAAATAATTATATTTCAGATTAGACCTTTGAGCAGTACTGATCGTGTTACTATAAATTACAGCAACACCTCCTCCTTTACCTTTCAGACGAGGCTCATGTTTATAAGGTGGTAATTAGGGTGAGGTACCTTTTTGTACCTTTTCTGAGTATATATTGAGTTGTTTTTTTTGTTTTGTTTTTTGGTCACCCTTGCCAGAAGCACATCTAGTTTATGATCTGCAATCATATCAGTTACAGCAAGTGCTTTTGAGGAAAGGGATCATATATTCAGTAACCCAAGCTTTATCATTTGTTCATTTGTTATATCCGTTCTTAGTTGTTTGTAAATCAATTAAATTTTTACCCTTAAACTGTTTTGATTAGTTTTTTGTATTTGCTAATTCAGGCAACAGACACGGTGTCTATAGGATATCTAGGAGAAGGCATCTCTGTGTTGGAATTTATCTGACCTCTGTGACGTGAGACAGCTAGCAGATGGTCGGTTTAGCCAGTTTGTCTGCTTCCTGACCTGGTCCCCAGTTAGCCAAGTGTAAAGGTAACAAAGCTGTTACATTTAACAATGAGTGATTTATTTCTGAAAATAACTATTTCAAGAATTAAATTATAAAATAAAATGAAATGAAATACAGGTTCTTTAAGCTTCTTTTTTAACCTTTAAATGTTTAAATAATCAAAAACACAAATTGGAAGCAAATAAATAAAAATGAATTGCAATATCAGTTCACAACTGATTTTACCATTAAATGTAAACAAACCCTTAAAGTTCAACTCAGATGACTCTATTCAGATCACAGTTCAAATGAATCAATAACTCAGTTCAAATGAATCAACAACGCAGCCGGTTCAGATTGACAGTTGACTCTCTATTGAACACTCCATTAGACTCAGTCTTTATCAGTAAAGGTTCGTAGAAACGTATGTGTGTGTGTGTGTGTGTGTAACGAACTCCAGTACCAGTCTGTAGTAGTGATGACTTGCGATGACTGATGACGATGAACAACAGCTGAGACAGGGTAATGAGATATCGAAGGGATGGCAGGGTAATAAACAGAAGTTTCAGCGCGCCCAGAAAAACTCGGGAACTCTCTGGAACAAAATTCCGCGATTCAGTAATCACACGCGATGGGCCGAGATTGAGTCATCTGATTCACTCAAAAAAACATTCTCCAAAAACATCTTGATCGCAGGCGTCGTCAGTCTCCTCGAAAGATGCTTAAAAACTCAAAAGAATATTTAGTAAAGAAAAGTATCACTCCTATCGCAGGAACAGATCAGTGTCTCTCTATGGCACAACTGGTGGATTACCCAGAGCAACAACACGTAGGACTCAAAAAAAATCAATCAGCATCCAAATGAGACTCACAGCTCCAGCATCTCTCTCGTGCTCTCAGCCAGTCTCCGACACTGGTCTTCGTCCGATGACGCAAGCAAAACTTCAGCTTCTACGACGTCTCTGGTTCCACTTGATAATAACAGATTTAACAGATACTAATCCTAGAAGTGAACTGTTTTTGTACCACTGACTTTCTCGGATCGCGATCACAACGTGTCCACACCGATATGGATATCTTCTTCTCCTCTCCTCAGCATCTCCCGCCGAACACACAAACAGCAACCCATCAAAATAAAAGTCCCACAAAACACCATTTACATTCCCCCCTGATAAACCCTGCCATACCATCGACATCTCCAGACAGCCTGCCCATGAAAATAAACAATACAATTTATATGTGAAATTTTACATAAAACATTCTTTTCAAACTCAAACAAGTTTGTACATTTCTCATCACAATCTCACAGTTTCTTATTTCATCAAATAATCATCTCTATACCGTACAGGTAATTTACCACGATTTTGCCTTTGAGAGCGTCTGAGCTTTGGAACATTTTCACATTCAACATCTGAAATGTCAGCATCATCATAAACTTCTTGTACATCCAACTCTATTTCAGGGAGCACATCTTGTAATACATTCTCTTGTTCTTGCATTACACCCTCTCTTTGTTCAACATCATTTGTTTCCATCTGTACCACCCTTTTGTCATTACTCGGTCTATGAGCAGTAGCTGGAAAACACAGAAGATCTGGGGACTCTGTTTCAGAATCTGACCGGTCTACAGTTCTGCACCTAGTTGTATGGGGCGTGCTAGATAATGTCAGAGGAAATGTGCAGTGACGGAGCTGATCTCTGTGTACAACTCTGTACGGACCCCCCTTTTCAGGTTTGACAGTAAATACCGGTATGTCTGAGTGATTCTGCTTAACTACAAGGTAAGGTATGTGTTCCCACTTGTCTTGAATCTTATTTCTGCCCAAATGTTTGTGGTTGCGTAATAGTACACGGTCACCAGGCCTTACAAGCGCTCCGGAGGACTTGCGGTGATACACTCTCTTCCGTCTCTTAGAGGTTTCCTGCGTGACTGTATTTGCAACTTCTACTGCAGTCTTTAGTCGACTGTGATGGTTCTTTACCCAATCATCCAAGTTTTCTGCATCACTCTCTTCCAAATCCTTTCCACCCAAGATATCTAATGGAAGACGCGCATCTCTCCCAAACATCAAGTAAAAAGGAGAATAGCCAGTAGATGAATGGACATGATTGTTGTATGCCATTACTAGCTCCGGTAAGTGAATGTGCCAATCTTTCTTCTTGTCCGGTGTCAACGTCCTCAGCATATCATGCATTGTGCGGTTGAACCGCTCACATTGAGCATTCCCTTGAGGATGGTAGGGACTTGTACGACTTTTCCCAATACCATACACTTTACAGAGTTCCCTGATCACTTGTGCTTCAAAACACCTTCCCTGATCTGCATGCAGACGAGCTGGACACCCATAGTAAACAAACCAATGTTTGATGAGGGCCTTTGCTGTGGTGCTCGCTGTTTGGTTCTTGGTTGGGATGGCGACTGTAAACCGGGTAAACATGTCAGTGAGAACCAATACATTTTCGGACCCTCCTGAGGACATTTCCAGCTGGGTGTAGTCCATTGCCAGAACTTCTAAGGGAGCCGTGACATTGCTGCATGTCAATGGAGCTCGGATTCTTGGAAAAACATCCTTCGCAAGGGTAAATCTTTTACATTGTTTTACCCACCCTTGGACATATTTAGACATGTTAGGCCAATAGTAGCTGTACTAAAATATCAATGTTAGAGTACTAATTTCTCCAAAATGACCCCCATGATCATGTTGACTGTCATAAACTGAACGGCGTAAGGAGACAGGAACAACTAGCTGCCTAATTTTCTCCCCATCCCTTGGGTCAAGAATACACCTGAACATTACTCCATGATGCAGCTGAAGACGCTCAAACTCTCTACAAAACTTCTTCAACTCTGGCGGCATGCCTGACTGCCCCGCTTGGCTTGGTTTTCTGCTTTTGGACACTGCATTGTATATAAGACCCATTAAAGAATCACTTCTTTGCTGCTCCCTAATTTCGTCCCAGCTGTAACCACTCAGTATCTTCTTGATGGATGCTTGTAGAGCCACTTGAATGTCAGTTTCACCCTGCTTGGACCCTTGCATGGGCCACAGGCAGGCACGCACTTCCTCAGAGTTCAGTCGGATGAAATCTTTTTCTGTGTCTTCTTGTTCAGAGACTTCACTAGAAGGAATCCTCGACAGAGCATCAGCATTTGTGTTTAATCATCCAGGCTTATACAAAACCTCAAAGTTAAGCTCCGCCAACTGAGCCACCCAGCGTTGCTCGACTGCACTGAGATTTGCAGTCTCTAGATAACGCAGCGGATTATGGTCAGTGATTACAGTGAACCTGGAGAACATAAGGTACTCTTTAAATTTTTCTGTTGCAGCCCACTTAAGGGCCAACAGCTCCAATTTGAATGCACTGTAGTATTGGTCATTTCTCTCTGACCCTCTCAGGCCTCTGCTAGCGAAAGCAATGACACGTTCTGCTCCCCCCTGTTTTTGGCTCAATACAGCTCCGAGGCCCTGGTGACTCCCATCGGTTGTGAGGATGAACGGGAGCCCAAAGTCAGGGTAAGCAAGGACAGGCGGTGACATTAGATATTGTTTCAATTTTTTCAAATGCAGTCTGGCATTCATTACTCCAAACAAACTTCTCAGAGGCTCTCCTTTTGTCTTTTCTGCCCATCAATGCATGCAATGGTTTTGCTATTTCAGCAAACCTGGGTACGAACCGTCGGTAATAACTCATGAATCCAATCAATTGTCTCACTTCTTTTACAGTTTTGGGGACAGGCCAAGCATCCAAAGCACTAATCTTTTCACGGTCAACTTTGACCCCTTCAGATGAGATCACATGGCCCAAAAACTTCACCTCAGATCTGAAAAGAAAGCATTTGCTTGGTTTCAAATTTAGGCCATGGCACCTCAATCGATCAAGGACCAGCTCTAGCCTTTCACAGTGACTCTTGAAGTCCCTGGAAAATATGATAATATCATCAAGGTATATTAAGAGGACATCGAAGGTCAAATCCCCGAGCACTACCCCCATAAGGCATTGGAAAGTGGCTGGTGCGTTGCACAGCCCGAAGGGCATCCGCGTCCATTCAAAGAGTCCGAATGGGGTAGTGACGGCTGTCTTTTCACGATCACGCTCGCTCACAGCCACCTGAAAATAGCCAGCAGTTAAGTCTAGGGTTGAAAACAACTGAGCATTTCCCAGAGCATCCAGAGATTCTTCCACTCTGGGAAGAGGATATGCATCTTTGACTGTGACTTGATTCAACCTTCTGTAATCACAACAGAAGCGCACACTGCCATCTTTCTTCACAACTATTACTGCTGGGGACGCCCAGGGACTCACACTCTCCTTAAGGATGCCTTGCGACACGAGGTCCTGCACATGTTTTTTAAATTCTTGAAAGACATGTGGTGGTACTCGGCGATGTCTCTGTTTTAATGGCGTAGCATCACCAGTGTGAATATTATGAGTCACCGCCTGTGTGAACCCATAGTCAGTGTCATTTTTGGAAAATACATCTCTGTACTTTCTGTACAGAGAAAATACATCTCTGGAAAATACATCTCTGGAAAATACATCTCTGTACATCTCTGTAGTTTCTCTCTTTGTACAGGAGTGAGCTCCTCGTAATTCACCTGGACTGGAACTATGGAATTGTCCGAGCTTTCGACTGCTTGAACACGTGCCACCCGTCTAACATGAAGTGTCCCTTCCTCCTCTTCAAACTCCAGTGCATTCTCAGTTAAAACTTCCCGTGGCTTAAACACTACTGCAACTCTACATCTTGGGATAAGCCTTATGGTCCGCTCACTCGAATTCATTACACGTACCAGAACTTTACCACCCTCTGCTTTTGTTAGGACACTGGCCACTAGGAGCCCCTTGGGAAGACTTGCACCAGTGGTGGGCTCAATTAATACTTGGCACTTCACTTTAGGTGGCACTCTGCAATGACCTTCAAATACCTTTTCACTAAGTGGAGGGATGGTAATGGCCTGCTTTCCACCAACTTTGACATACCCAATCTTGCCATCAGGACCAAGGGATTCAGTTTCCTTGACACTTGCCAGCACCCTTCTTATTTTTGCTTCTGCAGGTTGTCCATATTTGTTTGCAGCCTTTACACCCTCTCGTGTGACGAACAATGACTTAAACTCACTGATAATATTCATTCCGATGATTCCGGAAAGTCCTCTTATCTCCTCCAGTTCTGGGCTTGTGTCGGTCAGCACAAAGAAGCATTTTCCTGGGAGAACCTTCCCCATGCACTCCACATCAGCTTGTAAACATCCTAGGACAGGAATGTCGAGCCCATTAGCTGCAGTGAGTCTAACCCAGTGAGCAGATGACAATTTCAGCTCTTGCTCTCCAAAGTGTTTCCTGAAGTGTGACTCTGTAATAGTGGACACTTCTGAGCCTGTATCCAGTAGGAAGTGCGTCTCAACACAGGCTATTTTAACTTCAATAGTCAGACAATCTCCAAATGCTCCATTTTTTAATGTCTCTGTTACGTTGTCTGTCCATTCAGCTGTATGACTCCTTATCATAGATGGCCCAGGGCTGGCTTGCATCACATTTGCTGGAAAGGTTCCTTCTTTAGTTTCAGTCATACCTGTAGAACGTCGAGACTGATCAACTACTTTAGCAGCTTCAGAACCTTGTGGACAGCGCCTGCTAGTGTGTCCCGGTTCGCCACATGAATAACAGATGTATCGACCCTCACTGTCCTTCAAGGGCTGCCTTTTAGGACGGCTCTGTTGAAGTCTCACTCTGCTGTTACCGTGCACTACCTGATAAAGTTCTTCTTGACGGTCAGCAATCTTTTGTATAGCTTCATGCAGTTTCTCTAGAGTTAAAGTAGAGGAAACTTGTTCTGCATCGGCATTAACTGCTCTGACACGAGGGCTGGGTCTTGGATTACTCGCTGTTTGTGTCTCTTCTTCCTCAGCCCAGGTGATTGCAGCTTGCATTACTTGGACAAAAGTCAAGCTTGCATCCTCTTTAACTCGTCTTTTCATTTCACGCCTCAGAAAATCATCTCGAAGGCCCATGACAAGTTGTTCCTTTAATACACTTTCAGCATCTGGAACCCGGTTTGCATCCCTGTGCTGAACTCGTCTGAGTCTCTCTTATAGAAAGGGTGTTCGGGAACCTTCTGTGCGGCTGATTGTTTCAGACGGACCGTTTTGACTGCTGCACTGCTGCTGTTTCCTGTTTGCTCGAGTGGATTGCGTTTGTTTGTGTCGTATAAACTTGTTTTTATTTTAGATTTTAAACTTGACGTTCGTTCATATTGCTAAATATAATACTAGATTATTTAATATATTGTAATCGTTAGCTTTAATCTAAGTCGCTAAACGCGTTAGCATTGTGCTATCTTACTGTCCGTGCATACAGCGTTTTTCTCGCTCGCGCCTTTTTCCCGACTTCATCAAACAACTGGTCAACAAGTTGGATCAACACACGCGGTGAGTCATGTCATCTTCTCTCAAAATTGTCACTTGCACTGCCTGCTTCATGCATAGTCTGTCTGTCTCTGTCAGCTGTGAAGGCTTCACATGTCATAAATGTAGGGACATAATTAGGCTGACAGAGAAGATTTCAGAATTAGAGACACGCATCCAAACTTTAATTGAGGATAGTAAGAATGCAAGGGCTTTAGATACTACTTTGGATGCGACTAGCTTAGCAAACCCTGTACATTGTTCGGTTCCGGCTGTAGAGCCCGTGCAGCAGGGCAACTGGGTGACTGTGAGACGGCATAATCGCGGGTCAAAAAACCACTGTTCCATTCCGATCAGAACATCAAACAGGTTCTCCCCACTCAGTGACGCACCCACTGAGAAACCTGTTGAAAGTGCCCTAGTGATTGGCGATTCTATTACTCGGAATGTGAAAATAGAGACTCCAGCCACCATAGTCACATGTTTGCCGGGAGCCAGAGCGCCTGACGTCAAAGCAAATTTAAAAGTGCTGGCTAAGGCTAATCGTAAATATTCTAAGATCGTTATTCACGTCGGCGCTAATGATGTCCGACTTCGTCAGTCGGAGATCACTAAAACTAATATTAAAGAGGTGTGTGAACTCGCAAGTACGATGTCAGGCACTGTAATTTGCTCTGGCCCTCTTCCTATGCTCAGGAGTGATGAGATGCTTAGCAGATTATCCTCACTCAATGGCTGGATGTCTAAGTGGTGCCCGCGGAACAACATAGGGTTCATAGACAATTGGAAAAGTTTTTGGGGCAGACCTGACCTGTTGAAAAGAGATGGTATTCATCCCACCTGGGATGGTGCCGCTCTTCTCTCTAGTAATTTGGCATATAGTCTTAGAGCTAAACCTTGACTAACTGGGGTCCAGGTCAGGAAGCAGACAAACTGGCTAAACCGACCATCTGCTAGCTGTCTCACGTCACAGATGTCAGATAAATTCCAACACATAGAGACTCTTTCACCTAGATATCATCCTATAGAGATTGTGTCTGTTCCCCGAATTAGCAAATATAAAAATCTCTCAAAACCGTTTAAGAGTAAAAATTTAATTGATTTACAAACAACTAAGAACGGATATAACATAAATGAACAAATGATAAAGCTTGGGTTACTGAATATACGATCCCTTTGCTCAAAAGCACTTATTGTAAATGATATGATTACAGATCATAAACTAGATGTGCTGTGTTTGACAGAAACTTGGCTAAAACCAGACGATTATATCACTTTAAATGAGTCCACCCCTCAAGATTACTGTTATAAACATGAACCTCGTCTGAAAGGTAAAGGAGGAGGTGTTGCTGTAATTTATAGTAACACGATCAGTACTGCTCAAAGGTCTAATTTGAAATATAATTCTTTTGAAGTGATGGTCCTTAATGTAAAATTATCTAGTGCCAGTAATAATTCCTGTTTAACTTTTGTGCTGGCTATTCTATATAGGCCACCAGGGCACCATACAGACTTTATCAAAGAATTTGCTGATTTTCTCTCAGAATTAGTAATGTCCTCAGATAAAGTCATAATTGTCGGTGATTTTAATATCCATGTAGATAATGAAAAAGACGCATTGGGATTGGCATTTAGAGACATTTTAAACTCTATTGGAGTTACAAAACATGTATCAGGACCCACCCATTCCCGTAATCATACTTTAGATCTAATATTGTCATATGGGATCAATGTTGATACTGTTCAAATTCTGCAGCAGAGCGATGACATCTCAGATCATTACTTAGTTGCGTGTAGATTACCTTTAGCCAAAGTCGAAAAACTAACTCCCTGTTATAAATATAGTAGAACTATTACTTCTAACACAAAAGATAGCTTTATAAATAATCTTCCTGATCAATTTCATTTACTTAACATCCCAGATAGCCTAGAAGAACTTGATGTTGCAACAGAAACTATAAACTCTCTCTTTTCCAGCACTTTAGACACTGTTGCTCCGTTACGCTTAAAGAAGATTAAAGAAAATAGTCCAACACCGTGGTACAACGAGCACACCCGGGCCCTCAAGAGAGCAGCCAGAAAAATGGAGCGCAGCTGGAAAAAAACTAAGCTAGAGGTTTTTCGCATTTCATGGAAAGACAGCTCTATTGCATTCAGAAAGGCCTTAAGATCAGCTAGATCTACTTACTTTTCTACCCTCTTAGAAGAAAACAAATACAACCCTAGGTATTTATTTGATACAGTGACTAAATTAACAAGAAATAAAGCCTCAACCCCAGATGCTTTAAATCAGCACAGCACTAATGACTTCATGGACTTCTTTACTTGCAAAATTCATAATATTAGAGAGAAAATTATAACCATGCAACCGTCCACTTCGATATCACAAAATACAGTAAATTTTAGTGTCCCTGAAGAAAAATTCCACTCCTTCATTGCTATTGGGGAGGAAGAATTGTCTAAACTCGTTAAATCATCAAAATCAACAACATGTATGCTAGACCCAATACCAACTAAGCTACTGAAAGAGATGCTTCCAGAAATCATAGATCCTATTCTTAAAATAATTAATTCTTCTTTGTCATTAGGATACGTACCAAAAACCTTTAAGCTGGCTGTAATTAAACCGCTTATTAAAAAACCACAACTTGATCCTACAGAATTAGTTAATTACAGGCCGATATCGAATCTACCTTTCTTGTCAAAGATTCTAGAAAAGGCAATATCTTCACAAATATGTTCCTTTCTAGAAAGAAACAGCATCTACGAGGATTTCCAGTCAGGATTTAGACCATATCATAGTACTGAGACTGCTCTCATTAGAGTTACAAATGATTTGCTCTTATCATCCGATCGTGGTTGTATCTCTCTGTTAGTGTTACTGGACCTTAGTGCTGCATTCGATACAATTGACCACAAAATCCTTCTGAATAGACTTGAAAATTATGTTGGCATTAGTGGAGTTGCATTAGCCTGGTTCAAGTCATACTTATCTGACCATTATCAGTTTGTAGCAGTAAATGAGGAGATGTCATATCGGTCACGGGTTCAGTATGGAGTTCCTCAAGGTTCAGTACTAGGACCATTGCTTTTCACCCTGTACATGCTTCCTTTGGGTGCAGTTATTAGGAAGCATGGCATTAGCTTTCATTGTTACGCTGATGATACTCAGCTCTATGTTTCTTCTCATCCTGATGAAACGAACAAATTCACTAAATTAACAGAATGCATAACTGATATAAAAAATTGGATGACTAATAACTTTCTACTGCTTAATTCTGAAAAAAAAACAGAGATTCTAATTATTAGACCAAAAAGTTCAGCACATAATAATCTAGACTACTGCCTAACACTCGATGGCTGCTCTGTCAAGTCTTCGTCGTCAGTTAGAAACCTGGGTGTGCTCTTTGATACCAATCTTTCATTTGAAAGCCATGTTTCTAGCATCTGTAAAACGGCGTTCTTCCATCTTAAAATATATATCTAAATTGCCACATATGCTATCTAAGACAAATGCGGAAAAGTTAGTTCATGCGTTCATGAGTTCAAGGCTAGATTATTGTAATGCTTTACTAGGTGGTTGCCCTGCACGCTTAATAAACAAATTCCAGCTGGTCCAAAATGCAGCAGCTCGAGTTCTTACTAGAACCAGGAAGTATGAGCATATTAGCCCAGTTCTGTCAAACCTGCACTGGCTTCCTATTAAACACCGAATACATTTTAAAATCTTGCTAATTACTTACAAAGCATTAAATGGTTTAGCTCCACAGTACTTGAACGATCTCTTAACACATTATAGTCCTTCACGTCTATTGCGATCCCAAAATATAATACCTAGAATATCAAAGTCAACTGCTGGCGGTCGATCCTTTTCCTATTTAGCTCCTAAACTCTGGAACAGTCTTCCTATTACAGTTCGGGAAGCAGACACACTCAGTCAGTTTAAATGTAGACTAAAAACACATCTCTTCAACCTGGCATACACATAACACATTATACATACATTTTTAATCCAAATCATGTAAAATGATTGTTAGGCTGCATAATTTAGATAAGCCGGAACCGGGAACATTCCTGATGTACTCAATACATCAGAAGAAGAATGGCATCTACGCTGATATTGGTTTCTGTTTATTCCGAGGTTATCGTGGTCAGCTGGATCCGGGCCATATCCAGATCAGATGAAGGACCTGGACACGAGCACAGCACTGCCCTGAAGTGTCTGCGGAGATCGTGACTCTACTAGACCCTCCCCTGTGATGATCATGAACCCATCTCTAACCGGACCAAATTGGACTTCATATTGGACTTGAATTGTTGTATAATAATCATGCACTGTTTGGCTGTTGGCCAGAGGAGAACTGGTCCCCCGACTGAGCCTGGTTTCTCCCAAGGTTTTTCCTCCATTCTATTCTTCGTTACGTCACCTGCCGGAGTTTTGGTTCCTTGCCGCTGTCGCCTATGGCTTGCTCAGTTGGGGAAACTTAACACTTAAAATTCATCAATTGTATTGATTCAGCTGCTCTTTTGGGGCTTCTGTTCAGCCAAACAAACTTTGTTTATATTGTTTTTTCCTGTAAAGCTGCTTTGAAACAATCTACATTGTAAAAAGCGCTATATAAATAAAGGTGACTTGACTTGACTTGACTTGTAGGTCATATGCATATGAACAAATTGTCTCTCCTTGCATTTGCTTACGTTCGTAAAAATCTTTCAACCTGGTTCCAATTGGCACTTTGTCTCCATAAGTGTCTAGAAGAACTCTAAAGATATCGTCAGCAGATTTTTCACCATCACCCAACATGAACCTCACAGTTGCTTTAGCTTCATCTTTGAGGTGCTGTTTTGCTAACTCTACACGATCTTCTGCAGGTGCTCTCATCACTTGGAAGGCAGATTTCATTGATGCAACCCATTCTTCTACACTCAACTCTCCAGTACTGGTTGAACGGCCACTGAATTCCGGAAGTTTTCTGTCCCTGGGAATATAAATGGTGGCTGGGGTTGCTTGAACGGTGGCTTGATGCTCAATGACAGTTCTGGCTAGTGACAGGGCTTCTCTTTGTTCAGTTCTGGCTTGCTCAAGTGCTCCAGACTGTTCAGCAAACAGCTTCTGCATCTCCGCCATTTCCCTCTTCAGTTCCTCCAACTCTGCCATTCTTCAGCTTGTAGGCCTGGGACGTGTGTAATTAGTTAAATGGGTCAAATTCGATCCTGTTCGTGACGCCAAATGTAAAGGTAACAAGGCAAAGGTAACAAATGCAAAGGTAACAAATGTAAAAGTGATTTATTTCTGAAAATAACTATTTCAAGAATTAAATTCAAAAATAAAATGAAATGAAATACAGGTTCTTTAAGCTTCTTTGTTTAACCTTTAAATGTTTAAATAATCAAAAACACAAATTGGAAGCAAATAAATAAAAATGAATTACAATATCAGTTCACAACTGATTTTACCATTAAATGTAAACAAACCCTCAAAGTGCAACTCAGATGACTCAATTCAGATCACAGTTCAAATCATTCTATTCAGATCACAGTTCAAATGACTCGATAACTCAGTTCAAATGAATCAATAACTCAGTTCAAATGAATCAATAACGCAGCCGGTTCAGATTGACAGTTGACTCTCTATTGAACACTCCATTAGACTCAGTCTTTGTCAGTAAAGGTTCGTAGAAACGTGTGTATGTGTGTGTGTGTGTAACAAACTCCAGTACCAATCTGTAGTAGTGATGACTTGCGATGACTGATGACGACGAACAACAGCTGAGACAGGGTAATGAGATGTCGAAAGGATGGCAGGGTAATAAACAGAAGTTTCAGCACGCCCAGAAAAACTCGGGAACTCTCTGGAACAAAATGCCGCGATTCAGTAATCACACGCGATGGGCCGAGACTGAATCATCTGATTCACTCCAAAAAACATTCTCCAAAAACGTCTTGATCGCAGGCGTCGTCAGTCTCCTCGAAAGATGCTTAAAAACTCAAAAGAATATTTAGTAAAGAAAAGTATCACTCCTATCGCAGGAACAGATCAGTGTCTCTCTATGGCACAACTGGTGGATTACCCAGAGCAACAACACGTAGGACTTGGTCAAAAGTAACGCAAAAAAAAAATCAATCAGCATGCAAATGAGACTCACAGCTCCAGCATCTCTCTCGTGCTCTCAGCCAGTTTCTGACACTGGTCTTCGTCCGATGACGCAAGCAAAACTTCAGCTTCTACGCCGTCTCTTTTTCCACTAGATAATAACAGATTTAACAGATACTAATCCTAGAAGTGAACTGTTTTTGTACCACTGACTTTCTCGGATTGCGATCACAACGTGTCCACACCGATATGGATATCTTCTTCTCCTCTCCTCAGCATCTCCCGCCGAACACACAGACAGCAACCCATCAAAATAAAAGTCCCACAAAACACCTCCATTACACAAGGTTCAGCTCTAAGACTGTGCAGCAGAGTGGGTGGGATGAATACCATCTCTTTTCAACAGGTCAGGTCTGCCCTGAAAACTTTTCCAGTTGTCTATGAACCCTGTTATTCTGCGAGCACCACTTAGACATTCAGCCATTGAGTGAGGATAATCTGCTAAGCATCTCATCACTCATGCACATAGGAAGAGGAACAAAGCATATTGCAGTGCCTGACATCGTACTTGCGAGTTCACGCAGCGCTTTAATAACAGTTCTAGTGATCTCCGACTGGCGAAGTCGGACATCATTAGCGCCAACGTGAATAACTATCTTAGAATATTTACGATTAGCCTTAGCCAGCACTTTTAAATTTTGCTTTGACGTCAGGCACTCTGGCTTCCGACAAACATGTGACTATGGTGGCTGGAGTCTCTATTTTCACATTCCGAGTAATAGAATCATTAATCACTAGAACCTGTTTGTTCCAATCGGAATGGAATAGTGTTTTTTTTTTATATTTATTTTATTTTTTCACCCCTGATTGTGCCGTCTCAGTCACCCAGTTGCCCTGCTGCACGGTGTCAGACACGAGACGGCGACGGATTCAATTGCAAGTGAAAGATTTATTGAACAGATAGTGAAAGTCAGTGATAGTCCGGATCCGGCTGGCGGCAGTGCAGGGACTCAATGGGTTCGGTGATGGTGGTGCGGTGCAATATCCAGATCGGTGGTGGTGAGTGGGAATCCAGGAACACGGGAACACAGGACGACGGAAACACGGAGACTCGGGACCACAGGAGAGACGGCACGGGCGAACATGGAGAACAATAACACTGCAACATGGTGAAGGTGGAGGGGAAACTAAATAGGTGAAGCAGATGGAAAACAGGTGAGATGGCTGATGAGCTGAGTGGGTGATCAGCGACCACGCCTCCCACACACTCGCATACACACACAGGCAGTAATTAGGAGACAACGAATTTGTGAACCGTGACAGTACCCCCCCCCTTAGGAGCGTCTCTCGACGCTCCCAGGGGCACCTACCTGTCGATTGTAATCATCGATGAGAGAGTGATCCAGAATGTCCCGGGCAGGCACCCAACTTCTCTCCTCTGGACCGTACCCCTCCCAGTCCACCAAGTACTGGAATCCGCGTCCCCTCCTCCTCGAGTCCAGAATACGATTTACCGAATAGGTTGGTTCCCCATCTACGAGGCGCGGCGGTGGGGGAACCGGGGTGGGCGGGTTAATGGGAGAATGAATAACGGGCTTAATTTTGGATACATGGAAGGCGGCATGGACCCTCCCGTACGCGGGAGGTAGTTTGAGGCGGACTGTCACCGGGCTAATGATTCTGGTGACAGGGAACGGGCCGATGAATTTAGGAGCAAGCTTGTTACATACGGAACGGAGGGGAATATCCTTAGAAGAAAGCCACACTTTTTGACCCACGACGTAGACGGGAGGCTTCGACCGGTGGCGATCGGCCTGGGCCTTGGTGCGTGCCCCCACCTGTAGTAGAGTCTCTCGGGCTCTACTCCAGGTGCGGCGGCACCTCTGGACAAATGCGTGGGCGGAGGGGACCGCGACTTCGGATTCCGTACTAGGAAAGATAGGTGGCTGGTAACCTATACTACATTCGAACGGTGACAGGCCCGTGGATGATACTGGTAACGAGTTATGTGCGTACTCAACCCACGGGAGTTGCTGACTCCAGGAAGCAGGATTCTGGGCCGCGGTACACCGTAGAGTCCTCTCGAGATCTTGGTTGGCTCGCTCAGTTTGGCCATTGCTCTGGGGATGGAAACCCGAAGACAGACTAACGCTCGCGCCCAGTAACCTACAAAATTCCTTCCAGAACTTGGAAATGAATTGGGGCCCTCTGTCAGAGACCACGTCTGTCGGGAGGCCATGAATGCGAAAGACGTGTTCTATGACAGAAGCCGCTGTCTCCTTAGCCGAGGGTAACTTGGGTAAGGGTATAAAGTGAGCCGCCTTCGAGAACCGGTCCACTACGGTCAAAACGACCGTGTTCCCTTGGGAGAGTGGGAGGGCGGTAACGAAATCTAGGGCGATGTGGGACCAGGGTCTCGAAGGTACTGACAGCGGCTGGAGCAACCCATCTGGGGCGCGATTGGAAGTCTTACCCTGTGCGCAAACCGAGCAGGCCGATACAAAATCTCGAAGGTCCCGGGCCATCTTCGGCCACCAGAATCGTTGTTTGACCAGAAAACTGGTGTGCCTGACTCCCGGGTGACAAGCTATCTTAGAGCAGTGACTCCATTGGAGGACCTCGGATCTGACTCTCTCTGGTACGAATAATCGGCCTGGTGGACCCCCGGGCGGAGGCGTTACCCCTTCTAAGGCCGCTTTGACCTTCGCTTCGACCTCCCATACGAGTGTGGAAACAATGAGTTTCTCGGGAAAAATGCACTCGGGAGTGGACGGGCGATCGGAGCGATCAAAAACGCGAGATAAAGCATCGGGTTTGATGTTCTTGGAACCCGGGCGGTACGATAGTAAAAAGTCAAAACGTCCGAAAAAAAGGGCCCACCGAGCCTGCCTTGAGTTGAGTCTTTTGGCTGTTCTAATGTACTCTAGGTTCTTGTGGTCAGTCCAAACTAGAAAGGGCACCCCTGACCCCTCTAACCAATGGCGCCACTCCTCCAATGCCAGTTTGACCGCCAACAACTCCCGGTTACCAATGTCATAATTTCGCTCTGCAGGGGACAAACGATGAGAAAAAAACGCGCACGGGTGCACCTTATCGTCCGAGGAAGCGCGCTGGGATAGAACCGCACCTACCCCCACCTCTGAAGCGTCAACCTCCACCACGAACTGCCGTGTGGGATCAGGGGCGACAAGGATGGGAGCCGAAACGAAGCGGCTCTTGAGTTTGGCGAACGCCGCTTCGGCGGCGTCGTGCCACCTGAACGGAGTTCTGGGGGAGGTCAAGGCTGTCAGAGGTGCGGCTAGTTGGCTGAAGTTGCGGATGAACCGCCAGTAGAAATTGGCAAACCCCAGGAACCTCAGCAGGGCCTTGCGAGAGTCCGGGGTTGGCCATTCCACCACAGCCTTAACCTTGTCGGGATCCATGCGCACTCCCTCCGACGAGATGATGTACCCTAAGAAAGGAACAGACTGTGCATGAAAAACGCATTTCTCCGCCTTGACAAAAAGCCCATTCAGTAGTAACCGTTGGAGCACTCGTCGGGCGGATGAACCCGGTGGCTAAGGAATCAGAAATATATTTCTCCATGGCCTCCCTTTCAGGAGTGGAAAGCGAGTATAATTTGCCCTTAGGCGGAGACATACCTGGCACTAACTCTATAGCACAGTCGTAGGGACGATGCGGAGGAAGAGAAGCAGCCCGTGACTTACTGAACACTTCCTTCAGGTCTCGGTACTCCGAAGGCACGTTAGACAAATTCGGTGGCTCCTCCTGCAACACAGAACTAGACACAGACAAACGGGCAGACACAAGACAAGAGGCATGGCACTGATCACTCCAACCCGTGATGGTGTTGCGTCCCCAGTCAACCCTGGGGTTGTGCTTGGATAGCCAGGGATGACCGAGGACGACTGGTGCCGAGGGGGAGTCAGTTATGAAAAAGTCAATGGTTTCGATGTGGTTACCTGCGGAAGTGAGTTTGAGGGGTATGGTCTTAAGAGAAATGTCCGGTAGTCTCTGGCCGCCGAGGGCGTTGACGGCGATGGGATGAGGGAGGGGTTCAGTGGGTATCTTCAGGTGGCGTGCCAGTGTGAGATCCATCAGGTTGCCCTCGGCTCCAGAGTCCAATAGTGCTCGACAGTGATGAGATGAGTGAACCCATTGGAGTCTTACCGGGAGGAGCGTAGCAAAGGAGGATGTGTTGGTTGAGATGGCGCCCGTCAGTAACCTTCCCTCTACTGGCGGGCGCTGGCTTTTACTGGGCAGCGGGAGATGAAGTGCCCCTCTCCCGCACAGTAAATGCAGAGCCCTTGTGCTCTGCGGCGTTCCCTCTCCTCCCGGGAAAGCCGAGCTCGACCAACCTGCATGGGCTCGGGGTCGAAGGTGGGGCTGACCGCGTCAAGGTGGCGGGTGGGGAGCATTACGGAGGGTCCTGGAGCTGCCGACTGGAGGGACCGAAGCCTGCCCCTCTCCAGCCGGGTGTCCACCCGTAGTGCGAGCTCAATCAGTCCGTTGAGCCCCGTGGGAAGGTCCAAGGTGTAAATTTCCTGTTGGACGCGGTCAGCCAGCCCATGCAGGAACCTGTCCCACTGCGCCTCCTCGTTCCAGTTGCAGCCGGCCGCGAGTGTCCGGAACTCAATGGAATACTCGGATACCGAGCGGTTACCCTGCCGGAGATCCGATAGTTGACGTGCTGCCTCACGGCCGACTGCGGACCTGTCGAATACTCTCCTCATCTCGTCCGAGAAGGTCTGGAACGAGGAGCAGCATGGATCGTTCTTCTCCCACACCGCCGTACCCCATTTGGCTGCCTGCCCCGAGAGCAGCGTTATCACCAAGGCCACCTTGGCCTGTTCTGAAGCGTACGTCTGCGGTTGTAGAGAGAAAAACACCGAACATTTAGTTAGGAACGGTCGGCATCCCTCTGGTTCCCCGGCGTAACGTTCCGGGGGCGGGAGATGTGGTTCCTGCTGCCCTGCGGGGCGGCTGATGGTGGGAGGAGCCGGCGGTGGGTCTGGCGCAGCGGGAACAGACAGTTGTTGGATCCGTGTTGTGAGCTCGGACACCTGCACTGCTAACGTTTGCATGGCGCGCCCGGTCGCGAGCATTTGCTCTTCCTGTCTCTCTAGGCGCGCCATGTTGCTTGAGATGAAATCCTGCCAGCCGGAGTCGCTTGCTGAATCCATGGTGATGACGGCAGTGTTATTCTGTCAGACACGAGACGGCGACGGATTCAATTGCAAGTGAAAGATTTATTGAACAGATAGTGAAAGTCAGTGATAGTCCGGATCCGGCTGGCGGCAGTGCAGGGACTCAATGGGTTCGGTGATGGTGGTGCGGTGCAATATCCAGATCGGTGGTGGTGAGTGGGAATCCAGGAACACGGGAACACAGGACGACGGAAACACGGAGACTCGGGACCACAGGAGAGACGGCACGGGCGAACATGGAGAACAATAACACTGCAACATGGTGAAGGTGGAGGGGAAACTAAATAGGTGAAGCAGATGGAAAACAGGTGAGATGGCTGATGAGCTGAGTGGGTGATCAGCGACCACGCCTCCCACACACTCGCATACACACACAGGCAGTAATTAGGAGACAACGAATTTGTGAACCGTGACACACGGGCTCTACAACCAGAACCGAACAATATACAGGGTTTGCTAAGCTAGTCTCATCCAAAGGAGTATCTAAAGCCCTTGCCCTTACTATCCTCGATTAAAGTTTGGCTGTGTGTTTCTAATTCTGAAATCTTCTCTGTCAGCCTGAGTATGTCCCTACATTTGTCACATCAAATTGTCAATGTGTCAAATTATGTGGTACGTCCAGTGAGATGACAATGGCAGATGCAAATTTTTGTAAATTGTGCAAAGCCTTGCTGACATAGAACATTTTGTCATTGCCTCCAATTTTTTATTGCGGTAAACGAAAATGGTATTGTCTATCGACACGGAATCCATAACTTTTTGTCAGCACAGTCTGAAGATGATACAATTCGATTTTGATAAATCAGACAAATGGTCTGGAAGGAGTTCGAAAAAGTAGGTTTTTAAAGAAACATTATGGCGGACAGGAAGTTTGGCCGATTATGTCAAATTTGGCATCTGTCTCCTTGGCATGACCCAAGGAAGATATTAAGACAATTCTTTCTTTTTTTTAAATATGTTAATATGACAAAAAGTTCTTAGCATATTTGTAAATTTTGTTAACTTGACCACAAGGTGGCGCTGCCCCGAAAAAAAGACATATACTGAGTTCCGTAATGATTTGCGTAGTTCTGTAACAATGAGTTCAATAACATAGCATTTTACAACAAATGCTCAATATGGCCGATATGGGAAAATTTGGTATTGCAAGATTCAGAATTATGCACTGAATCTAAAGAAACCAGTTTTGTAAATTTTTGGCCAAAGGGTTCATGAGTTATAATAATGTTACTCCATCTCCAGATCACTAGGGGGCACAGTGCCAAAACTCTGCAGGTAGTCTGGAGATCTAGAGAAACGGCCTAGGAGGAGTTAGAAAGTTTTTTTGTTTTTTGCAAATTTGAATCGTCTTGAACAAAGAAGTCAGTGTACAACATAATTTTGTTTTTAGCCCTTATGGTCCAAGAGTTATTAGCATAAACATAAGTGCAAATTTGAACAAGTGGTGGCGCTAGAGAGATTAGATTAGATTAGATTCAACTTTATTGTCATTACACAAGTACAGGTACAAGGCAACGAAATGCAGTTTAGGTCTAACCAGAAGTGCAATAGCAGCAAGTGCATGATATATACAAAGGTTGCATAAGTGCAGGATATGGAGATATACAGGATTTACAGTAATATGTACAATGAATATAAATATACAGATGGTTATTACTATAACAGGTGAGTGTGTGCTATAAATATAATTACAGGTGTCTATAAACAGCATTTACAGGTGAATATGTGCTATAAATGTAAATGTATATACAGATGTCTCTAACTATAAACAGAATTTTACAGGAAGATGTATACAATTGTTAGCTTAAGGTAAGCAGTAGATTTAAGGTAGTGCAATGAGCATGGACAGTGCAAATAAGTGAGATGCGAAATGTAAACAGTTGGTACTGTATGAACAGTTGGTAGTGCAAATGAGCATGTTCCAGCTAAAGTACAGTAGTGCAAGGTGCAAGTGTAAACAGATGTTACTGTAAACAGTAAACAGTTGTTACTGTAATGAACAGTCGGCAGTGCAAATGGCACAAATAAGTAGTGGGTAGTAGTGGGGGGGGGGCAGTGAAGGAGTCTATGAGGGGAGTGGGATGGTGGGGGGGGGGGGGGTGAGAGGAGAGTCTGTGAGGGGAGTGGGATGAGATTGAGTTAGAGACTTCATTTTTGCTATGGTCAATGATTGGACTGTCTTTTATGACTGACAAATTTGATCACTTTCCCGCAAACAGTTCTATGGGCTGCTATAGACTTCAATGGCGGAAGAAGAAACGGAAGAATAACATTAATAAGAACCATAACAAAAACAATAGGTGCCTCTGCTCCTTCGGTGCTTGGCCCCTCATAAAAATAAATGTGACTGTCACAGTTATGCTATACATAGTTTCCATATGATGTCATCACATATGTACAGTCATCAGCCATTCTGTGGGGCAATGCGTGTTTCGCTTGAATACAATTTGCAGTCACACAATGGTCAATATCTGCTCGGTTAAACATCGTACAAACCGTGCAGACGATTCTGTGAAACAGTTTTTACACTATACCAGTTTTGAGGACATTTGAAATAGAGAAAACGAAGACGTTTAGTGAAGAGCGACAAAGGACATGGTTAGCAAACAGAAAAAAAAACTGCTGTCGAAGCATTGCTAAATCTGCTCAGACTACTTTATATAAGGTACTTTTATCAAATACTGTATCGATTAGTCATTATTATTAACAGTAGTACTATTAGAATATACATCAGATATTTCATTCAGTAAATGAAACTGAGTCATCTTAATTTGTGGTCGGTTTATCTTTGTTTTGAATCTTAAAGTGCACGTGAACTTCAGTTCTTATCAACATAACTTTTATTAGGTATTAAACACTGATAATTCAAATGATAATTTGAATTAAAAAAAAGCCCCTTACATTTATGTCATTTACAACGATGACAACATATTATAAGTCAGTCTATACGCAATGGTATGGACAAAGTGAATTAATCTCAACTTACCGTTGCAATAACCAACATGTTGTTGGTTACTTCTACGGCTAGGACGTCTTTAACCCAACCGTTTACAAACTGGTTGTAAGCTTCAAGCGATTTGTAACTTTTCAAATCGTCTAAAGTGTAAGCACTTTTCATGTTTACTAAATAATTTAAAATGACTAAGTAGTTAATGTCCAGGAGGTATTGGACATTACTCGTTAATTTTCCTTTTCCAATTTCATATGGATCAATGCCCCGATTAGGCTTACCTTAGCCTCGTATGTTTTGCGTACTACTTTCTCTAAATCTTTGTACTTTCTTGACTTTGATGCCATTTCTGCTTATGATTTGATTATGACCTGTTTCGGCATTACGCATGATAGGAAGCCTTCAATACAACGAGCTCGCTCTAGAACATGGCGACCGGAAGATGCTTCCACTTCACTTGACTGCTGCACTACTGCTGCTGTTTCCTGTTTCCTGTTTCCTGTTTGCTCGAGTGGATTGCGTCTGTTTGCGTCGTTTAAACTTGTTTTTGTTTTTAGATTTTAAACTCGACGTTCGTTCATATTGCTAAATACAATACTAGATTATTTAATAAATTATAATCGTTAGCTTTAATCTAGTCGCTAAACGCGCTAGCATTGTGCTATACTGTCCGTGCATACAGCGTTTTTCTCGCTCGCGTCTTTTTCCCGACTTCATCAAACAACTGGTCAACAAGTTGGATCAACACACACGGTGAGTCATGTCATCTTCTTTAGCAATTGTTACATGCACTGCCTGCTTCATGCATAGTTTGTCCGTCTCTGTCAGCTGTGAAGGGTTCACATGTGATAAATGTAGGGACATAATTAGGCTGACAGAGAAGGTTTCAGAATTAGAGACACGCATCCAAACTTTAATCGAGGATAGTAAGAATGCAAGGGCTTTAGATACTACTTTGGATGCGACTAGCTTAGCAAACCCTGTACATTGTTCGGTTCCGGCTGTAGAGCCCGTGCAGCAGGGCAACTGGGTGACTGTGAGACGGCATAATCGCGGGTCAAAAAACCACTGTTCCATTCCGATTAGAACATCAAACAGGTTCTCCCCACTCAGTGACGCACCCACTGAGAAACCTGTTGAAAGTGCCCTAGTGATTGGCGATTCTATTACTCGGAATGTGAAAATAGAGACTCCAGCCACCATAGTCACATGTTTGCCGGGAGCCAGAGCGCCTGACGTCAAAGCAAATTTAAAAGTGCTGGCTAAGGCTAATCGTAAATATTCTAAGATTGTTATTCACGTCGGCGCTAATGATGTCCGACTTCGCCAGTCGGAGATCACTAAAACTAATATTAAAGAGGTGTGTGAACTCGCAAGTACGATGTCAGGCACTGTAATTTGCTCTGGACCTCTCCCTATGCGCAGGAGTGATGAGATGCTTAGCAGATTATCCTCACTCAATGGCTGGATGTCTAAGTGGTGCCCGCGGAATAACATAGGGTTTATAGACAATTGGAAAAGTTTTTGGGGCAGACCTGACCTGTTAAAAAGAGATGGTATTCATCCCACCTGGGATGGTGCCGCTCTTCTCTCTAGTAATTTGGCATATAGTCTTAGAGCTAAACCTTGACTAACTGGGGTCCAGGTCAGGAAGCAGACAAACTGGCTAAACCGACCGTCTGCTAGCTGTCTCACGTCACAGAGGTCAGATAAATTACAACACATAGAAACTCTTTCTCCTAGATATCCTATAGAGACTGTGTCTGTTCCACGAATTAGCAAATACAAAAAACTCTCAAAACCGTTTAAGGGTAAAAATTTAATTGATTTACAAACAACTAAGAACGGTTATAACACAAATGAACAAATGATAAAGCTTGGGTTGCTGAATATACGATCCCTTTCCTCAAAAGCACTTATTGTAAATGATATAATTACAGATCATAAACTAGATGTGCTGTGTTTGACAGAAACCTGGCTAAAACCAGACGATTACATTACTTTAAATGAGTCCACCCCTCAAGATTACTATTATAAACATGAGCCTCGTCTGAAAGGTAAAGGAGGAGGTGTTGCTGTAATTTATAGTAACACGATCAGTACTGCTCAAAGGTCTAATTTGAAATATAATTCTTTTGAAGCGATGGTCCTTAATGTAAAATTATCTAGTGCAAGTAATAATTCCTGTTTAACTTTTGTGCTGGCTATTCTATACAGGCCGCCAGGGCACCATACAGACTTTATCAAAGAATTTGCTGATTTTCTCTCAGAACTAGTAATGTCTGCAGATAAAGTCATAATTGTCGGTGATTTTAATATCCATGTAGATAATGAAAAAGACGCATTGGGATTGGCATTTAGAGACATCTTAAACTCTATTGGAGTTACACAACATGTATCAGGACCCACTCATTCTCATAATCATACTTTAGATCTAATATTGTCGCATGGGATCAATGTTGATACTGTTCAAATTCTACAGCAGAGCGATGACATCTCAGATCATTACTTAGTTGCGTGTAGACTACCTTTAGCCAAAGTCGAAAAACTAACTCCCTGTTATAAATATAGTAGAACTATCACTCCTAACACAAAAGATAGCTTTATAAATAATCTTCCTGATCAGTTTGATCTACTTAACATCCCAGATAGCCTAGAAGAACTTGATGTTGCAACAGAAACTATTAACTCTCTCTTTTCCAGCACTTTAGACACTGTTGCTCCGTTGCGCTTAAAGAAGATTAAAGAAAATAGTCCAACACCGTGGTACAACGAGCACACCCGGGCCCTCAAGAGAGCAGCCAGAAAAATGGAGCGGAGCTGGAAAAAAACTAAGCTAGAGGTTTTTCGCATTTCATGGAAAGACAGCTCTATTGCATTCAGAAAAGCCTTAAAATCAGCTAGATCTGCTTACTTTTCCACCCTCTTAGAAGAAAACAAATACAACCCTAGGTATTTATTTGAGACAGTGACTAAATTAACAAGAAATAAAGCCTCAACCCCAGATGCTTTAAAACAGCACAGCAGTAATGACTTCATGGACTTCTTTACTTGCAAAATTCATAATATTAGAGAGAAAATTATAACCATGCAACCGTCTACTACAATATCACAAAATACAGAAAATTTTAGTGTCCCCGAAGAAAAATTCCACTCCTTCATTGCTATTGGGGAGGAAGAATTGTCTAAACTCGTTAAATCATCAAAATCAACAACATGTATGCTAGACCCAATACCAACTAAGCTACTGAAAGAGTTGCTTCCAGAGATCATAGATCCTCTCCTTAATATTATTAATTCATCTTTGTCATTAGGATACGTACCAAAAACCTTTAAGCTGGCCGTAATTAAACCGCTTATTAAAAAACCACAACTTGATCCTACAGAATTAGTTAATTACAGGCCGATATCGAATCTACCTTTTTTGTCAAAGATTCTAGAAAAGGCAATATCTTCACAACTATGTTCCTTTCTAGAAAGAAACAGCATCTGCGAGGATTTCCAGTCAGGATTTAGACCATATCATAGTACTGAGACTGCTCTTATTAGAGTTACTAATGATTTGCTCTTATCATCCGATCGTGGTTGTATCTCTCTGTTAGTGTTACTGGACCTTAGTGCTGCATTTGATACAATTGACCACAAAATCCTTCTGAATAGACTTGAAAATTATGTTGGCATTAGTGGAGTTGCATTAGCCTGGTTCAAATCATACTTATCTGACCGTTATCAGTTTGTAGCAGTAAATGAGGAGATGTCATATCGGTCACAAGTTCAGTATGGAGTTCCTCAAGGTTCAGTGTTAGGACCATTGCTTTTCACCCTGTACATGCTTCCTTTGGGTGCAGTTATTAGGAAGCATGGCATTAGCTTTCATTGTTACGCTGATGATACTCAGCTCTATATTTCTTCTCATCCGGATGAAACAAACAAATTCACTAAATTAACAGAATGCATAACCGATATAAAAAATTGGATGACTAATAACTTTCTACTGCTTAATTCTGAAAAAACAGAGATTCTAATTATTAGACCAAAAAGTTCAGCGCGTAATAATCTAGACTACCGCCTAACACTCAATGGCTGTTCTGTCAAGTCTTCGTCGTCAGTTAGAAACCTGGGTGTGCTCTTTGATACCAATCTTTCATTTGAAAGCCATGTTTCTAGCATCTGTAAAACGGCATTCTTCCATCTTAAAAATATATCTAAATTACGACATATGCTCTCTAAGACAAATGCGGAAAAGTTAGTTCATGCGTTCATGAGTTCAAGGCTAGATTATTGTAATGCTCTACTAGGTGGTTGCCCTGCACGCTTAATAAACAAATTCCAGCTGGTCCAAAATGCAGCAGCTCGAGTTCTTACTAGAACCAGGAAATATGAGCATATTAGCCCAGTTCTGTCAAACCTGCACTGGCTTCCTATTAATCACCGAATACATTTTAAAATCTTGCTAATTACTTACAAAGCATTAAATGGTTTAGCTCCCCAGTACTTGAGCGATCTCTTAACACATTATAGTCCTTCACGTCTATTGCGATCCCAAAATACTGACCAGCTTATAATACCTAGAATATCAAAGTCAACTGCTGGCGGTCGATCCTTTTCCTATTTAGCTCCTAAACTCTGGAACAGTCTTCCTAATACAGTTCGGGAAGCAGACACACTCTGTCAGTTTAAATCTAGACTAAAAACACATCTTTTCAACCTGGCATACACATAACACATTATACATACATTTTAATCCAAATCATGTAAAATGATTGTTAGGCTGCATAATTTAGATAAGCCGGAACCGAGAACATTCCCATAACACCTGATGTACTCGATACATCAGAAGAAGAATGGCATCTACGCTGATATTGTTCTCTGTTTATTCCGAGGTTACCGTGGGCAGCCGGATCCGGGCCGTATCCAGATCAGATGAAGGACCTGGACACGAGCACAGCACTACCCTGAAGTGTCTGCGGAGACCGTGACTCTACTAGACCCTCCCCTGTGACGATCATGAACCCATCTCCAACCGGACCAAATTGGACTTCATATTGGACTTGAATTGTTGTCAATATAATAATCATGTACTGTTTGGCTTTGGCCAGAGGAGAACTGGTCCCCCGACTGAGCCTGGTTTCTCCCAAGGTTTTTCTCCATTCTATTCTTCATTCGTTACGTCACCTGCCGGAGTTTTTTTCCTTGCCGCTGTCGCCTATGGCTTGCTCAGTTGGGGAAACTTAACACTTAAAATTCATCAATTGTATTGATTCGCCTGCTCTTTTGGGGCTTCTGTTCAGCCAAACAAACTTTGTTTATATTGTTTTTCCTGTAAAGCTGCTTTGAAACAATCTACATTGTAAAAAGCGCTATATAAATAAAGGTGACTTGACTTGACTTCACATTCCAATGAAACTGTCCTCCAACTCATATTCAAAGCTGCAGAACATTATTTACAACCATAGATTTAATTTCCTAAATTATGTAACAAAGTTTCATGGAATTTTAGTTTGTTTTCATTCAGTCACATGATTCCTTTGTTCTAATTTCCTGCCACTCTTGTGTCACTATGGTTACTGATATGATTAGTCATTTTGTTAAGCTGTCATGAACTACCCTCGTTTGTCCTACTGTTTAGGTTGCTTTGATTGCATTTCTTATTCACTGGTAACATCAATGTTAAGTTTTGATTGTGCATCTGCCATTGTTTGCATGGATTATTGAAGCCTTTTTGAACCTCCCTTCATCCTCCTATAGTTCCTACAACTAAAATGTGATGTAACAAATTCACTGGAGTGCCAAATTGCACAGCTTGGGCAAAAATCTCCAATGCTGTGTTGCTATTTTTTTAAACTATTTATTTCTCACCTCTTTCATTTATTAATTTTTGTTTTGTTATTGAGAAAGCAAGCAGCACTCAGAGATGGTCTGGTTTCACACTCACACTACACAATTCTAATGAAACCCTAAAACCCTAAGTCTAATGCACATTTGCATTCACACTTACAGTCATAACCAAAATTGTTGGCACCCCTGAAATCTTTCCAGAAAATCAGGCATTGCTCAAAAAAAAAACATTAACACACGTACATACACAAGTTTTAGGCGATAGGTGAAGGAAAGACACAAAAGCAAGTTAGAATACTTATTTTCTCTCATGTGAAACCAAAGGAAAATAAACTGAAAGTCCAGACAGGGAGAAAATACATAGGAAGTATCCAGATACACAGGGTCCAGACAGAAGGAGAAACAGGCAAGCAGGACCGCAGCACTGTGACGCAGCGACACAATGGGGAACTATGGAGCGGCAGGGGAAAGGGGAAACCCTCCAAAACACACACACACACGCGCACCCGCACGCACACACACACACACACACACACACGACATCATTAAAACACCTAATAAATTTAAAAGTATCATGACCTCTTAAAGTCATAACAACATCAGTAGAAACACCTCCATTCATTCATTGACCATATAAAAAATTTATTAACACATCTATTTCTCTGTTTTGAGACTTATATTTCGGGCCATAAATAAAACCATTTAAAGAATTTTAAATTCAAATTTGTGCTCCAGTCCTCCAACAATAAAAACATTGTCTCCAATCTGTCACACTGCAAAAATAAATGATACACATCTTCAGACTCTGAACAAAAAGGACATTCATCCGTTACCGTAGGATCAATATGTGCCTGATGTCTATTAGTGGTTATTATTCCATGTATTATCCGCCATTGGAGGTCACCAGTTCTCTTATCAATAGGACGTTTATATAATGTCCTCCAGCTACCATTGGGGGATATGTCAAATCCCTCTACCTCTTGCCATTTAGAGTCTAAAATACATTTTAGATTACAGTGTAGTACAGTGCTTTCCAGCATCAATGAACAAATTAAGTTCTGGGGTTTTAAGAGTCAACAACTTTCCTTCCTCCTCCGGCCACGTCTCCACAGCTGCCCTGACCTGTAACCTGGGAAACTCAACCATCTCGTTAACACAAACTTGTTTTGTTTTCTCTTCCATCAACTCTGTGAATGCTGATGGTATAACAGATAAAAATTCAGTCCTTAATCGTTCTGCAGTGCGGAGTGATTTAATTCCAAGTTTGGCTGCAAGATCTTTTGAAGACAACCAGTCACTCTTATTCCAAAGATGAGAGATTTTTGTAAGCTTGGCTTTCACCATAGCAGTCTGCATTGAATTGGAGTTCAAGATTGTCATTGGAAATGAAGGATTCAGCAGAAGGTGCACCTCTGTAATCCATGGTCCAGTTACAATGCCTTGTTCTCGAACAGTTCTCAATACCCTCCATAATTTTAGAACTGATTTGTAAAATGGAGTTAGTTCAATCAATTCCACATCCTTTAAGTTCATTAACAACAAATGTCTGTCTGGTCCCAGCCGTCCTTCTCTCCTCAAAAGACCACAAGCCACATCAGCCCAACTGACATCATCTCCATACAAGAGTCTCTGGGCAGCTTGAAGTCTGAAAGCAGCAATCCAGCATCCTATGTCGATCAGGCCTTGCCCCCCTTCATGAAGAGGCAGGTTTCAGCCAATACTGACCTGTCCAAAAAAAGTCAACAAGGCGTCTCTGAATGTCTTTAATGATGGCAGCAGAGGGATCCAATACAGCCATTTTATGCCACAGAGCTGAGGCAACCAGATTATTGGCTATTAAAACCCTTCCTCTATAGGACAGTTGTGGAATGATCCATTTCCAGTTCGATAGTCTTAAACACACTTTTTCCAGAAGTCTTTCCCAGTTCTTCTCCTTATATGTCTCTGAACTTCCATTGAACATTATTAGGGAGCTTTGGGACCTTTGACCTATCGTCATTGTTCCGAATTATTACAGTTACATCATCAGCATAAGCAGATAATTTCACATCATTTAAATGATTTGACCCCTCAATAAAACCAGTCAGCTGTTCTATTAATTTGCACAGTAGAGGTTTGATTGCAAGACTGTAGAGCTGCCCTGAAAGGGGGCATCCTTGTCTAATGTCCCTCTTTACTTTAACGGGAACACTTAAAGCACCAGCAACTTTGACCATTATCAGAATCAGAATCAGAATGAGCTTTATTGCCAAGTGTGCTTGCACACACAAGGAATTTGTCTTGGTGTTGAAGCTTCCAGTTATACAACTAGATGGGGGAAGTTTATAAAAATAAACGGTCGCTAGGGTACTCTGTTTGGTTGTTAGGGAGTGGCTTCATAGTGATCCTGAGACACTCATTGGTTCACTGATTAAAAGAGCCCTCCCCCTTGAGTGTACAATATTGTGATACAGAGTTACATTCAATACAAAATCCCTATGCAAGTTACCATGACACATGAAGGGAATGAAACGGGAAATAGGTTTCCTGTCCAGGATTAAAAATATTAGGTAGAATAGCAGCATCACTGATTCTCATTGGATTAGAAACTGTTGATAGAACCGCCTCTGCACTGACTCTTAATAGATTCAGTGTTTAGATTTGAATTTTGACAGTTGGTCTTTGAACGCTCTTGGCTCATTCTGAACATTCCGCAATGAAAGTCAATGGGATTTTTTTTGGTCTTTGATCGCCATTTATAGGAAATCCGATCCCTTTGAAGAGATATAGCAACTTGAGTCAGAACAGGCCTCCGATTTTCCTTAATTGTAACACAAGGACTCACAGGCAGGGATCCAATCGCAATGTCTTTATTAAGAATGGTCAATAATCCAGGCAGGGGTCACAAAGGCAGGCAGACAGTAGCAGAAACGTGGTACAGGCGAGAGGTCGAGGCAGGCAGATATCAATCGAAACGTTATTCCAGGCACAAGGTCGGGGCAGGCAGAACAGGATCAAGAAACAGGTAACAGGCAGGAACGGTAACAGGCAAACTACAACAGGAATAAACGCTCAGAATGATAGCAAATAGCAAATCGAGACTTCGCCGTGATTGTCAGAATGAAACAGTCTTTTATGGTCCAGGTAATGAATCACAGGTGGTGTGGCAAACAGAGATGAGGGTGTTCAGCTGGTGTGTGTGTAATCAGTCCAGTGTGATGGTTGCTGGGAAATGTAGTGTGTAGTGTAGAGTCAGTATAAGTGTGCGCTTCCTCTGGTGGCCAGGGAGGGGAGCACAGAGCTCATAGTCATAACAGAGCCCCCCCCCTACGAGCGCCTCCTGGCGTGAGGAAGCGAAATGGCGCCGCGCACCACCATGGCGGCACCCAAAGTTCAAAAGTTCCAGGGTGGTGCCGGGGGAACCGACCAGGCTGGTTCAGGCAAGGCTGGTGGGTCTGGGAGGTCTGGCAGTTCTGTAAGGTCCCAGGACGTAGCCGACAAGCCGATGGACCCGATCGACGCCGCTGGCTCCGGAGACCGAAGGCCAGCCGCAGCGACGAACGAGCGAGGCGGAATCCAAAGGACCGAGAGCAGAGTCGGAGACGGAGTGACAGAGGACAAAAGGTGTAATCCGGAGGGAGGAAGGAGCCAGCTGGAGCCGCAGGTGTAGGCAAGGCGACGCACGACCAAGGTGGAGCCTGGAGGACGAGGGAACCCGATGGAGATGATGGTCGATGGACTTTTGTGAAGCTGAGGGAGTGAGAAGCCAGGCTGTGCCGAAGTGTTGACGGACCGAGGTGGAGAGAAGGGGTCTGAGGCTGGAGGCGGAGTCAGGCATTCCCCGACTGCCGTCGAGGCTGGAGTCGGCAGGATCTGCGGCGGTACCATCCAGCTGAGCATATGGAGTGGCGGTGCAGGACTGACGATCTCTGGCAGAGACAGGGCAGGAGGGCTGGCAGACACAGACAGGGACAGAGGTGATAATGGGTGGGATAGGGTGGGAAACGGTACCTCAGGCTCTGGCTGACGGGTCATTGCAGGCTCTGGCTCTGGTTGACGGGTCGTTGCAGGTTCTGGTTCTGGCGGATCGGGCCACAGTTCAGGCAGCTCTGGCGGGTCGGGCCACAGTTCAGGCAGCTCTGGCGGGTCGGGCCACAGTTCAGGCAGCTCTGGCGGGTCGGGCCACAGTTCAGGCAGCTCTGGCGGGTCGGGCCACAGTTCAGGCGGATCTGGCTCTGGCGGGTCAGGCGGATCTGGCTCTGGCGGGTCGGGCCACAGTTCAGGCGGATCTGGCTCTGGCGGGTCGGGCCACAGTTCAGGCGGATCTGGCTCTGGCTGGCGGATCTCTGGATCTGGCTCTGGCTGGCGGATCTCTGGATCTGGCTCTGGCTGGCGGATCTCTGGATCGGGCTCTGGCTGGCGGATCTCTGGATCGGGCTCTGGCTGGCGGATCTCTGGATCGGGCTCTGGCTGGCGGATCTCTGGATCGGGCTCTGGCTGCGCTGGCTGACTGGTTCGGAGCAGGACACTCACCTGACACTCATGAACGGCTTGCTGCCAACTCATGCTGGTAGTGTCAGGGAGGTCCATAAACTGGAGATGGTTAGCCCCGAACCGAAACAGCATTTTCAGCATTTCATCACTCAAGGAAGAGAATACAGCAAACATCCTGAATTTAGCAGCAAAGTCATGGAAGTCTGGATTCTCCCTGGCTATCTGTAGGATCTTCCCCAGATTTTCTAGGGTGCTACAATTTCCTTCTTGGGTGACGGGCTGAGACATGTTGGAACACAGGTCGAAAAGACAGCTGGATCTTTTGTTGGCGAAGTCTTCTGTAACACAAGGACTCACAGGCAGGGATCCAATCGCAATGTCTTTATTAAGAATGGTCAATAATCCAGGCAGGGGTCACAAAGGCAGGCAGACAGTAGCAGAAACGTGGTACAGGCGAGAGGTCGAGGCAGGCAGATATCAATCGAAACGTTATTCCAGGCACAAGGTCGGGGCAGGCAGAACAGGATCAAGAAACAGGTAACAGGCAAACTACAACAGGAATAACCGCTCAGAATGATAGCAAATAGCAAATCGAGACTTCGCCGTGATTGTCAGAATGAAACAGTCTTTTATGGTCCAGGTAATGAATCACAGGTGGTGTGGCAAACAGAGATGAGGGTGTTCAGCTGGTGTGTGTGTAATCAGTCCAGTGTGACGGTTGCTGGGAAATGTAGTGTGTAGTGTAGAGTCAGTATAAGTGTGAGCTCCCTCTGGTGGCCAGGGAGGGGAGCACAGAGCTCATATTCATAACATTAATACATCGCCCTTTTATACAGCTCTTTCATGATCAGTACACTCATATAATTATTTAGTTTGCAAGCCATACATTTTGAGAATATTTTATAGTCTGTTCACATCAAAGCAACGGGTCGCCAGTTCTTCAAACAATATGAATAACCTTTTTTAGGCAACAAGGATAAAACTGCTCTATTGCAGCTGGAAAACCATCTAGTCCTGGAGCTTTCTCTGACGAAAGGCCTTTTACAGCTTTTGTTACTTCTTCAAATGTTATTGGTAAGTCAATGATCTCCTTATGCTCAACAGTCAGTTTCTTTAAACATGAAAATAATTAATCTTTACATTTAGGATCTGTGGCATCGGCATTATAAAAATCAGAATAAAAATCAACAGCAATTTTTCTCATTTCATTGAAGTCATAAGTAACGACACCTTCATCATTTCTCAAACCCACCATTAAGTTTCCATGATTGGACTTTCGTTCTAAATTAAAAAAATAATTTAGTGGGTCCATCAATGTCTTTGTTTTGAATAATAAATGTACCCTAACAAGGGCAGCTTTCACTTTATTGTGTAGTAAAGAGCTTAGCTGATTCTTTTTCTCTGAGAGACAAGTTTCCAGATCAAGTTCGCTCCTCTCCATCATTTTCTCCTCTATCTCAGAGATTTCGTTCTCCAAATCTTGAATCCTGGTCCTTAATACTCTTTTTGAGTGTGATGAATATTGTTGACAAAATACTCTAATTTGCACTTTTCCAATGTCCCACCATTGTTTAATATTACTATAATTTACTTTTTGGTTTCCCAAAATAATTGAAAATTCGCACAAAAAACATGGTTTTGTAAAAGCTTGTTATTAAAATACCAACACAAACTCATTTTTCTTTCTTTTAAAACAGTGGTCACCAACCTTTTTTGTGTCGGAGACCGGTTGCCGCGGACCGGTTGCGCGTGATATTGTTGACGGGGGGGGGGGGGGGGTGGATGGATGTTGAGATGGATGATGAGTCCGTGAATAGGCAAGATTGTTGACTATTGGGGGGGGGGATGGATGATGAGCCAGCGCGAGATTGTTGACAGGGCGGATGGATGATGAGTCCGAGTCTATCCCGATGATGAGTCTATCCAGTCTAGCAGCATGAACTCTGCCATCTGTGATATTTACCCAAGTACAGTAATACCTCGAGATACGACCGTCTCTACATACGAGTATTCCAAGATACGAGCAAGCCTTCGGGCAGATTTTTACTTCTAGATACGAGTAAATATTCGAGATACGAGCATGCGCACTGACGGCAATGCCGACGCACATTCAATTCATGTTCACTGGCTTCTGTACGTGTTGCCCGCGAGTAGCTGATTTTCTGTCCATTTTGGGCATTATTCTTCATAATAGCGACAAATCCTAAGAAAGTGAGTGGTAAGGATGGTAGTTTGAAGAAGAAATGCATGATGACCATGGAAATGATGCAGGAAATTGTGGATAAATATGAGCGTGTGCTCGCGTGAATAATCGAGCAGCAGGAGCAGCAGGAAGAACTGTCAATCGCTGATCGCGCTGCAGACATGGATCATACTCAGGTGTTGGACGAGCTCAGCAGTGGCGAGGAGGAGGAGGAGGAAAACATTTCTACAACTGAAATTAAGGAAGTGATGGTGTAAGCGTGTAAGCTGGTATGTGATGCGGAGACAGCTCTGTGGAATACTCAGGCTTTTAATAACAAAAATGAAACAAAAGGTACTTTAAATATAACACAAATGGCACTTGCTGGTCCAAAACTTGGGAAAACTCGGAGAACACGGGGAAACATCCACACACTCTGAACCTACGAGAAACACTGACAATTACCGACAAGGGAAACATGAGGGTATAAAATACACGAGGAGATGGCAAACAGCTGGCATGATAATCAGGTAATCAACGAACAAGACAGTCGTGGGAAGGAATGGGGAGAAACGGGGAAACCCGGAAGTGACAGACGTGACGCGACTGTGACAGATGGCTATATGGCAAAAGGTTTTTAAAGAGAGACAGAAACCAATCTCCCTCGATTAACAGGTCTGCGCCAAGTGAAAGTGAATGTGGTCAGGCAAAAAAAAGGTAAGAAAGGTATGAAAACTAATCGAAAAAAGCAAATCAATTCTATAAAATAGAAAAGTAAAAAAAATACGTAAGCTAAGTTCAGTTATGTTAATTTAAGTTTACGTGAGCTATGTAGTGTTAGTTTAAGTTAAGATACGGAATCAAGTGTTGACGTACCAACCCCCTCCCTCCCTCCTCCGCACCTGCCACTACTGAGTGTAAAAACGTATAATTAATACCACATTTTATTTGATATCACACGAAACCTTATACTGTATACATTTACTATAATTGTGTGTGTGTCTAATCAATAAAAACATGTTTTTTTCCCCATTGTTATGGATCTGGAACGGATTAGTTTGTTTTCTATTATTTCTTATGGGAAAATATGATTCTAGAAACGAGCAATTCGAGCTACGAGCTCCGCCCTGAAACAGATTATGCTTGTATGTAGAGGTATTACTGTATATTGTTTGAGTAATGTATTTAGACTCTTGACCTCATTAGACAAAGCAAGTGCTGATTTATGGTGAGGTTCCTCAGCATTTCTATCCATATTAAAATTCAAAGTACAGTTCCAGTCTCCGGCCATTATGATCACATCTCATGAATGAAGAGCTTTTAAAACACGACCCAACTTCTCAAACAGAATAACTCTTTCTGGTCCACTATTAGGGACATAAATGTTAACGAAAAGAAAATTTAAATTACATATTTCAGCTCTAACTAAAAGTAATCTTCCAGGCTCTACATCATATCTGGACAGGATTTTTACTTTTAACATGGGATTAAATAAGATGGTGACTCCTCCGCTAACGTTAGATCCATGACTTAAAACACATTCTCCCTTCCACCACATCCCCAATTCACACTCACTATTTGTATCACTGTGGGTTTCTTGGAGCAAATTTACTACAATATTCATAACATTAAAATACTCAGATACTAACACCTGCTTTTTTTTAAACACCAGCTTTGTACACACCCACGGGCACTCAAACAAGGCATGTGATTGGTTCCTGGCGCGAGATCGATGAATGAAAGCACGAGTGGAGGGGTGTAACGGCCACTTCATGTGGTACTATACCTTTAAGGCGGTATATACTAATCGAGTGTGAGCGTGCGTGCTCTGGGGAGGAGTCAGTGTTTCTTGGTGAGTGATGAGAAGATGGCCGCTCTACCGCTGACTTATATTGTGACCTGTTTTTCTTTTCTTTAAGTTGTGATGTCTGTCGGAGTGTTTCCTTTGGTTTGTTATTGTCTCTCTCTCATGTATGGAAAGAGTGCTTAATTTCAACACCATAAAGGTTCGTGTGATCAGTGATCCGCCTCGCTTCCTTCGTTTGTTCATCTGGGCAGAGCTTAAAACACTCAAGACAGTCGTTACAAATTGGCGCCCGAACAACTGGATTCATACCGGTCATCTTTTCTCCACGAGGATTTTCGGCATTGTGGTTTTTTTTGGAAGTGTTTCGTTGCACGGAGTTTGTCCATTGCGGTGGGCTACGGGACTTTGCTGACTAGCTTGCTAACAATGGAGACCATGCGGTTATTGCGTGACTGATTTTCAGGTACTGTTTTTACGGATTTGTTATTCTGTTTCCGTGGATCGCCAGAATATTGACTTTTGGGACAAAATATGAAAACTGTTGGATACATTTTTCGACGTTTTTGCATTGTGGATTACTGACTTTTCGGAACTATATTGTACTGCGTCAGAGCAAAAGGATTTTTATTTTTTTTTATTTTTTTGCACTAATCTCACGTGCGCGACCGATGACAAGGAACTGTTAAAACTGTGTGAAAAGAATTGCACGCGTGGAGTAAAATTGCTTTTCTTGACATTTCTGTTGTGTGCAAGTTTGCTTCAAGCCAGCATGGACTAAAAAGTTCTCTATTTACAAACAAAAAACATTTGGTTTGAAAGAGTTTACTTGTTTCCAATTTCTATTATACACTGCAGTTTTATTCTGTCTTAAACACATTGGTGTGCTGTGAAAGGGGAAACTTCAAGTGTATGCTATTTATCTGAGGACATTTTGCTGTAAAAGTGTTGGTTGTTTTCTGTGGGTGTTAAAAAGGGGAAAAATAGAATATTTTAGTGAGTACTAATTTTGAATTCAATATTTGTGGGAAAGTACTGTTTTTCTTTCAATTTGCTGTTTGTATTGATTGATTTACTACATAATGGCTACTCACCCTGACTTGCAGATCCTTATCCTTCACCAATCTCGTCTCGAGCCACCTGTGTTTGCTGCAGATGGTTCCATAAATCCTGAGGAATGGCTTCAATTACTCAATGTATACAGAACCTCCCTGGATCTGACAGACGCCCACGTTTTCTGTCAAGAGAGCCGAGAAAATGGTTTACTGTACTTAGCACACATTTGACCACATGGAACCAGTTTTGTGAGTTTTTTAAGATGGTCTTTCTGCCTTCAGACAACCAAGAACGTATCCTGAGGGGCATTCTGGATCGTGTGCAAAGACCTGATGAACCACTGCCGACCTTTGTCGCTCACATGTTGGGTGAGTTTCGTAAGCTAAGAACTCCTCCACCCCAACAAGAGCAAGTAGATCTTATACGGATGTATGTTCTTGAAAAATATAGAGTTGCTCTTTATGGCACACCAATACCATCGGTCATGGATCTTCTTTTGCGGGCTCACGAGCTTCATGTAGTTCTCGGTCCAAGTGTTGGTTGTTCGCCTCTGACACAGACAAGCAATGCACCCTTGAGAGATGTTTTCTGTTTTAAATGCTCTTTGCCAGGATTCACCACTTGTACTTGCCCTAACTGTAGCAGAGGAGCGAAACCGCATTTGCCGTCAACAGAACCACCGGAAGTGTCAAGAGAGACTGACGATAGAGGACCAGGTGCTGGTAGAATGGATGGCTCTAACCAGGCCATTGGGAAGAAACAGGGCTCTCAGAATTTGCCCAGAGGGGAAACTTCAGAGGAGGGAGGACGTTCAGGCGGGGCAATCCTCCCTCCAGAAGATAGATGTGCCTCGTTTACCTGATGCTTCCATGAGTGAGCAACCTACGCTTTGTCATGTGGAGGATGTTACTTCTATGTCTTCTTGGAACACCCCATTCAGAGTGAAGGTTAATCTTTATGGACATGTTTTGGATGCGACTTTTGACACTGGTGCTTCTCTTTCTGCAGTGCAACTAGGGGTTATCCAGACTATTCCTGGGGGGGACTTAAGAGTTAAGCCATGGTCCGCACCTCCTATTCGGCTTGCGGATGGAGCATCCTGTTGCCCGCAGGGTATAATTTGGTTATCTTTGGGTTTCATGGGCCAGCGTTTCTATCACCGCTTTGCTGTTGTCCATAATCTATCTTTTCCTGTTATTTTGGGAATGGACTTTATGTTGAGATCTTCAGTTACTATCCATGTTCCATCCAGGACTGTGGTGCTCGGTGATGATCCATTACCTGTTGAGGAGTTAGAGGGTGCTGACTTAACAATGCCTGGACCTGATTTGTCATGCTTGGAGGCCAGTTTTTCGGCCCTGTCTGAAAAGGTTGAAGAAGCATCTCTAAATAATGAGCAGAAAACCAAACTGGCTGAATTACTCAATACATTCAGTGGGTTATTTGATGGACATTTGGGACACACTTCTCTGGTGGAACATGAGATCGTCACAAGTGATGCAAAACCGGTACACCTTGCACCTTACCGCACTTCCCCTGCAAAAAAAGAACTCATTGAGTCTCAAATCAAGGACATGTTAAGGGAAGGAATAATTGAACCTGCTTCGGGTCCTTGGGCTTCACCTGTCGTCATTGTCCCAAAACAATCAGGAGAGCCAAGGTTCTGTGTCGATTATCGTGCACTCAATAACCTCACTGTCAAAGACTCGTATCCGCTCCCAAGGATTGATGAGTCTCTGGATTTTCTAGCTAGAGGGACTTTCATTTCTACCATCGACTTGGCTAGAGGCTACTGGCAAGTAGGGATGGTGGAGAACTCAAAGCCAAAGACTGCTTTCATTTCCCACTGTGGCTTATTTCAGTTTCGGGTCTTACCTTTTGGTTTGTGCAATGCGCCTGGAACATTCCAGAGGCTTATGAACACAGTCCTTGCGGTTCTCATCTATAAGTCGTGTGCTGTCTACTTAGACGATATTGTGGTGGCATCGCCTACTTTTGAGGAACACCTTGCTGACCTGAAAGACGTTCTAAAGAGGCTGGAATCTGCAGGACTGTCTATTAAGCTTGCAAAGTGTCAGTTTTGTAGGAGTGAACTCACCTTTCTGGGTTATACCATCACCCCAAAAGGCATTCTGCCAAATGAGGACAAAGTGAGAGCAGTGACTGATTTCAAAACCCCAATCAACGTGAAACAAGTCAGACAGTTTCTGGGAATGACCAGCTATTATAGACGCTTCATTCATGACTATGCCCGCCAGGCTGAACCACTCTTTGCATTGACCAGGATGGATGTTCCCTTCGTGTGGTCTAATGAATGTCAGACAGCAATGGAGTTTCTCAAAGGAAAACTGACTTCTGCTCCTGTTTTAACTTTCCCAGACTTTTCTCTCCCTTTCTTTATTCATACAGATGCCTGCGACATTGGACTTGGTGCCGCACTCATGCAAAGGGACAACAACGGCAGAGATGTTGTGGTGGCTTATGCAAGTCGTGCTCTACATAAGTCCGAAAAACCCTATTCTACTCCAGAAAAGGAGTGTTTAGCCGTCATCTGGGCTCTTGAACACTTCAGGCCATATATCGAGGGACTTCATGTGACAATTTTTTCAGACCACAGCAGTTTGAGATGGATAATGTCTCGACCAAACCTCTCTGGCCGGCTGGCTAGGTGATCTCTCAGATTGCAGGAGTTTGATTTTGATATTGTCCATAAGCCAGGGACAAGTAACAATGTGCCAGATGCTCTTTCTCGTAACCCTGTTCCTTCCTGTGGTGTACCCTTGGGACTTTTGCCTGATCATGCCATAATTGGGAGCCTTGATTTGCGTACTTTACCCCCTGTAATTTTTTCAGATCGGGAGCAACTTAGGCAGCTGCAGTGCAATGACCCAGAGACAGGGAAACTTCTACGGATGCTGGAGGGACAGACTGAGAGTAATGCTGAGGAGTTGTCTAGGTATGAGATCCAGGATGGACTCCTGTACTACGTGGATGACAAAGTTTCTTGTAGTCTTCACCCTATGAAGCGTCTTAAACTGTACGCACCTACGGCTATGAAGAGGAGTTTGATGGAGTATTACCATGACCACCCAATGGCTGGACATTTGGGAATGACAAAGACAATAGCGAGACTGAAACTTCGTTTTTACTGGCCAAAGATGTTGTCTGACACTAAGAAGTATGTAGCTTCCTGTACTGTCTGCCAGTTCACAAAACCAAGCCAGAGGAAACCTGCTGGGTTTATGATTCCTATCTGCCCAAAAAGACCTTGGGAGTATACAGGAGTTGACTTTGTGGGGCCATTACCGCGCACATCCTGCGGAAATGCGTACATCCTGGTCTTCGTGGACTATTATTCGAAGTGGGTAGAGATCAGTGCAGTAAGGGAAGCGACTGCTCAAGTTGCTGCCAGCAAGTTGCTGTGCGATGTGTTTGCGCGACATGGCGCGCCTACTTACCTGATCACAGACAGAGAGTCACCTTTTGTAAGTGAACTCTTCAGGCATGTACTCACCACCTTGGGGTCAGAACACAGACTCACGACTGCATATCACCCCCAAACGAATGCAACGGAGAGAATTATATGGACGAGAATTAAACACTCCTCTCAACATTATTACTCAGCCTAATTGTGATGGAACGGATGAGCCTGGTATCCCATACCCAGAAAGCTTGGAATCATCAATCAGAGAAGCGCATGAGCATGCTCGGTCAATTTTGGAGGACAGCCATGCCAAAAGGAAGAAATACTACGACCAGAGACGTCGGCCTGTGTCTTACTCCGTGGATGAGCTGGCAAATTTCACAGCTAAACTAGCACCTGTATATACAGGCCCTTATCGAGTTGCTCAAAAGCTGTCACAAGTGAATTACAGACTCAAAGACGTGAATACGGGAACGGACGCAGGTGTGTTTCATGTTGTAAATCTGATGCCTTTTCGTACCTGGAACCCAACGAATGAAACTGAGTTTGTGCAAACAGAGGATTTTGTTGCAGAAACGTCAGCTGACAGTCCTTTGTCAGAGGGAGTGACTGAAGAGGCAAGTGTTCATGATCTGTCAGGTAGTTTGGACAATGTGAATTATTGGCCTGATCTTCAAATTGACTCTGGAACTCAGAACAATAACTTGACTGATAATAACTACGAACTTGACAGACACTATAACTTAAGACCTCGACGTCTACCAAGAATCACCTCAGACTGGTCGACTAATAGGTGGACGAATGTGTACCACACAGACAGACTAGACCTTAAAGAGTATTTCAGTAAGGGGAATGTTCAAATGTTTTGTCTGAAACTGAAAAGTGTTAACATTTCAAGGAAACAATTTTGAAATTGTATGTTCACAAGAAGTTAATCTGTTGATTTCATATGGTGGTTACAATGTTTAAAGGAAAAATGTGAAGTGGGGAAGAAATTGTAAAACAAAGGAATGTCCTATCTTAAGTTGTTGGATTATATGCAGGGTTTTTTGTTTGGAAAATGACAGACAATGTATTTTGGTCTATCTGTACTGTCATGTATGACAATGGGTGACTTAATACTTAATACTACTGTTTAATGATATTTTGACAACTTTCATGTTTGGGGTTGTTTAAAGTGACTTTACTCAGTAGAACACGGCTGAGGGCAGCCTTTTCTTTTCTGGGGGGGATCTGTAACGGCCACTTCATGTCGTACTATACCTTTAAGGCGGTATGTACTAATCGAGTGTGAGCGTGCGTGCTCTGGGGAGGAGTCAGTGTTTCTTGGTGAGTGATGAGAAGATGGCCGCTCTACCGCTGACTTATATTGTTACCTGTTTTTCTTTTCTTTAAGATGTCTGTCGGAGTGTTTCCTTTGGTTTGTTATTGTCTCTCTCTCATGTATGGAAAGAGTGCTTAATTTCAACACCATAAAGGTTTGTGTGATCAGTGATCCGCCTCGCTTCCTTTGTTTGTTCATCTGGGCAGAGCTTAAAACACTCAAGACAGTCGTTACAGGGGGAGCCTCTTTGCCTCCCTTAGAAGCAAATGTTGATGATACATTGCTGATATCTGACGATGAGGCACTTCCCGAACTGATTTAAAGGCCTCATTATACCGGTGTAGTAACACCATCATCATCATCATTCATCATCACATTCATCAAACGCACATCGTCGTCATTACTGGAGTAAAGTCTCAAGATACTACTGTCATTGATGAGTGTAGAAGACTAATTTAATTAAAAAACACATGTAAATACTGCTTTGGATGCGACTAGCTTAGCAAACCCTGTACATTGTTCGGTTCCGGCTGTAGAGCCCGTGCAGCAGGGCAAATAGGTGACTGTGAGACGGCATAATCGCGGGACAAAAAAACACTGTTCCATTCCGATCAGAACATCAAACAGGTTCTCCCCACTCAGTGATGCACCCACTGAGAAACCTGTTGAAAGTGCCCCAGTGATTGGCTATTCTATTACTCGAAATGTGAAAATAGAGACTCCAGCCACCATAGTCACATGTTTGCCGGGAGCCAGAGCGCCTGACGTCAAAGCAAATTTAAAAGTGCTGGCTAAGGCTAATGCGAAATAAACTAAGATTGTTATTCACGTCGGCGCTAATGATGTCCGACTTCACCAGTCGGAGATCACTAAAACTAATATTAAAGAGGTGTGTGAACTCGCAAGTACGATGTCAGGCACTGTAATTTGCTCTGGCCCTCTTCCTATGCTCAGGAGTGATGAGATGCTTAGCAGATTATCCTCACTCAATGGCTGGATGTCTAAGTGGTGCCCGCAGAATAACATAGGGTTCATAGATAATTGGAAAAGGTTTTGGGCAGACCTGACCTTTTGAAAAGATATGGTATTCATCCCACCTGGGATGGTGCCGCTCTTCTCTCTCGTAATTTGGCACATAGTCTTAGAGCTAAACCTTGACTAACTGGGGTCCAGGTCAGAAAGCAGACAAACTGGCTAAACCGACCGTCTGCTAGCTGTCTCACGTCACAGAGGTCAGATACATTTCAACACATAGAGACTCTTTCACCTAGATATCATCCTATAGAGACTGTGTCTGTTCCCCGAATTAGCAAATACAAAAAAATTCTCAAAACCGTTTAAGTCTACATTTTATTGATTTTTTTAATTGATTAAGTTCACAGTGTCTTTGTGAACGTTTAGGGATATCTTCCAGGTTCTGGCTAGTCTCTACTGAGCTGTCCTGCAGACTTCTTGAATTAGTAGTCAGATCTCTTGAAAAGGTACTATCTCTTCCGATCACTGCACTTGTAGTCCTAGGCGAGGTTTCATCCAGCCCACGCCTCAGCTGTCCTTCAAGCATGGTACTCAACACATCCGTTCCTGTAGGGTCCGTCGGTTGTGAGTTTCCTTCCACATTTCCAGTATCAGGTAGGTCAGGAAAGTTCTCTTGTGTCTTTGCTGAAGAAGGGTGTCTGGTGTTTGCACTAATCACAGTCCTTGTTTCAGGAGAGATCTCTTCTGCCACTCCACCTCCTGCCTGCTCCATTGATCTGGAATCGGGGAGGATTCTACTTTCAACACTTGGCAGGTATCCCGGTGCACAACAATTTGTAGAGTAATTGTCAGAGTCAGAATCCTCTGTCTCACTTCCAGACTCTCCTGTTCCAGGATTGGCTCGAGTTCTAGGCCGACAAAGCTACTCCCTTGCTACTCTGTAGCTTTCCTCCAGGCGATCCTTCTTCACGTAACTCAAGTGAGATTGGGACGACCTGTCTACAGACAAGCCAAGGGCTAGATCTATGGGTAATCGCGGCTGCCTTCCAAACATCAACTCATATGGTGAAAATCCTGTCGAGTCATTTCGGGTGCAATTGTATGCGTGGACTAACGGCTTCACAAAGTCCTTCCAGCAGGCCTTTCCTTTATCATCCAGGGTACCCAACATTTGAAGCAGTGTCCTGTTAAAATGTTCCACAGGGTTTCCCCGAGGGTGATAAGGTGTTGTTCTCACTTTAGGGATTCCTGCAATGGTGCAGAGCTCTTTAATGAGTTTTGACTCAAAATCAGGTGCCTGGTCACTGTGGAGTTTCTCTGGAAATCTGTAATGAATGAAGAAGTTGTCCCACAAACATTTAGCTACAGTTTGAGCCTTCTGGTTTCTGGTAGGTACCACTTCTGCGTACCGGGTGAAATGATCGGTCATCACTAAAATATCCTTTGTGTTGCTCCGATCAGGCTCAAGTGACAGAAAGTCCATGCAGACAAGCTCGAGGGGTCTGCTTGTCACTATGTTCACTAGGGGAGCAGCTCGCTCAGGAGGGGTCTTTCGTCTTACACAGCGCTCACAAATCTTTATTTTTTTCTCGACAGCAGTCGCCATCTTTGGCCAATAGAACCTAGTTCTGACAAGATCCTGAGTTATTTCGATTCCTAAGTGGCCCATGTCATTTGTGCAAGCTTGTCAAATCTGTCTCCCGGAAATCTGCAGGTAATGCTAACTAATGCAACGTACCTCCTTGACTTTGCTTTCTTCTAAATAGTACTCCGTTCTTGAGCTTTAACCTATTCCATTCTCTCAGCCATAAGGCTACTTCCAAGGACTCTACTCTGCCATCAGGTTTCCTTCCAGACTCCACGTACTCATGACTTTGCTAAGCTCTGGATCAGTCCTTTTACGTTTCTTCAGATCTTCCTCAGACAATCGGGGAAGAACTGGAAGACCATGATCATCCTCTTGCTGGAAACCTTGAGGTACCGCACTAGCGCTGATGGACAAAGACTCAAACACGGTGGGTTGGGAGAATGACTGGTTGAGGGTGTCACAGCTCTGATAAACTTGATGTCTCTCGCAGACAGTCAGCCAAATGATGAAGGGTGAACTGCTTCATCCTTTCACACTCCTTCTGGGATAAAAAGTCTTCCAAGGGCTTTTCATGAGGACGTCTTGAAAGCCCATATGCATCCAGATTTTGCTTGTCCGCCCGATACTGAATCTTGACATTTAATGTTGACAGGCTGGACAGCCATCTACAGCTATTGGCATCAAGTTTTGCAGATGTCAGAATATAGGTACGTGGGTTGCTGTCTGTCAGTACAGTGAACTCTCCTCCATACAGATAGTCGCTGAATTTGGCTGTGACATTGAACCCGAATTGTTCTTTGGGGTCACGGTATTCTATAGTTTTCTTCAGGGCGTGCCTCTGATTTTTCTGTAAGGGGGGATAACCAACAGTAAGGTCGTTAAGAGGTCTTGTGATCTTAGAGAAATCTTGGACAAACCTCCTGTAGTATCCAGCAAACCCAAGAAAAGATATGAGCTCTTTAAGATTTCTGGGCCTTGGCCAGGTCTTGAGGGCCTCCGTTTTGGCCGGATCAGTCTCAACTCCATCCTGAGACACTATATGGCCAAGGTATCGAACCGATGTTTGAAAGAACTTGCACTTTGTAGGAGACAGTTTCAATCCATATTCTCTCAGCCGTTTCAAGACTTGCAAGAGTCGAGCTTCATGTTCCTCTAATGTCTTGGAGAAGATTAAGAGGTTGTCAATGAAAACTAGTACCGTATTTATTCGAGTATAACGCGCAAAATGTTCTTCCAAAAAAATAAATCAAAGTTAGGGAGCGCGTTATACACGAGGGCTGTGCTGGGGTGGGGTTCGGCTGGTTTTGACGGCCGATCCTTTGAGGGCGCCGGCGAATTGTGAGTTCGCGCTGCGCATTTTACAGGCTGCAGTCTCTCACTGTAAGCGAGGGCGAAGAAGAAAAAAAAAACGTCCCCTCTCCGCTTCATTTCCTCGCCCACACGTTAAGGAGAAGACAGGCATTTTTTGTTTTTTGTGAAGACAGGCATTAGCAATAAAATGGACGGCACAGAAGATGACATGCTGTGGAATTCAGACGCAGAGAAAACCGGAGAAACAGATGTTCCTGTCAACTGGGACACTGATGAAAAATTAACTCCAGAAGAATGGGAGCAACTCTTTAGTGTCTCTGATGAGGAATCTGACATTGAATGATTTTAAATATTACACTATTTCGGTATTGTGTTCATTAGTTTATGTTGTCAATAAATATATGTTATATAAGTTATATATTTTATATAAGTATATGTTATACAATAAATAAATGTTTTTTATCATGGTGGCATGTGTTCAACAACGTTTTTTTGTCAATTACAATGCTTGGTGTGAAACAAAATTTTATACCGATTTTTAATCGAAAATTAGGGGTGTGCGTTATACACGTGTGCGCGATATACTCAAATAAATACGGTACTTCCATTCTATTCAGATCCCCCATGCACCTTTCCATCAGTCGCTAAAATGTACTCGGTGCGTTGGTGACTCCGATTGAACTCCCAAAACCCCAAAGGACACACAAATGCAGTTTTCTGTTTGTCTGGGTCTTCCATTACAATTGGATAAGAGCCTGACTTCAGGTCGAGGACTGAAAACCATTTGGAACCCGTTAGAACTGAGAAGGCTTCCTCCAGATTTGGCAAAGCATAGGCATCCTTTATAGTTTGGGAAATCAACTTTCTGAAGTCAGTGCACAAGCGCACCTCATTATTCTTTCTCACTACTACTATGGGGGAAGCAAATGGGGACTCTGATTCTCTGATGATACCAGCATCAAGAAGCTCTTTGAGTTGCTTTCTCACTGCGTCTGTATCCTGTGGATGGATAGGCCTGGCCCGGTGCTTGAAAGTGTTATCACTGAGGTTGATGTGGTGTTTTACTTTATCTGTGTGGCCGTAATCCAAATTGTGCAGCGCAAACACATCAGGCATGGAGTTAACTAAGTCCATTATCCTCCTCTTCAACTCACATGATAAAGGGGAATCGCCGAAGTCGGGAACAATCTCAGCTTGCGAAGAGTTCACATCTTTGCGCTCAGAAGCACTTGTGGTGTTTCCTCCCTCAATCACACATTGGACTGCATGCACTTCTGCCAGGATTGCTTTTGGAGAGATTATTAAATCCGATTGGGTCTTGTTCTTCAGCACTATTGGTATCTGGACATTGCGCTTTGGAGGTAAGGAATGCAGGCAACTAGCCAACAGCAATCCAGCAGGCAAGGGAGATGATGTTGACGGCTCTACTGTTGACGGCTCTACCCAAGCCTCTGATGGCGGCCCAATGATGTTAACATGCCCATCAAGGACTATGGTACTTCCGGCTGCCACTACTTCAGGTATGTCTACCTTCACTTTCACTTGGCCCAAGACATTTGCCCTGGCTCGTTGTCTCCTAGCTTCCAATACTCTTATCACAGCTTGATATCCATAGTGATGCGACTTAACTCTGGGCATTGTCCCTTGCGCATGTTCAGCATACAAGACATCTAAGGTATTGGTGCCGACGAGGATTTGGGGCACATGTGTCAAGTCTGGGACCACTAAAGCCAATGTCGGGACTTCAGCTTCTGTTCCTAAGAGCTCCTGTGGGAACTTCAGGGTTAACTCAACATATCCCAGTGTGATGGCCGCTGACGGGACCACACAGTAATGGTATTTCAATCCTACATGCATGCATACATCGCTTTTGTTTAGTTGGTTTGTTACAGACTATATTATGTTTTATAATAACGACAGACACAGATTTAGTTTGTTTTCATTTATTTATTGCATACAAGTGATTAGTTTGAAAGCATATTTAATTAGTTTGAAAAGCATGTTTATTCTTTATTTTGTAGTTTGTTTAAGACTTATTTCTTTGAGTTTAAGTTACCCGTGATGAGAGTGGAGGTCTGCTGCTACCGAGACTTGCTGTTGCTGTTGGGAGGTCCGTCCCAATAAAGGACCGGCTGGCGACTTTTGCCGTGACTTTGTTCCACTGGGCTAATCCATTCAGGAAATAAGCCAGGGGTGTGTGTGTGAGAAATGGTCTTGTCCTTTGAGTATATAAGATGCCCAGGTGTAACAATTAGGAGGTCAGGTCATGTTTTATTTTTTGATTTAAATTTGTTTTTTTTGGTTATTTGTCTCTTTATTTTCATTTAGTTATGAAGTTATTTTCTTTGTAATTTTGATTGGTTATTTTTGTATCAAATAAATATGATTTTGCTGTTTGGAAATCCTGTGTTCCTCGCCTTGGATTGCTTGGTCCCTCACATATGGTGTCAGAAGTGGGATCAATAGAGGACGCAGGTTTCCAATTGTTTTTTTTGTTTTGTTTGTTTTTGACTTCCGGACATTGGGGTGAGCTATGAGTCGGACTGGGAGAAAAGGGACCCAAAGGACAGGCCAGGAAGAAAAGGTGGAAATAGTGGAGGATGGTGTGGAAGTTACGGCAGAGGAGTTTGAAGGTCGGGAGCCCACACTTGCAGACCTGACAAATTTGTTTCGAGCACGCATGACACAAATGGATGCTCGTGAGTCGGTGAGAGTCCAAGAGCAAAAGGAACAAGAACGACGATTCAAAACATTGCAGCATCAGTTTGGCCTGCTTCAGATGGAGGTGCAAGCTCGCACAACCCCAAGTCCTGATCTACACTCAGTGAATGTATGTCCTGGGGAGATGCAGGAGAGGGACTCTGATTCTTGTCGAGCACTATCTAAAGAAAGTGAAGGAGGACGTAATCCAATGGACCACCATAGAGGTCAGTCCATGTTTAAAGAGCCGAAATTAGAAAAATTAAGTGACTCTGATGACATAGAACACTTCTTGATAACATTTGAAAGGATTGCTACAGTGTGTTGTTGGCCCAAGGCTGACTGGGGTTTCCATCTAATCCCGCTCCTGACTGGCAAAGCTCGGGCAGCCTATGTACTTATGGACATTGATGAGTCCCTTATTTATGATAATGTGAAGTCTGCTATTCTGTGCAAGTATGACATTAATCCAGAAACCTACCGACAAAGATTTTGTTCTCTGGAAGTTGACTCATCTGAGAGTCCCAAAGAGTTGTATGCTAGGCTGAAGGAGCTCTATGGGAAATGGATTCGACCTAAAGGTAAAACGGTTGAGGAAATTGGAGAAATAATTATTCTTGAACAGTATCTTCGAATGCTTTCTCCCGAGCTCCAGGTATGGATACGTGAGCGGGGCCCTGAAACTGCTTCCGAAGCTGTATCATTGGCGGACGTATTTGTGTCAGCTCGGGGAAGGAACCAGTCATGGAGTTGGTAGGGTGGTAGAGAGCCTCGTAGGCCTCAGGGGTTTCATCAGACCCAAAATAAATACTCTGGTAAGCCACTTACAGGAGGGGAACTTGAGCCTGTGACACAATTTAAACCCCCTAAGAGAGTGCCTATTTGTTATTTGTGTGGCCAAGAAGGTCATGCCAAACCTGTTTGCCCAAAGAATGTTGTCAAGTTATCTCAAGTGTGTTATGTTCCCAGAATGAAGGCTGCTTCTGTTAAGTCGGGACCGTCTTTAAAGATCATCACCGTAGAGGTCAGTGACAAAGAGCTCCCTGCTTTAGTGGATACTGGCAGTGACCAGACTTTGGTACATAGACAGTTTATTTCTCCTGCATCAATCAATCTATCTGAAAAAAACTGATATGCTGTGTTCATGGGGATGAGAAGCTGTTGCCTACCGCTGATCTGTATATCAAAGTACAGGGACAGACTTATCTCCTTGATGTTGGGGTAGCGGATAACTTGCCTTATCCTGTGGTTCTTGGACATGATTTACCAGTGCTTTTGGATTTACTGCAGTCTGGACAACTTTGTAATGTGGTGGTCACCAGGGCCAAAATGAGGCAAGTAGAGGAACCACTGCAGACACTGGGTACTTTGCCTTTCTTTGGCATTGATATTGAAGCAGAACCATCAAAGTCTCGGAAATCACGCAGTGCAAGAAGGCAGGACAAATTTGCATATAATGTTTCTAAGATACCTGGTGACCCTTTATGTGACTTGTCTAAAAATGTACAGGTGCCTACCAACATTATCCAGCTTCAGCAGGAGGACGTCAGCCTTGTACCATACTTTGAGAAGGCACAACAGGAAGCTTCGCCCAATGCAGAGAACACTAACCAGGCTGAACGGTATCTATTCCAAAAAGGTATTCTGTATCGCCAGTTTGAGTCTACAACCCAGCTTGTCGTGCCACAAAGTGTCCGGGAGATAATACTTAAGCTGAGCCATTCGGTTCCCTGGGCTGGCCACTTAGGAAAACATAAGACCTTAGCTCGAATTAAAAGACTCTTCTACTGGCCAGGATTAAGCAGGGAAGTGACACAATACTGCAAGAGTTGTCCTGAGTGTCAGAAAGTCTCATTGAAAGGTCCTTACCGAGCTCCATTACAACCTCTACCTGTCATTGGTACACCCTTTGAGAGACTGGGTATGGATATTGTGGGCCCTGTAGAAAGGAGTCGAGCAGGAAATCGATTTATGCTTGTTATAACAGATTATGCGACCAGATATCCGGAGGTGTTTCCAATGAAGTCCATTAAAGCCAAGTATGTGGTGACCTGTTTGATACAACTTTTTTCAAGAGTTGGCTTTCCCTGTCAGGTTCTTACGGATCAGGGTACTAACTTTATGTCTACTCTCTTAAAGCAGGTGTATAAGCTTCTCGGTATTGAAAGTTTACGTACTGCGCCTTACCACCCGCAAACCGATGGCATCACAGAACGTTTCAATCAAACATTCAAACAAATGCTTCGTAAGTTCATCGGTGAGTCAGGCAAGGATTGGGACCAGTGGTTACCCTACCTCTTGTTTGCCTATCGGAAAGTTCCCCAGGCTTCGACTGGGTTCTCTCCTTTTGAGTTGTTATATGGACATGAGGTGAGAGGCCCTTTGACCATGCTTCGAGAACTGTGGGAAGGAACTCGGGGTTGCGGGGACCCTGTGAATGTGGTCTCTTATGTAGTGCGGATGAGAGAACGGTTGGAGGCAATGACACAACTGGCACAAGCTCACATGGCTGAGGCACAAAGATATCAGAAGTCATGGTATGATCGGTCAACTAGGGAGCGGAGTTTTAACCCAGGCCAGAAGGTGTTGGTTATGCTACCAAGTCAAGAGAGCAAACTGTTGGCGAAGTGGCAGGGTCCATTTGAAATCAAGCGGCAGCTTGGACCCACCACTTATGAAATTTCCACACCAGGATTGGACCGGTCTAGTAAGAAACTACACATTAACTTGATTAAGGAGTGGGTTCCTCGTCCTGAGAGAAAGTCCCCAGTCCTGATGATTCAGCAGGTGATTGAGGAGGAAGAACGGGAGGAGCAATATTTGCCTCAGCTGAACACTGAATGTGTGAAGTTGGAGCAACTGCCAAGAGATTGCCAGGCACAGGTGAGGGCTCTCTGCCACCCTGATCTTTTTAATGAGTACCCAGGAGTCACAAACTTGATTGAACATGAGATTGTGTTGAAAAACGACGCGATTGTGAAAAGGATGAGTTATCGAATACCTGAGCGATTGCAGGCCTCCTTGAGGAAAGAGCTTGATCTGATGTTGACACTGGGAATCATCGAGGCTTCGAAGAGTGAGTGGTGCCATCCAGTGGTTTTAGTCCCCAAAAAAGATGGTACCTTAAGATTTTGCATTGATTTTCGATACTTAAACTTCATCTCTAAGTTTGACTCCTATCCCACCCCACGAATAAGTGACCTTATTGACCGCCTGGGTCGAAGCAAGTATCTGACCACCATCGACCTCGCCAAAGGATACTGGCAAATTCCTCTTAGATTAGATTAGATTCAACTTTATTGTCATTACACAAGGCAACGAAATGCAGTTTAGGTCTAACAAGAAGTGCAATAGCAGCAAGTGCAGGATATATACAAAGGTTGCATAAGTGCAGGATATGGAGATGTACAGGGTTTACAGGTAATATGTACAATGAATATAAAAATACAGATGGTTATTACTATAACAGTTGAGTGTGTGCTATAAATATAATTACAGGTGTCTATAAACAGCATTTACAGGTGAATATGTGCTATAAATGTAAATGTATATACAGATGTCTCTAACTATAAACAGAATTTTACAGGAAGATGTATACAATTGTTAGCTTAAGGTAAGCAGTAGATTTAAGGTAGTGCAATGAGCATGTACAGTGCAAATAAGTGAGATGCGAAATGTAAACAGTTGGTACTGTATGAACAGTTGGTAGTGCAAATGAGCATGTTCCAGCTAAAGTACAGTAGTGCAAGGTGCAAGTGTAAACAGTTGTTACTGTAAACAGTAAACAGTTGTTGTAAACAGTTGTTACTGTAATGAAAAGTCGGCAGTGCAAATGGCACAAATAAGTAACAGTGAGCGAAGAGTCTATAAGGGTAGTAGTGGGGGGGGCAGTGAAGGAGTCTCTGCGGGGAGTGGGATGGTGGGGGGTGAGAGGAGAGTCTGTGAGGGGAGTGGGATGGTGGTGGGAGGGAGAGAGGAGTCTATGAGGGGAGTGGGATGGTGGGGGGGTAAGAGGAGAGTGGGATGGTGGTGGGGGAGAGAGAAGTCTATGAGGGGAGTGGGATGGTGGTGGGGGAGAGAGAAGTCTATGAGGGGAGTGGGATGGTGGGGAGGGGGGAGAGAGGAGTCTATGCGGGGAGTGGGATGGTGGGGGGTGAGAGGAGAGTCTGTGAGGGGAGTGGGATGGTGGTGGGAGGGAGAGAGGAGTCTATGAGGGGAGTGGGATGGTGGGGTAAGAGGAGAATCTGTGAGGGGAGTGTGATGGTGGTGGGGGAGAGAGGAGTCTATGAGGGGAGTGGGATGGTGGGGGGGGTAAGAGGAGAGTGTGATGGTGGTGGGGGAGAGAGGAGTCTATGAGGGGAGTGGGATGGTGGGGGGGGGGTAATTGGAGAGTGGGATGGTGGTGGGGGAGAGAGAAGTCTATGAGGGGAGTGGGATGGTGGGGAGGGGGGAGAGAGGAGTCTATGAGGGGAGTGGGATGATGGGGGGGGTAAGAGGAGAGTCTGTGAGGGGAGTGGGATGGTGGGGGGGGTAAGAGGAGAGTGTGATGGTGGGGGGTGAGAGGAGAGTCTGTGAGGGGAGTGGGATGGTGGTGGGGGGGTAAGAGGAGAGTCTATGAGGGGAGTGGGATGGTGGGGGGGGTAATTGGAGAGTGGGATGGTGGTGGGGGAGAGAGAAGTCTATGAGGGGAGTGGGATGGTGGTGGGGGGTAAGAGGAGAGTCTATGAGGGGAGTGGGATGGTGGGGGGGGTAAGAGGAGAGTCTGTGAGGGGAGTGGGACGGTGGTGGGGGAGAGAGGAGTCTATGAGGGGAGTGGGATGGTGGGGGGGGGGTAAGAGGAGAGTCTATGAGGGGAGTGGGATGGTGGGGGGGTAAGAGGAGAGTCTGTGAGGGGAGTGGGATGGTGGAGGGGGGGAGAGGAGTCTGTGAGGGGAGTGGGATGGTGGTGGAGGGGGGGTTAGGGGGTGAGAGGAGTCTATGAGGGGAGTGGGATGGTGGGTGGGAGAGGAGTCTATGAGGGGAGTGGGCTGGTGGGGGAGTTAGAGGAGAGTCTGTGAGGGGAGTGGGCTGGTGGGGGGGGGGTAAGAGGAGAGTCTGTGAGGGGAGTGGGATGGTGGTATAGGGGGAGAGAGGAGTCTATGAGGGTAGTGGGATGGTGGTGGGGGAGAGAGGAGTCTATGAGGGGAGTTGGATGGTGGGGGGGGGGAGAGGAGTCTATGAGGGGAGTGGGATGATGGGGGGGTAAGAGGAGAGTCTGTGAGGGGAGTGGGATGGTGGTGGGGGGGTAAGAGGAGAATCTATGAGGGTGGTAGGATGGTGGTATAAGGGGAGAGAGGAGTCTATGAGGGTAGTGGGATGGTGGTGGGGGTAAGAGGAGAGTGTGATGGTGGTGGGGGAGAGAGGAGTCTATGAGGGGAGTGCGATGGTGGGGGGGAGAGAGGAGTCTATGAGGGGAGTGGGATGATGGGGGGTAAGAGGAGAGTCTGTGAGGGGAGTGGGATGGTGGTGGGGGGGTAAGAGGAGAATCTATGAGGGGAGTGGGATGGTGGGGGGGTAAGAGGAGAGTCTGTAAGGGGAGTGGGATGGTGGTGGGGGGCAGGGGGTGAGAGGAGTCTATGAGGGGAGTGGGATGGAGGTGGGGAGAGAGGAGTCTATGAGGGGAGTGGGATGGTGGGGGGGTGAGAGAAGGGTCTGGATGGGAGTGGGATGGTGGTGGGGGGGGGAGAAGTCTATGAGGGGAGTGGGATGGTGGGGGGGAGAGTAGTCTATGAGGGGAGTGGGATGTTGGGGGGGTGAGAGGAGAGTCTGTCAGGGGAGCGGGATGGTGGGGGTGATAGAGGAGTGGGGTCAGCAAGGGTTAGAGTTCAGTAAAGAGACAGCTCTGGGGAAGAAACTGTTCTTTAGTCTGCTGGTTCTGGTCCGGAGGCACCTGAAATGCCTGCCGGAGGGAAGGAGGGAGAACAGTCTGTGGGCTGGGTGAGAGGAGTCCTTAAGGATTCTGCGAGCTCGACGCAGACAGCGTTTCCTCTGGAGGTGCTCGATGGCAGGAAGTGGAGTCCCTGTGATGCGTTGGGCAGTTTTCACCACCCGCTGCAGTGCCTTGCGCTCCGCGACAGAACAGCACCCATACCACACTGTGACAGTTCGTCAGGATGCTTTCTATTGCGCAGCGGTAGAAGTTCACCAGGATAGCCGAGGAGAGCTGATTCTTTCTCAGTGTCCTCAGGAAGAAGAGGCGCTGGTGAGCCTTCTTGACCAGGCTGGAGGTGTTGGTTGTCCAGGTCATGTCAGCCGAGATGTGGATCCCCAGGAACTTGAAGCTGGAGACACGCTCAACGGCCATTCCATTGATGTGGATGGTGTCGTGTGTGCCTCTTGACTCTTTTCTGAAATCCACGATGAGCTCCTTTGTTTTGGTGGTGTTGAGGAGCAGGTTATTTTCTACAATCTAGAGTATTACTCTACAATCTAGAGAGTTGACTGCCTTTCGAACACCATGGGGGCTATTTCATTTCCGGGTCCTCCCCTTTGGCCTGCATGGAGCTCCAGCATCTTTTCAGAGACTGATGGATCAGGTGTTGCATGGTTTGTCTTTCACAGCTGCTTATTTGGATGACATTGTTATCTATAGTGACACTTGGGAACAGCACTTGCAACACCTTCAAGAAGTGCTGCAGAAACTTCAACGAGCGGGCCTCACTGTTAATCCCCTTAAATGTGCTGTGGCTCGAACCGAAGTCGAATATCTGGGCTACGTCATTGGTAACGGGGTGGTCAGACCCCAGGTGAAGAAAGTCGAAGTTATTCAGCATTGTCCGTTACCTCAAACGCGTAAAGAATTAAGATCCTTCCTTGGTATGGCAGGCTTTTATAACCGATTCATTCTTAATTTCTCTGGCAGAGCAGCAGCCTTGACGGATATGGTGGGCTCAAGATGCCCTAACCAACTTCAGTGGTCTGAGGAAGCAAGGATGGCCTTCAAAGAAATTCAGATGGCCCTGGGTGAGGACTCAGTGTTACATAATCCTGATTTTAATCAGATGTTTGTTGTGCAAACAGATGCTTCTGAACGAGGTATTGGAGCTGTGCTACTGCAAGGGCCACCTGACGGACGCCAACTTGTTGCATGTATTAGCCGGAAACTCTTCCCAAGAGAAGTGTGATATTCTACCATCGAAAAGGAGTGCTTAGCAGTGAAATGGGCTTTGGATTCCCTAAAATATTACCTGTTGGGGAGAGAGTTTATTGTGGAAACTGACCATAAGGCCCTGCAATGGCTGGAAAGGATGAAGGACACGAATAGTAGAATTACCCGATGGTATTTGGCTATGCAGCCCTACAGATTCACTGTCCAGTATGTTCCCGGGAAACTCAATGTTACGGCGGACTTCCTCTCTCGATGTGTCAGTGAGGTTCCTGAAGGGGGGGGGGAGTGTGATGGCCGCTGACGGGACCACACAGTAATGGTATTTCAATCCTACATGCATGCATACATCGCTTTTGTTTAGTTGGTTTGTTACAGACTATATTATGTTTTATAATAACGACAGACACAGATTTAGTTTGTTTTCATTTATTTATTGCATACAAGTGATTAGTTTGAAAGCATATTTAATTAGTTTGAAAAGCATGTTTACTCTTTATTTTGTAGTATGTTTAAGACTTATTTCTTTGAGTTTAAGTTACCTGTGATGAGAGTGGAGGTCTGCTGCTACCGGGACTTGCTGTTGCTGTTGGGAGGTCCGTCCCAATAAAGGACCGGCTGGCGACTTTTGCCGTAACTTTGTTCCACTGGGCTAATCCATTCAGGAAATAAGCCAGGGGTGTGTGTGTGAGAAATGGTCTTGTCCTTTGAGTATATAAGATGCCCAGGTGTAACAATTAGGAGGTCAGGTCATGTTTTATTTTTTGATTTAAATTTGTTTTTTTTGGTTATTTGTCTCTTTATTTTCATTTAGTTATGAAGTTATTTTCTTTGTAATTTTGATTGGTTATTTTTGTATCAAATAAATATGATTTTGCTGTTTGGAAATCCTGTTCCTCGCCTTGGATTGCTTGGTCCCTCACACCCAGGTAGGGAACAGCCTGTCCATTCGCTCCTTCAACTTCCAACAGGTGATTCAATGGCTTCATAGGATGTTGTGACAAATGGCTTTTATAAAAGGACAAGGGAATTGTAGTAACCTGGGATCCTGTATCCAATAGGCAGTTCACTTCCGCTCCTTCGACTTTGATTCTGGCAGTACATTTCAGTCCTACTAATCCAGCTGGCAGCTCCAAAGGATTTCTAATGCTGTTACTCTTGTCTGGCATTCGTTGATGTCTAGGGCTTTGATTCTTCTCAGTCCCCCTCCGCCCTGCAATAGAAACTGACTTCAATTTAAAGGCACCGCAGAGGTTTCCTTTTGGAGATCCCACTCAGCTTGCCTTTCCCTCAGCTTTCGCCTCTTTTCTTCAACTCTAGCTGAGTCTGGTGGTTTATCACACCTAAGAGCTATATGTCCATCGTCTCCACAACGGAAGCAATACCACGGCCTAGGACGGTTGATCCACGGCTCTGCATACTTCAGCCTCCCATTTCCCCCTCTGCTGACTTTCTTGGCATCAGATTTACTCTGATAATCTCTCTCGCGAGAGGTTCTTTCAGAATAGCTCGCCTGCACTCCACAAGCAGCAGCTTGGCCCTTAAGCTCCACTATCTGCCCCTCTCTTATTTCCTGATCAGCCACTGTTTTGAAAGCTGCAATTTGGCTCTGCAGGGCTGCAATCTCTCTCTTCAGGGTACCAACTTCAAGTGTTTCAGGGCATGGCGCTATACGTCTCTGCTTAGAGGCTCTCTGCTTGGGAATGGCTAAGGAAGAATTGTTCGCAGTTACAACAATAAGCAGACTGTTGGTGTGCGGGTGTCCGTAATTTTAGGGAGACTGATGGATACTTGTTCATCCCCAAATGCTTTCTCATCCTCTCCTCCTTCAATGCTTGCTTCTCCTCAGCTGTGCGGAGGAGTATTGCTAATTCGGCAAAGGGTGGTGGTTCTTCTTTTTTCTTTTCAAGCTGCAAGTCAGCTATCAGGGCGTTGTCCCAGCAGCCTCGGCAGAACTGACTCAACAAACAACGGTCTCGTTCCTTCTCTGCTACGCCGCCTCGCCTGATGGTAGCACTCAGGACTACGTGCAACCTGTGGAGATAGGTGGATGACTTTTCACCAGGGTTCTGCAGGGTGCTTATAAATTTCGCAAGCAATTCATCGCCATCCTCCACTGACCCATAAACAGACTCTAACAGCCTAAGACACTCTGATGATGGAGTGCTCGGATTCACATACTTGATGATGTCCGAGGCAGGTGGTAATAAGCTGTCCATTATTTTCCATGTCTTATTTGATTCAGGAAGGGATGGATCATTTAGCAGGTAATCAACACTCGCCCGCCAGGTGTCAAAGTCAGGTTCGTTGGTGGGGCGGGGGCTCCTCCCAGATAAAGCTTTAAGGCGAAATCCTACACTGTGCTGGGACATGGAGTCACTCGTCTTCACAATGTGTTCCATCACCACTCTCTGAATGCCAGGAGGATGTATAGCAGTTATAGGAAGTTTCACAGATATAGTCTCAGCAGAATTGACATCAGGGTCACTTAAACAATCAGGTGAGGCTGCGTTCGTACTTGTCTTGACTGAGTTTTCAGGTTCTCTTCTCATTGCAAGAGGTGACTTACACCCTTACATCCACTGAGGAGTGCTAGTCGCACACGTCAAGATGTTTGACTGTAAAGGGTGATGCTCTAGCCCATTATCTAATCTTGGTGAACCATTCTCCAGGGTTCTCACTCCACTAATCTTCATCAATGCTCGTTGGAGCACATCTTGTAGGGATTCTCCATTTGCACTTGCTATTGCTTGCAACTTTTCCAAGCACTCTGCAGTAGCGGCGCTGGCAGTGGGGGTGTAGATGTTACTCAGGGTGCACACACGAAACACAGTGTCTGCATCAGTGGGGCTTACTATTGTTAATGGCAGCAGAAGTTCAAGGTTGCTCATGGTGGAGTTGTGTGAAAACTCAACTATTGCACTGCGATGGAACTCTGATTGCGGATCATCAATTAGTAAGTTACGTCGTATGGAGCCGAACTTTGAAAGGTATATTTCTAATACTTGATCCAATTCAGTCAGTGTGATACCACTGGCAATCACCGCATTTGGCACATTAACACTCTCTCGCTCCACAACATCCATGTCTGTTACTGTGCGTGCTTATTTCAAGAAGTATTCACCACAATTGCCGGTACCACCTCTCTCCTGGCTGGCTCGCCAAAGTTTGTAGGACGCACGTGCCTGACGTGTCACACTTGATAATACTCAATATGGGCCTAGGTATCAGAAGAAGGGCATGGCTTCTGGAGAGAGGATGGCAACAAAGTAGACGAATAACCACTGCAAAAGTCTTTTGAAATTTTATATTAAAAGTTAATTAATTATTGCAATTTATTAAACGTTGTATAAACCACATTTATATACATACAAATCAAAGAAAGAAATAACACTTGAAGAACCCAAACAATATCAGTCAGAATATATATACAACTAATGAAAAGAAAAAAGTCAATAATCTAATAAACAAAACAACACATTCAACACAAAATAGATATAGAAATCACTCTCAATTGAAATAATTAATCCACAGAAGTAATCAGTCCCTTGAAATAATTATTTTGTTGTGAATCAACAGTTCAAAGTTCAAATAGTTGATTCAATCGGATCTGGGAACCAAATGATTCGGTTCTTTTAGCACCGTCCAGTTCGAAATCAGTCCTTTCTTTCAGTTCAAAAATTGGAGAAGGGGAAACAAATAAACAAATCTTGACGGGTTCGAGTCCTGCTCTTCCTACCTGCTCTGTCCTACCCGTTTTGTTCAACTCAAATGAATCGGTTCACAAACGAATCAGGTCCAGGTGGCTCGCCGTTATCTTATGCTCAGTGGCATCTCACCTCAGGGATCTCTCGAAGGAAGTATTACACAAAAAAACCCAGCCTTACAGAAATAAAAGGCAGAAATAATAATCAATAAACATTTTCTGTCAACATTTTATCATAAACCTCGTCACTAACTCATTAACTTTAGCCCGTATACAAAATGGCATTGACCCACATTATGTACACGGCGCATATAAATACCACACACACATATATCAATCTGAAAAACACTACCATATTTACTAGTTTACTAATCACTCACCAAGGCAATCACACATATTCTATTCAGAATCACTCGCGATGGATCCACATTGGCTTCTATTTTTAGATGTCCGCCTCATCTTTCTCTCACTCCGCTAATAGCTCTCTCAAACTATCGCATACATTCAGAATCAATATCACTATGATATTCAATAATTAATCGAAGTTTATTTGCTATTTTCTGTATTTAAACTTCGCTCCACACAGCTGCTTCCTCTGACTCACACTCCCGCTCTCTATCTCCCCTCACACTGACAGCTGTGCCAGCGCAACCTGGGTGCGCTGCTCTCATTGGCTCTTAGAGGTGTCTGTCACTGCAGCACAATCAGCGATTGGATGAAACTCCTCTTCTTCAGAAACAAAAATTTACTCCTGTTTGTCCCTTTACTGGTAACCTAGGTTACCTGGGTTACATTTACAAACAACTAAGAACGGATATAACACAAATGAACAAATGATAAAGCTTGGGTTCCTGAATATACTGTAGCGTTGCTACTTTTAGTAACCAGACAGGTTTCTTCTCATTCAGAGATTTTATTATGAACCAAACGGATTGCTGTTCTGGCTGCAAACCAGAAAAGAACATAAAAGAACAAGCAAACTCTCTGCCCCAAACACTCTCTCTCAAACCCTTACAACTCAACTCTCTCTCTAGACCCCCCTGAAACCCCGTCCTCTTAAAGTGACAAGACTAACAACTAGAACCATTTGAACACATTAAATTACCAAGTTCCTTTAACATTTGTAACAATATTACACTGCCCCCCCCCCCTCGTCCACGAGTGTTTAGATGGGTGTTTAGGACAGGAGACTCGTGAACAACTGGGGTGTGGGCCACAGGCACAGAGTCAGTGTTGTTTTGTGAGGCATGATGGTTGGTAGTTAAGTTACCTCTGTACGGGGCCAGTCTATCTCGGTGTAGGGCAACCTTCCTGCCTCTAGGCGGCATTTTCACCCTGTACACTACCTCTCCCACCCTCTCTAGAACCAAGCAAGGGCCCACCCAATGGCAGTCAAGCTTTGGAGAGCGTCCTCTTTTCCTTTTCGGGCTATACACCCAAACTGATTCACCACTCTGAAAGTCCCTTCCTTTGCTCCGAACATCATAATTCCTTTTCTGTCTCATGCCCGCCTTTTGCAATTGATCCCTAGCAAACCCATGGGCTGTTTCCATCGGATCCTGCAACTGCCTAGCATACTTTGGTCCAGCTAGAACAGCCGGCGTGTCCGGGGGCTTCCCAAACAATAATTCTGGGGGGGCGTGAGCTTCAGCTGTGAGAATGGCTAGTTGTTGGGCCAAGGTTCTGTTAAATCTCTCAACTAAGCCATCACTTTGGGGGTGCAGGGGCTTTGTGCGTGTCTTCTCCATGCCAAGCCGTTCACACAGAGCCGAAAACAACTTGGATTCAAAATTACGCCCTTGGTCACTATGGATGACCTCTGCCATGCCAAACCTGCTGAACATCCCCTCCACCAGTGCATCTGACACCATCTCTGCTTCCTGGTTTGGTATAGCATAGGCCTCAGGCCATTTTGTAAAGTAGTCCATAGCAGTGAGAACAAACCGGTTAGCTCTATCTGTGATGGGGAAGGGGCCCATAATGTCCACAGCTACCCTCTCCATTGGCGCTACTACAGCCTGCTGTTGAAGTTTGGCATGTGACTGATCAAGAGGGCCTTTATAGGCTGCACAAGCATCACATCTGTTGCAGAAATCCTCCACATCCCTTCTATGCTGGGCCCAGTAGAATCCTTGGCGAAGGTGGAGGAGTGTTTTTGACAACATACAGACCCCACAAATGTCCAGACCCCGTACTCCCGTTACAAGCTGCTAAGACGGTTTCCCTCAGATTTTTGGGCACTACCATTTGCCATCTGTCCTCCCCAGTGGCAGGCTCCCTCCATGCTCGCTGGAGTACTCCCTCACTCAGCCGCAGTGAGTTGAATTTGGACCACAGTCCCTTCGTGACCAACGAGCACCCCTCAATGTGCCCCCACTCAGGTCTCTGCTTTGCCTCCAGCCAACGCATCACAGGCCTCAAATCCTCATCCTGCTCCTGCTGCAACTTCCATTCTGGTGCGGCAACCACTCTCAGTGCCCCACATGTAGGTTGTGCTAGCTCATTCTCCAGACACAGTTCACTCTCCAGTGTTTTTTTCTTTTCACAGTGACGAAAACCCTCAGAAGCACAGGGGCGACGTGACAAAGCATCTGCATTGGTGTGACTAGACCCAGATCTATGAATTACTGTGAAGTCGTAGGACTGGAGTTCTTCCAGCCAACGAGCCACTTGACCTTCAGGCTCCTTGAAGGACATTAACCACTGAAGCGCAGCATGGTCTGTCCTTATTGTGAACGGTGCACCATACAGGTAGTATTTAAAGTGCCTCACTGCCATTACCACCACAAGGAGCTCACGTCTGGTGACACAATAGCCCCTCTCACTCTTGTTAAAGACCTTGCTAAAATACGCTATCACCTTCTCCCCATCTGGTCTTTCCTGTGATAGCACTGCCCCCATGCCAATGTTGCTTGCATCTGTATCTAAGACAAAAGGGAGTGAGGTGTCAGGTGGAGCAAGGACTGGAGCTTCAATCAATGCTTGCCTAAGGGTATCAAATGCCTTCTGGCACTCGTCAGTCCAGACAAAAGGATGGACTTTCTGCAGGAGGCAGAAGAGCGGTGCCCCTATGCATGAGAACCCCCTTTACAAACCTCCTATAGTGTTACGACCCTATGGTTCTGTATTGTTATTTCTCTGTTTTCTGTTAGTATCTCTGTGTGTTTGTGTCTCATGCTGATTGGTTCCTACAGACCAATTGATGCTCTCTCCTGATTGGTGCACAGCACTTTAAAAGAAGCATGGCATCACTTCCTCTAGAGAGATATTGGGGAGAATGGAGAGAGGTTGTTTGATGCATTTTGTAGAAGCTGTGTTATTGTTAAGAGAGTTGAATTTGTTAAGTGTTGAAAACTGTGAGTCTTTGTTTGAATTAGTTTGTGTATTTGAAGAGTTTGTTGGATTTGACCAATTTGCCTGTTTGACACTGATTTTTGGATTGCCTTTTTCAAAGTCTGGTTGCCTGATTGTACATATTGTAAATACTTATTATTATTTGGGAAAGTAGGGAGACCGACGCCATTTTTTTTATTGTAATCTGTTTGATCTTTGTTTTTGGTAAGGGAGTTAGGTTTGTACATTTTGTAACAGAGGACTCACAGGCAGGGATCCAATCGCAATGTCTTTATTAGAATGGCCGTACAGGCAGGGGGTCAGGGCAAAACAGAGAGCAATCGTGGTCAGTAATCCAAGCAGGGGTCAGGAAGGCAGGCAGAACAGATACAAAAACGTGGTACAGGCGGTGGTCAAGACGGGCAGCAGACAATCATAGGCGTAAATCCAGGCACAGGTCGGGGCAGGCAGAGAAGGGTCAGAAACAGGCAAAACTGGTAGCGGGCAGACACAGACAGGAATGATAAACACTTGGAATGACAGCAATAGCAAATCGAGACCTCGCAGTGAGTGTGTGTGTGAAGCAGTCTTTTATAGTACATGAGATGGGTGACAGCTGGTGAGAACAAACAATCCTGATCGGGTCCAGCTGGTGTGTGTGATCAGTCCAGTGTGATGGCTGCTGGGAAATGTAGTGTGTAGTGAAGTCAGTATAAATGTGTGAGCTCCCTCTGGTGGCCAGGGAGGGGAGCACAGAGCTCATAGTCATAACACATTTGTATTTTCTTTACTTTGAGGTTAGGGTTTAAGTAAGAGGTTTTTTTTTAAACAAGGAATTTTTGTTTGTTGTTTTGGCCTTGTCGGCTCCTGAATCTTATGTCCCATCATTGAGATTAATAAATTTATCATTTTTGAAATATTACCTTTTTTGTGTTTTTCATGTTGCACCATTTTCCCTAGACGGGGTGTAAAAATAGTAAGAAGCTAGCCCCAGGAAACTCTTCAGTTGTCTAAGGTCTGTAGGTATTGGACAGTCTCTAATGGTGTGAATTTTGTCCTCTAGAGTGCCTATGCCTTCTCTCCCCAACTTGTGTCCCAGGAACTCGACCTCACACTTCATAAAGTGGCATTTATCTGGATGCAGTTTCAGACCTGCCGCAGCCACTCTTCCCAGCACCCGCCGTAGAGAATCAAGTATTTGTTCAAATTACACCCCATGTACTAGGAGATCATCCAGATATACCAGACACTCATGGCGAGGAACTCCTACTAACACTTCATCCATGAGTCTTTCAAACGAAAGTGTCCACAAGTGTCCTTTTTGTTGTTCACTCAAGCCATCAAAATTTTTGGGCCAAATATCCCTCACCGCTGATATCCGAGCCTCTCTCTCGTTATCACACATCCCAGCATCTGCGCCTGAGCCATTCTGCATTGACAAGGAAAGGGGAGGAAGGGATGCAGGACTAGAATCTGAGCTGTACTGTGTGAACCACTTTGAACAAATGGGCAGTGATTTCATAGAGTTAGGTGGTGGCCCAAAGGCTGGGTTTTCTGCAACAAGGGCATGCCTGGATGTCTCTGCTGAATATACAGGCAGGGTCAATGGAGTCAGGTTCGAAGTAGGATGGGTCAGTGGAACAGAACGTCCATCAGGGAGGATAAGTGAGTCTCTACATAAGTCCAGCACACAGCCAACAGCCCTCAAGAAATTCAGTCCCAGAATGCAGGGATCCTGCACATCGGCCACCCACGCCTGAAATGACACGGCCAGACCTCCTATGTCAAACAGGAAGAGTCCTTTACCTTTTATTGGCGCAAAGTCACCAGTCACAGTTTTCAGATGAGCAGATGTCGGTTCCAAAGCAGTCCCCACTGGAAGAATGTCCGGACGAACCAGGGTTGCATTTGAGCCAGTGTCAACAAGAGCTGTGCAAGTGACTTCTGCCACTACAATGGGTATATGGCAGAAATTTCCAACATAAGACCAGCCCACTACCATAAAAGTATCTGTAGGTCGCGATATAACCCCTTCCTCCACCCGCTGTCCCACGTCCTCAGCCAGGGGTGAGGCCATAGGAAATATTTTTACGGGCCCGTTTCCCCCCGTCTACATGGGCCCCTGGGCGTTTCCCTGCATTTGACTGATCCTAGGACACTGTCTGATCAGATGGCCTGGCTGGCCACAGCCCCAACAAACTGAAGGTCGGCGGCGTGGGCAGGGCTCTGAGGTTGAGCGGCCTGGTTGTAGCAATGCAGCATTTTTATGATTATCCATCCAGGCGGGTGCCCCTAGGGGAATTCAGTCATCTCCGCAGCTCTTACTATTGGGGTAACTTCATCCACATCAGTCCCCAATATCTTTCTTTCCATAGCCAGTTCCAGCGCTTCACACAGTGTGGCAGGGTGAGCCAGCTTTGTTTGTACACGGAGCTCTCTTGGACTGAGTGCCTGGATAAATCTGTCTCTAGCGAGATCATTCTGGACAGACAGTGGCATTTCAGCATAGGCACGCTTACATAGACACTCAATGTCATTGGCCAAAATGCGGAGGGGTTCACCCATTCTTCTGCGTCTGTTATGAAATTCTGTCCCTAAAAGGACAGGCTGGTTACATTGTCCAAACCGTCTATGAAGAGCCCCATCCAATGCTTTATAATCTTTCCTTTACTATGCTTAAGAATGAATATATCAAATCATTTTCATCCTTGGGGATAATCAAAATGAATTAAATTACAAAGTTTTACAAACTCTGTCAGCACATTACATTATTCTGGGTTTATGATTGAATTAAAGCTCTGAATGTGCTTGGTGTTCCGCCTTGAAGCAGTGCCTCAAGGATTACGGTTCTCAACAATAGTTGCAATGTCAGCTCTCTGTCACCTGTAATTTTTGTCAAAGAGGATTCTTTCTGTGGCTCAATACTGTAATCCATGTGAATTGCCGCTATAGAGACTCTTGGAGATATATCTTGCATAGAACTAACAGCAGAGCAACATATCACCAGTTTCAAACTCCATTCTTTAATTACAAATGATGTTCTGTCATGGAAAATCTTTTTCACACACATATCTGCAGGCCTGTGTTTTAACCTTACCACCGTAAATGATTATGGGTCAGTAGAAGAAAGACATAGTTGTTTGGTATATCTGAATTATATTAGCCTTAAAGGAATACAATTAAATTTCTGTCATTATTAATAGACTCCATGGTATGAACCCAGTAAACTTACGTTTTTTTGCCCTATCATCTGCGATTCGACTGTAACATCAGGCAGAAGTTGCTGAGGAGCTTGCTTTAGCCCAGGCTCGGCTAATCAAAGGTGCATCGTGGGTGTATATCGGCCACAAAGGGAATGTACGTGAGCATCCTTCTGAAACCCAAACCAACAAATTGGACACTGTACGTTCTTGTTGACTTAATGGATGCGCAAGTGGTGGACATTGGTCCACAAGGCTGCAAGTGCACTTAAGTATGGAATTACAGGACAGGGCCAAAGCGGCATTGCTTTAGACACTCCCCAAATCCCATTTCCCCAATAGACACAAAACAGACCACCTTCTTCTAAATAACCCTGAATGACCCCACTTCCCATGGTTCCATTTCATGGCTGAAAAATCTCAGATACTGATATAAATATCAGAGACTAATATTTAACATATCAAAATGCATCCGATCATCCTAAAACAATGCTAGACAGACTTATACAGACAAATTTGCCCATTGGCCTTGGTCCATCATGGCCTACTAATCCCCCCCATGCTCTAATTGGCTTCATCACTCTGTCTCCTCTCCACCAATAAACTGGTGTGTGGTGAGCGTTCTGGCGCAATATGGCTGCCGTCGCATCATCCAGGTGGATGCTGCACATTGGTTGTGGTTGAGGAGATTCCCCCCTACTATGTGAAGCGCTTTGAGCTCTGGAAAAGCGCTATATAAATGTAACATTTCTTCTTCTTCTTCTTATAGTAAAACAATGTTTGACCGCATAATTCTATATCACGTCTACAACTTATATGTGACTATTATGAACCCCTCCAGGAGGCTGGACAGTCTACAAAGCTTAAAATCTCAGGACAACAGAGAAAGAGAGATTGGAAAAAGACAGACTGCAGAAAATGGGTTAACAGTTTCATTCAAGCCATTTAACTACTCTCTCACTTACTTTAACTATTTTTTCTTCGTTTCTTTTCTTTCCATTGGTTCTCATGTCTCGGGTCTCATTTGAACTTCAAACTTCATCCACTTTCTTTTCATCTTCAAACATTCTTTTCATCCGCCAACACACTAACGTGTTTGGCTGCCCAAGATATCAATCCAGACATGGTGAGACCACCAACCAATCAATGAACCCAGGAAACCTCCTTCTGAGCAAAGGATAGCAACAAAGGGAATCCCCGAATGAATGCAAGAAGCACAGCTGAACTGGTGCGTTAATATAAATTTTAACAACACTGATTAATGATTAATGGTGTAGCTACTTGGGATTTCATCATTTCACTCTTCCCTCATTTTTTTCCTGAAACTCATGTGATTGTGTTAAATGTTAGATTATGTGTTAGCATGATCAATAAAGTCACATTTCTATTTAAAGAGAAGTATTCTTGTGTAATGCGCTTCAACTGTTTTTTACTATAGTTTGGATGTATTCAACCGAAAACCGAAAAGTGTTTCCTTTAAAATTTCCTATAAATATATTTACAAAGACCCTTTGAGCTAAATTGATATTTAGCTTACACCCTCATGTATGAAAGGAGTGCGTTGTCTGTGTACATTGTCACAAGTCTTGTCTTGTGGTGTCTGTCACATCCGGGTTCCTTTATGTAACTTCCAGGTCCTGCATGCCCCCGTTTCTGTCTAATCATTGCCCAAATCTCATCAGCTGTTCCTAATCCTGTGTTTGCTATTTATGCCTTGTGTGTCTTTGTCAGTTGTTAATGTAAACATTGTCTTCGTGACTGTCTTGTCGTAACTTTTCATGTGTGTGGATGCCGTGCTCCTTCCGTGTGTTTCCTAGTTTTCCTATGTTATTGAGTTGCCAAGTTTTGCACTACATGTGCCGTTTTCTGTTCTCCATTTAAAGTGTTTTGGTTTTGCGTTTTTGAATAAAGTGTTTTCGTTTGGGATTTATGCTCCGCGTCTTTCCTCCATCGCACACACATCCCATTGTATGACATACATGCCAATAAACGTGTGAAATAAAGACTTTTCAACTTCAAGCTCCTTCGTTCCATGGATTCTAACGAGAGTTATTCAGGTCAAAGCACTACAAGCTGCTTTGACACAATCTGTATTATAAATAAAGGTGGCATGACTTGACATGGTTACTATGAACTGTTGTTGAATGGTAAAGTGAGTGAATATTTTTTATGCAAATATTGACAGAATTAAAATTTCTGGTGAACTATTGATTTATATTCTTTTATATGTGATGCTATTCCTTATTTCCATCAGTGCTCTTTTTCTCTGCACTTTGTTGCATTAAGAGTATAAAATTCTGTTGTGGAAATATTTTTTTGTAATGTTCAAAGTGAGGATTTAGATGTGTTGTCACTCCAGGACTTGTGTTTTTTTTTTTTTTGTAGATGTGTTCAAGAGCTCTCCGGGCATCAGTAGACACAAAGAGATTATTTAAAGTAAATGTCTCTTTCTGGGTTATTAGTGTCTCTCTTCATTGACCTCAATTTATTGTGAAACAGTGAAACATTGACTCATCTGTTTTCCCTTTTGCTGTCAAGGAGTGGCACAGCAAATGTTGGTCAAATCCATGGTTTGAAGAATGATTATAAAATGATCATGATTACTAATAATACTTAGAAAAAAAATGTCAGATGCATTTTTTAACCAACAAAAGATATTAAGCTATGCAACTGTAGTAGAAAGGTACTTCAGACTATTAGTCAGGCTATTGAGAAATGTTTAAAATTTTGTCAAACAATAGATATCACTGTAATAGAGCTATATGAGAACACTATATCTGCAATCAAGCTGTGTTCTATTATATTTCTCATGAACAATATCATCATAATTGTAGTAGAAGAATAGAACAGAGATATAAATAAAGTAAGAAAGCTGTGGTCTACTGTAATTGCAATAGACCTGTGACAATAGTTATAGTTGTAGTTAATAGCTGTAATGGAGCTATGACTACAATGGTCTAATTCACTGTTATTTTCAGTGTTTATTTTTAAGCTTTTAAAGAGAGAGAGACACTAAAATAACGGCAGCGTCAAGAATTAACATAGGCTCAGAAGAATGTAGTTCTACCACTGCACCATGTTTTCACTGACTTTTGTAACCTACTGCTGTTACGTATGTGTGTGTGTTTGTGTGTGTTAACCTTCTTTCAAAAAACAAAATTAAATTGTAAGTAATTGACGATAACACCCTGTCTATTTCATCGCCTTGAAACAAGCCTCTTTCATCATCCAGAACTGAACTATTAAGGTCTGTGAGGTTCCCGCCCTGCCTCCCACTACCACATACTCCCTGTTCTGCATCTGCCTAGGAGGACATTCTTGAGATGTCTGTCTGTTCCACATCAGCTAAGAGGGCTGTTACTGAAAAATCTGTCTGTCCTGTATTGACCAAAGAGGTCACTTTTAAATTGTCTGTTTGTCCAGTATCAGCTAAGAAGGCTGTTTGTTAAGCTCCTGCCTTCACCGCTCAGTCCTTCAGTCATGTCTTCACTACCTCTCATCACCCTTTGTCTACGTTGCCTGCTCAGTGCTTAGTGCATCCATCTCTGGCTGATAGTTTGCCAGCTTGACCCTGGACTCTCAACCTGTTTGCTCCGCCTAGTATCTCAGAGCCTATCATTTCATCAAGGTCCACCTGGCACCATCATCCCTACGGCTCCACAGGCCTCTGCCTCATCCCTCTAGCTCTGCCTTGGTCAGTCATCACTCTACCACCACCATGGACTTACGGACCTTTGACTGTTACTCATCCCTCCACCCTTTTGGCTCTGCCTACCCCCAGCCAATCTTTCCTGTTGCTTCACCTTGGTCTTCCTGGATCATCTGTGTCATACGGTGTCATCAGCTCTTAGGCTCTGCCATCAGCTTTGTCTCATTGGTCATCCTCCTGGTTCTGTCTGCTAAGTCAAGTCAAGTCACATTTATTTATATAGCGCTTTTTACAATGCAGATTGTTTCAAAGCAGCTTTACAGTGGTCACATGAAAACAATATAAACAAAGTTTGTTTTGGCTGAACAGCCTTAAAAGAGCAGGCGAATCAATACAATTGATGAATAGTCTTTCAACTCCTCCATGGGATTCTGGTGGGTGTTTCTGCCCTGACTCTTTCTTTTCTGACTCTGTGTTTGCTTTTGCCACATGTCTCGTGCCTGTGTTCATTTTGTAATGGGTTTGTATATGTTCTAGTTCTGTTTCCTGTGTTTGTTTTTATTCCTATGGTTTCTCATTAACTACATATTCATGTGCACCAGTTGTTGTACTGTTTATAAGAAAGTCCAGCAGGGAAGAAGAACACAGGGCTACCAAAACTTTCAAAGGAAAATAATAAGATAAATAAGACACAGGTGATGAACTAATGAGTAACTATGGAGATGAACATTAACACAGGAAACAGATGCTACTTCCAAAATATCCTGCCTTAGGAGAGTGCATTCTTCGGTAGGAAGGCATCAAGGCATGTGTGAAACCAACGTTAGCTTCATTTCCTGTCTCCTGAGATACCTTCATCTAATACATTTTTAAAAGCACCAGATGTCTCCTTCTGCCTATGATATCCCACAATCCTGTGCATTCCATTCTGTGACAGTTGAGCAAAAATATAAAAATATGGCATCTGAAAAAGTTGCAGTTGGAGGTCAGTTTATGTAGAAATATACTTTTTTATCTACATTTTCCACGTCTGATATTATTTCAAGCGAGAAATTACTTTTATAGTAAAAAATGTGCTCAGTTATCCCCAAAAAATTGCTACTTTTTTGTAGATCATTAAACCATTATGCTGCCTCAGAAGTCTGTCCAAAATCAGTTTTGTGAGGTACCTTCATACACAAACACTGCTTGCAAATTCATTGCCTGATAGGGCAGCGAGGCAATATTCAGCCACTAAGCTTTCGAATGCAGCTAGGGAGGAAGAAGGAAATAAACAAAAGAACCTAACGATGTAAAAATAAGAGTCTTTTACTGTATACATCAACATTGTGACAACTATCTACAGAAACATTATTTTTTGTAGTTTTTGTGGTGGCTATTTGCTATCATGGTGTGATTTTTTTTTTTATTATTATTTGATAAAGTGTTACTGTACTCATTACTTAAAAAAAATTAAGATACTTGCAACAGTCACCTCATAACTCAAGTAAAACAACAATCTGGCTTTAAACTTTATGTATTAGAATATTAACAATCCTCTTGGACATTTGCTATACTAAATGTTCCAACACACACTTTATTTCACAGCAACCCCCTACTCCAGGGCCAAGCATCTGTGCACTTTCCTCTACAGTATGTCTGCCTCCACATTAATAATTAACAAGGTCTCCAATTAAATATTGAAATGAAATCAGAGGAATGAGATGAATTTAAAGTCAATGGAGACATGTCAAACAACTGCTCCTTATCAGGTCTTTTCAGGATGAAAACTCTCTACATTTAAAATTTTGGAGTAAATTATGGGCACATCAGAGTATCAGCAAGTGTTAGCCGATAGAACATTTAATACAAAATGGTAATTCCAAGTGTTTTACATTGTGCTGTCCTCCGTATATGTTCCGTAACTTGACAGCCAGAGAAACTCTTCATTAACATCAATACTCTGAATACAGTTGGGTCCTTGTCCACAGGTTTATTGACATTGCAAGGAAAGGTGAAACTGATATATACATATGCATAATTGAATACTCTATGGACTTCTGGTTGAGTGAACGCTGGCGTGTTTTGGCTGCCGCTGCTCTCTGTTGTTTTTATTTTCATTATTTTTAATCATTTTAATCATTATTTTATAACTTTTTTATATTTCTGCTAAATTCTGCTGTTGACTGAAATGATGTGGATTTCAGCAACTTCACTGTATTTGTATACAGTGACTGAACTTCAACGGCTGCGGTGCTACCCTGCCGAGTCTCTGCCTTCACTCTACCCTTATCAGGATATTGTTCATCGTCCCCGACCAAAATATATCCATCAGCGGCAGCCAAAGGGTCTCGACGGGGTATTAAGTACGATGACTCAAAGGCTATAAGATCACTCTAGACTTCGACTACCTGAGCAACAAGGAAAATACAGCGGTCTGTGGATCAGAGCGCGCTAATTGACGTGGCCAAGTCCGCCGGCTCTTCGCCGGGTGGAAATGAGCTCAAAATTGGACTTCTTAACTTTCGTTCACTTTCCAACAAGGGTCTCCTCATCAGCGACATCATCAATGATAGTGAGTTTGACTTCTTCTGCTTGGTTGAGACATGGCAGCAAGAAAATAACTTTTTAGAATTAAATCACGCATGTCCTCCTGGGTTTGATTATACTTCACAACCTTGTATCTCGAGACGCGGGGGAGGCATCGTGATACTTCACAACTCGATCTAAAAGCATCTCCTCTGACTCTACAAACCTTTGCCTCATTTGAATCGTCTGCGTTACTGATCAGCGGTCCAACACCTACAGTGTTGGCTGTTATTTATCGGCCACCAAAATACAGTAATACCTTTTTAGATGAATTTATTTTAATATTATCTAATATTATTTTACTGGGTGATTTTAACATTCATGTGGACAATGTCAGTAATCCATTCACGAAAGATTTAATTTCTTGCCTGGACAGTATTGTCTCTATGTGGACAATATGTGGACTTTCCAACTCACTCTAAAGGCCACACTCTGGACCTCGTGTGTTGTTCAGGTGTTACTCCCATGAACTGTACTGCAGCTGCAATACCCATATCTGACCATAACTTGCTTTCTTTTAATGATAATGTAACACTCTCTAAATCCAAACGACAGCGCCTGATGACATTTCGGAATATAAAAAAGATCAACCTTTACTGTCTTTACTGGTGCAATTACTGATCTTCCTCATAGTGATCATCTCACTTCTCCTGAGGATACAGGACACTGACATTACACTTTCACACCTTTTAAAGTTCGGATTGTATCATTTACTCACTCTGCTCCATGGTTTACTCCTGAACTTCGCCAGCTCAAAACTAGAGGCCGGCGCTTAGAAGTCTTTATAAGCGTACTGGACTTACGGTGCATAAAGAGTTGCATAGTGGCCATGTACATCTTTATAAGGATGCTCTTTCTGCTGCTGCAAAAAAATTATTTTTATTCACATTTAATTGAAGAGGGTTTGGAGAGGGTAATACTAAGGCCTTATTTTCCACTGTAAAATTGTATTCTGAAACCCCCTGACATACTCCCTGCCCACCTGTACTGTACTGCTCATTGCAATACATTCATGTCTTTTTTCAATAATAAAATAACCACCATCCACCAACAGTTGGCCTCTTTGGCTACCGCTAACTGTAGCTCACCAAACAGTGATTCAACTGATTTACCAATTACTTTTATTTCTTCTTTTGACATGCCATCTGACCAAGAAATTTCTCATCTCATTCACAAATCCAATTCTTCCACATGTTTACTTGATCCTATACCAGGGGTGGGCAAACTACGGCCCGCGGGCCATATGCGGCCCTTTGGGCTTTTTAATCCAGCCCGCCAAACTTGTAGAAGTTATATTATTAATTTAAATTTTATTATAATTAAACCTCCTTCATTTGACTTTTCCCTGTAATGTCAGTGTTTCCCCAGCAAATGGCACACTCCAAAGACATTGAGCTTTGTTTGAGTGTGATGTTTTGCACTTTGAGCTCTTCAGCTCTTCAGTTATATGAGTGTTTTCAGTCAGGGTTTCATCCCAAGCATAGTACGGAAACTGCCTTACTGAGAGTGACTAATGAGCTGCTGATGGCGGATCCTTATCCATTCTTGTTTTGCTTGATTTGAGCGCTGCTTTTGACACAATCTCACACAATGTTCTGTTGAACCATCTGTCCGCTACTGGTATCACTGGTATTCCTCACACCTGGTTCACTTCATGCCTTTCAACCCGTACACAGTTTGTCCAACTAAAAAAATTTCAATTCCTACCTTCTGTTAGCTGTGGTGTCCTCCAAGGTTCTGTCCTCGGTCCTTTAAGTCTAATAAGCCTAATCTACCTTCTCCCACGTGGTAAAATTTTCTCAAAATTTGGTATTAAATTCCACTGTTACGCTGATGATACGCAGATTAACGTTTCCACAAAGCCTGAGTCCACTTTTCCACCTGCCTGTCTAACAAACCGCCTTCATGAATTAAAAGTTCGGTTTTCAAACAATTTTCTCAAACTTAATGGCAGTAAGACTGAAGTACTCCTTGTTGGCACAAATTCAGTTCTCACAGCTCAGCACTGCAGACATGAATCCAAATGAGACTATATACATCAGAGCAACTGAAGCCGGCAAGTAGCACCAAAGCTACTGATGCCCTAGTCCAGGTCTAGGAGATATACACACTACTAACTAACATTATGAGTTGCTGTGATGAATTGATTTTCTGTATAATTTGGAATCCAGCCCTCAGTGTGTTGATATTATTGATTTTCTTTGACTGTTGTTGTTTATGGACTATTTTGTGATATTTTAATGGTTCCTTTTCTTGTAATTTTTTGAGCTTGGTGAAATAGTCCCCAATCACTTTCAATATATGGTGGACAAGATATTCTTCAAAAATGTTGTGTTCCACCGAAGAATAAAAGTCTAATGAATTTTTTAACAAGGAGGATGAATACATGATAACATGATTTGTAATGTGATATTTTTTTCCAAAAACTATTCCTTCATAATTAAGGATATTTTGGGGCACCTGGCATTATCTTTTTTATCATACAGAGCTTGTAAGTCACTCCTTCATATTCAAAAGTCATCTTTATAAGGCTTGTTATTATTCAAGGTTGTGTATAAAGTGCATCAGTGAAGTGAAGAGACTTTCAGAACAGTGTGTGACATTGCCGGACCCTCAATCTATGAAAGACTGACAATGCCCAATATCTAAAAATGAAAGCTCACTTTTGTGACAACCTGTTTGTGACAAATCACCGAATGAGCATGGGAAAATGTATCATTTTTATGACAGCTCTAAATCAGGTTGTTACAGAGAAATTTATCATCTCATTCTTGCACTGCTCAAAAGCGTTACAGGGGTTAGACAAAAGCATGGAGAAATAATCATCTCAATAAGCCATGGAACATGACCTGTAATATGATTAGGAAGGGAATGACAGAAATATTCCAAGAGCCACCAGAGTGTCGTGCATTTACAGCTTTATTAGATTGTCTGTCTGGTCATCTCTACAGGCGCTTACCGATGATTTGAGGTGAACAGAGGGTAATGGGAAAACTTCAAATCTATTGGTGATATTTACTAAGGCTTCCAAAAGATCAGAAAATAGTACAAGTGGTGTGTCCTTTAAATGAAATTGGATTAATTTCACCATCTTGACATGATCACTGAAAAGATCAATTTCAGAATAGGCGAGAGGGAGTATAAAAGGCAATGATTGAAATGTACAAAAAAACTTTGTGGGATCTTTTTAGGGGAAGAAACGGTGTCTATATAGACACAAGTTTTAGCTTACAGCTACGAATGATTTTATCTGGGTTTATGACCAAATAGGTCATCAGACAGTGGCAAAAAAAAAAAACAGAACATTTATATAAAAGACTGTGCTTGATTGAGACAGCCAGCATGATGGGACAGATAGTTATTTTTGTAAAACAACAATCCTGCCTAGGGAGACATGAATCACATGGTGACTCAAGAGTCTGATCAGGGACATGCATGCAAACTTTTTTCTTTCTCTTCTGCAGATGGCCCATAAAGACTGAACATTTTCATGACAGAACAATCACGCAACAACTAAACAATATAAGCAAAATACTTTATTTTAGCAGAAATAAAACTGAACAACTTATTTACTTAAATTTACACATAATGCTGATATTTAAATATAACAAAAACAGAGCCAAAAACATATAAAAAAGTAGTTCATATGACTTGTGCACTTTTTTCAAAGTCTCCTTCAACCACACTGTGTGAGGTAATCACCTGAAATGGTCTTCCAATAGTGATGTGAGAAACATTTTTCTTGAAAATTGTCTCCTCACACTTCTGGTGACATCACAGGACTGTCCCAATACCCACACTTGCAGTCTGCTCCTTCCTGCTTCTCTCCAGTGCAGACGTGTTTTATCTCTCCTCTCGCCCTCGCTTCCTCGCGCTTTGGTATTTTGTTGTCTTTCTTTTTCACTGACCCGCTGCTTGCTGGACTCCTTAGAATACTGAGATGGAATTGATTAACTGGTCAATCAGCGCGATCGAAAGGATTTTCTATATGATTGGATTATTGATGGCGGGGTTCCTTTTCTTTGGCTTTGGGACTGCCCTGTCCTATCGGAAGATTGGTAAGACAGCTGCAAGAAAATTCACCAGCCGCTGTCTGTGGAAATTAAGAAATGCTTCGGGGTTGCGTGTGGCCGTTTGAATGAATTAGATCAGAGAGTGATACAGATTAAGGAACTGAACCGTAACAATGCAGTCCGGACTTTGTTTTAAGGTTCTATTCTCTATTCTGTTCTATTCTATTCTATTCTTTACACTTTTCCTTGTATTTCCTTACTTGCCCCAAGTTCAATTGGCCATGAAGAGTCTTTGGCTGACTGATAATACACACTTACAACACAGTGTTGAAAAAAATGCAAGAGCTTGCAGGGCTTTATTTATACATTTGATTTTAAATACTTTGACATTCTAAACAAATGTTTTCATTCAGTAAAAAAAGAAAGACCAGGTCGATGCAATTCGTGGCATGGTCCAGGGAATGGCGTTGAGCTGGAACAGCCGGATTGTGCTCCAGTCCACAGCCAGGATGGTGTACCATGGCTGTGGAGGGAGGAGCCATGGTGGTGAGGGTCTCAAAGACACCCTGGGGATGAACGAACCCACAGCAACAACCCCCCGAGATGGTGGCAGGGCACCGGAGGGTAGAGGCAGAGGCAGAGGTAGAGGTGGAATGACACAGGACTAAAGTGGAGCTAAATGGAGGCGTAGGAGTGGAGGGCTGGAGAGCAGGAATGCCCCACAAGTTAGTGGCAAAATAATGGCGATGTCAAAAACATGATGGTCCAAAGGACTATGGTCCAAGATTACTCACACACAAGTTTACTTGCAATGCACTAAATTGTTTAGCTCCCCATATCAATATCATCTGCAGGCCTCACCTATATCCCCATCTCAATATCACCTATTTAGTTCACCTAAACTCTGGAACACTTGATCTCTTTACTTCATAAAAAAAATGGTATCTATGCTGAGAGTACTCTCTGTTCATCCCAAGGTTACCATAAGTTGGATCCAAACCTCATCCAGATCAGATGGAGGACCTTCACCTGGACACAACCACAACATAATCCTGGAGTGTCTGCAGAGATTGCAGTACATCTGACTCTACTAGACCCTCCCCTGTGAAGGCCTCATGAATCTGATCTTCAAACATACGGAACTGGATTAAAACATTCTGAATGTCCCAATCTCAGTCTGACTTCTGACCTGAATTGCTGTCAATAGCATAATCATGCACTGTGTGATTGTTGGCCAGAGGAGAACTGGTCCCCTGACCAATCCTTGTTTCTCCCAAGCTTTCTGTTCCTTGCAACTGTAGCCTCTGACTAGCTTAGTTGGGGACACTTAACACTTAATAATCAATATTATTGAGCAAGCCGCCCGTCTAGACTAGGTACAGCCAAAACAAACGTTGTTCCATTATTTTCCTGTTATCTCTGTCAAGCTGCTTTGAAACAATCTCTTCTGTAAAAAGCAGAAGAGATAAATAAATGTCACTTGACTTGACAAGTGCAATAGAATTTGAGACTATTGGCAAAGTAGAATTTTCCAGAAATTGCCATCATATGGCACCAGAACACTTATTTTGTAGATATAGCGATATTATCATTTGAACATCATACTTTTGTGATGCGTTTTTTTTTCCACCATCAACTTTTTTTCAATAGAAAAAAAGTTTTAATTTTGTTGATTAAAGGGCTTTGCACTTTGACAGCAATTTACACCATTAAAGCATCATTCAGTGATAGTTGGCAATTTTAGCGAATGGTTGTTAATTCAAAAGAGGTGAACAGGCAAAGTTCAACAGCAACTGTGCAGCATCATCAAAAGAGTTATTATAATTTGCTACTTTACAGAACACGATGAGCCAACAGCAAATAGGTGCCTCCAACCAGAGAGTAATGAGAAATATTTATATATATATATATATTTACATTGCTGAGTCAAATCACAACTGATTTTCACACAAGACCACAACAAAGAAAGAGTTATTTTCTTAGTCGTGAGAAAATTAACAGGATGTTACTGCTTCGTGTGATGGGTTCAAATCACATGTTTTGTGTAGCTGCAATCATCTCGTTCTGACAACATAACAACAATACTAAAGGATGTCATTGGCTCAGGGGTGTAAATTTGGCACAAATGCTTTACAGCCAACAAATGAATAATTAGTAAGCAATAAATCAAGACTGGATTGGCATAATGAGCACACAGCTTTGAAAAGACATGTCATCTGAATTTGGAAAGAATTCTAACACAGTGAGTTTCAAACGTGCACTTTAGGATTCAAATATTCTCAGAACAAGCAATTATTGATTTTCCAAGTTATTCTGTTTAAACGGAAAAGTTTGAAAATATGGCCGTCTTAGTTCTAAACCACCTGCCCTAAAGAAAACGCTTTAAAAAATTGCATTGAACAACCTGGTCTACACATAGGGAGCGCAAAAAGTTAAGTTTTATTACTGCTTTAAAGGTCAAATCAACATATTATAATTATTTCTAGAGGATGTCATGTGACAAAGAAGACAGGAGCAATGGGCTACATTTTTAAAAATGTGTTACTGTCACGGATCCGGCCACGCCCCTCGCACCATACTCGCACACTCCTTCCACACACTCGCAGTCACCCGAATACTGATCACCTGCACCTGTCCCTCATCACTAGACACAATATCACCGGCATTCACACTCTAGTCATTGTCTCATTGCTGTATGTTCTGACTCTATCTGAGAGACTCAATGCCTACATCGTGTGATTCTCCTTCCATGCATTCCAAGATTCACCTTCTTTGATATACTCATCTACCTGGATTCATTCAGCATTGTCAACACTCAAATAAGCCATCCACAAACTGTTGTCATCCTGTGCACTTCCACCAGTTTCAATGTTCTCGTGCCTGCCACTATTCATAGTCTGTTGAACTTACGGCTGTGTCCGCCTTTCCATCATGACAGTTAATGTTACTGGTTTAACTGTTTTTTTTTTTTTTTATCAAATAAATGCACCTTGGTGAGCATAATACTTCAAGAGCATATACAACTATGTGGACATGGAAAACTAGTAGTTATGTAATATTAATCAAATGACTCATACTATGCACTACGTTGACACCCCTTAACGTTTCTAGCCGAAGGTAATTCTACCCAAATGAATAAAACAATTGCATTCATGAAAGGGTCTAAAGGTGACAACGGGGTAGACTGAAAACTCAAATCACAATTTTAAAGGATTTATATATAAATATATTTTATAAAATAGACTAATTTCAGAATTATGACTGTTTCCCCAGGTACCTAATAAATGGCATTCTACAGATGTAATTCCAATTCTCTAATGAGAAAAAAAACTGAATGTTGTTAAAAAGCAGCCTCCGATGTGTTAGCAGAACAAGCTCAACATCTGAGCATGGATGTCCTCCACTCATAGACTTTATTAACCTTTCCATGCGTGTCAGAGTAATATGTGCGGCATGGACGACACTTTGGCATTTGTATTGGCCGTATAGCGACGCCTCCTCTAAATGCCACTGCTAATGAAGCCTCCAACCGATAGCAGTGAGGTTCACAGATAATAACCCACAAGGCCAATAAGGGTAAAAACCTGTGTGTGTGCATTTATATGTGCATGTGTGTCTTGTAGAGGTTACTAGGTTGCACTTCTGTTACAAGATGAATGCTAAGGAGGTAGCCTATTTATTGCATTTCTACCTGACCTAATGACAGAAGTCTCACCAGGTTCATCTCACAAAATCTGGAGCTTTACATGACCCTGCAAATAATGAATTCAGTATTATACTACTATATGTCCTTAAAATCTAACATTTTAATTATGAATGTACCTGCATGTAATGTACAGTAGTCAGTGCTTCTGATCAGTGGTGTATATTTTAATGTTTCTTTATAAGTAAAAAAAAAAAATATATATATATATATATTTTTTTTATATATATATATTTCTCTCAAGAAAAAGATCCAAACATTAATAAATAGTTCCATTATTTTGCAGAGATCTTTTCCCCCTACTGACCGCAACCCTGTCAGAATAAACAGCTCACATTTTGAGAACCAATATTTCAGAGATCAGTTCAATATCAGAGAGTTACAATTTGAAATGCTCAGCATGCACTAGCTTTAGCAGGAGATGATTATAGATACAGGCTCTCTTTTGGAAAGGATCGATCAAATTCATAGTCCTTACAGTCTCTCGGAGTACCTATCAGACTGTCATTTCATATCTCTATGACATATTGATTGTAACTAGAAGGATTGGAGGTGTATTTGAAGATGCAAATTAGAATTAAGTATGCAATAGTTGGAAACCTTTCGACACAAATAAATGCTGAAAAATCTTGTTATCTTGATGTTAAAGAAATATTTTACATAAAAAAGTTATTATTTACTTCTCATATTGTTACAAACATTTTGTTGATGGTACACAAAAGATATATCAGGTCTTAAGCTGGTCTTCTACATACACTGAAAATAAAAAGTGACAGGGGTTGTTGTAGGTCAACTGGATTGAAGTTCTTTGAGTTCACTTTAGACATTCAACTAACTATGTGTGGCATGAAGAGGGGATATCCAAAAGATATGGGCAAGGCGAGTATCGCCTCGCGACCATCACTTAAATGTTAGCAATTATTGCCAGACTACGCCACCTTGGGAGTTCCACCCAAGGATTCTTACTAAGAAGAACCTTTAACAGGTTGTCGAATAAATTGTGGAGACACCGGCATAAATAAAAATAAAACTTTTGACAAAAACAGAATCACTGAACCCGAAATAAAGAAACTTATAATTCACATTAAGGAGCTGCAGCCTAATTCACAGGGAAGACAGATCAATAAATATTCTCCTAAACTTACACAAAAACACTCACATAACAAAAAGACCCCAGTGCACACTGCAGACCACGGCAAAGAAGAATACCACCACCAAGAAAGAGATAGTCCACCCTGATCAGAAGAAAAACAATTAGCAAACAAGAAATGAACCTAACAATTACGATACATAAAACAACAAAACGTCCAAAAGGATACCTTAAAACAAAGAAAAACAATTAACACTTCCAAAGTAATGTTTTATACACAAAATAATAAGACACAAATCAAAGTAGAGAAACGCAGCTCCCTAAACAACGTATCCGGAGCTGTGTAAGTCCAGTGAAAATTATGCAGGAGCAAGACAGCAGTGTCCCCACTGCAATGATGTTGTTCACCCTCCAGTCCTATGCAAGAGACATGGAATTAGTTTATGATCATCTGTGAAGACAATAACTGATCGTTTACTCACCAGATGGCCACGGGAACTGGAAACCTGAATGAACTGAACTCTCAGCCTTTATGCAACAGCCGCCACCAGTATACTACACACTAAAATACATACAGTACAGACCAAAAGTTTGGACACACCTTCTCATTTAAAGAGTTTTCTTTATTTTCATGACTATGAAAATTGTAGATTCACACTGAAGGCATCAAAACTATGAATTAGCACATGTGCAATTATATACATAACAAAAAAGTGTGAAACAACTGAAAATTTGTGACATTCTAGGTTCTTCAAAGTAGCCACCTTTTGCTTTGATTACTGCTCTGCACACTCTTGGCATTCTCTTGAAGAGGTAATCACCTGAAATGGTCTTCCAATAGTCTTAAAGGAGTTTCCAGAGATTCTTAGCACTTGTTGGCCCTTTTGCCTTCACTCTGCAGTCCAGCTCACCCCAAAACATCTCGATTGGACTCATCAGACCAAAGCACAGATTTCCACTGGTCTAATGTCCATTCCTTGTGTTCTTTAACCCAAACAAGTCTCTTCTGCTTGTTGCCTGTCCTTAGCAGTGGTTTCCTAGCAGATATTCTACCATGAAGGCCTGATTCACCCTGTCTCCTCTTAACAGTTGTTCTAGAGATGTGTCTGCTGTAGAACTCTGTGTGTTATTGACCTGCTCTGTAATCTGAGCTGCTGTTAACCTGCGGTTTTTGAGGATGGTGACTCGGATGAACTTATCCTCCGCAGTAGAGGTGACTCTTGGTCTTCCTTTCCTGGGGCGGTCCGCATGTGAGCCAGTTTCTTTGTAGCGCTTGATGGTTTTTGTGACTGCACTTGGGGACACTTTCAAAGTTTTCCAATTTTTCGACTGACCTTAATTTCTTAAAGTAATGATGGCCACTTGTTTTTCTTTACTTAGCTGCTTTTTTCTTGCCATAATACAAATTCTAACAGTCTATTCTGTAGGACTATCAGCTGTCTTCTGTACAACACAACTGATGGTCCCAACCCCATTTATAAGGCAAGAAATCACACTTATTAAACCTGACAAGGCATACCTATGAAGTGAAGACCATTTCAGGTGATTACCTCTTCAAGAGAATGCCAAGAGTGTGCAAAGCAGTAATCAAAGCAAAAGGTGGCTACTTTGAAGAACCTAGAATCTGAAATCTATTTTCTGTTGTTTCACACTTTTTTGTTATGTATATAATTGCACATGTGTTAATTCATAGTTTTGATGCCTTCAGTGTGAATTTACAATTTTCATAGTCATGAAAATAAAGAAAACTCTTTAAATGAGAAGGTGTGTCCAAACTTTTGGTCTGTACTGTAAGTCGTAAGAGAAATAAATTACATAAAATTCACTACATACCTGGGGGAGAAGAAACATACCGTTCGCTCATTCTCCGCTCCAAACACTGCACAAACAGATTAAAACAACTGTGCACAAGATAGAAGGACTTCACACTTTCTTGAACGCTAAGGTTGAACAAACGGTCGCGAAACGCAGATTGGCAGTGCTACTCAAAACACAGATCATTATCCCGCATTAACTCAACTGACCAAATCCAGCATGCTCGTTAGGCCATGTCAATGGAGATGACATCAATGCAGGAAGCCATGCCTTTTATAGATGGTACCAGGCAAACGGCCCGCCCATAGTAGCAAATCTGCTAAATTAGCTAATCTGCTACATATGTTACTTTGCAAGTACAGTAATACCTCAAGATACGAGCTTCCTTACATACGAGTATTCCAAGATACGAGCAAGCCTTCAGGCAGATTTTTCCTTCTAGATACGAGTAAATATTAGAGATACGCTCGTTCACTTCACGCGTTTGCACTGACTTCTGTACGCGAGTAGGTGATTTTCTCTCTATTTTGGCCATTTGATTTCTAAGAAAGTGAGTAGTAAGGATGGTAGTGATAACCATGGAAATGAAGCCTGATATTGGGGATAAATATGAGCGCGTGTCTGCGTGAGTCATCTAGCCCGCATGTATGATCACATCCAAGATGTGTACCATCCTAAAGCAGAAGGATGTTATCAAGAATGCAAATCCTTCCAAGGGCGTGACGATTATATTGAGTTATGTCCAATTATAAATTATGAGATAGAGAGGCTTCCGTTGTTGTGGATAAAGGAGAAGCAGATTGTCCCACGACAGATAAGCTATTTTGTTAAAAGCTCTGAGCCAAGTGAAAGTGGGGGTAGTCAGGTGAAAAAAGGTAAGAAAAATTATCAAAACTGAAGAATACTAATAGAAAAAAATCAAAACAATAATATAAAATAGAAAAGTAAAAAAAAATAATAATACGAAAGCTAAGTTCAGTTATGCTTAGTTCCTGCTATTCAAGAAAATTACAGTTTTTACTAAATTAAAAAAGTATGAAAAGTGATCAAAAATAAAGAATACAAAAAAAAAATCAAAACAATAATATAAAATAGAAAAGTATAAAGAAGAAGCTAAGTTATGTTAGCTCACACCCACTTTGATCTGCACTTCACACGTCCTCCAACACCTCCTGCACCCTTACTGGATCCTCTTCAATTTGCCTTCAGAGCAAACAGGTCTGTGGATGATGCAGTCAACATGGGACTGCATTATATCCTGCAACATCTCAACAGACCTGGGACTTATGCAAGGATCTTATTTGTGGACTTCAGTTCGGCCTTCAACACCATCATGCCTGATCTTCTTACAGCTAAACTGAATCCGCTCTCCTTGCCATCCTCAATCTGTCAGTCTGAATAAGCCCCGGCTCAGTAGTGGATATGTTCACAGTACCAGAGACCAGCCCCGGGAGGCTGGTTCCCTTAGTAGAATTCATGGGCTGCGTGGTCACGACTACCCGGTATCTCTCAGTGGGTCCTGCGCACGGTAACCTCCGGGTATGCCTTTCAGTTCGGGGTGTCACCACCCCGGTTCTCGGGTCAGTGGTAGGCCCTCAGCAGGCTCTGGTCATGGAACAAGGAGTAGACACTTTGCTGGCGAAAGGGACCATCGAGTATGTACCCCTCGCGAACAGCAAGTCCGGGTTTTACAGCCGGTACTTCATAGTTCCAAGGGAGGATGGAGGGTTGCGGCTCATTCTGGATTTGCGTCTCTTAAGTCGTAGTTAGGCGTCTAAAATTCAAAATGAATGAGATATGACGCTCAAGCAGACCGTAGTACGGATCAGGTATAACTGGTCCGGCACGGTCGACATCAGAGACGTATAATCCCTCGTCTCCATCCTTCCACAGTAGGAAGTTCCTGTGGTTCGCCTTCAGGGGGGAAGGCGTACCAGTATTGGTGCTTCCTTTTCGGTCTGGCGATCTCGCCCCGCACGTTCACCTAGGAGGGGACGCTGCTCTAAGCTCCGCTGTACTTGCAGATGGACTATCGTGTCCGAAACTATGTCGACGACTATGGCTTACCCTGGCCGAGTCGCCGCAGTTAGCAGCACAACATCGAGATGCTGTGCCCACACATAAAGGAGCTGGGGTTAAGGCTAAACACCAAGAAGAGTGTACTTTCTCCCACGCAGAGAACCACTTTCTTGGGAGTCATTTGGGACTCAGTGGCCATGTCTGCTTGGCTCTTCCCCGAGCGCATCCAGGCCTTTCGTTTAGCCGTTAAGCGACGAGTGACACTCTTAGGGCTGAACACCAAGAAGAGTGTACTTTCTCCCACACAGAGAACCACATTCTTGGGAGTCATTTGGGACTCAGTTGCCATGTCTGCTCGGCTCTTCCCCGAGCGCATCCAGGCTGTTTGTTTAGCCGTTAAGAGCATCAAGCTGGGTGGCTAAAGACCAGGGGTTCTCCCTGAGGGGTACCCGCTTCGCAATCAAGGTCACGGGGCGATGCCCACGCACCATGAGCATGCGGAAGAACTCTTGGTTCTCGTCTCTCGACGCTTAGGGCAAAACACCAAGAAGAGTGTACTTTCTCCCACGCAGAGAACCACTTTCTTGGGAGTCATTTGGGACTCAGTGGCCATGTCTGCTCGGCTCTTCCCCGGGCGCATCCAGGCCTTCGTTCAGCCATCAAGAGTATCAAGGGGCAGCCATGTTAGGGCTCATGCAGCGGCTCCAGCGTTACCCCACTGGGCCGTCGGTGCACGAGACCCCTGCAGCGGTGGCTGAAAACCAGGGGTTCTCCCCAAGGGCTAGAACTCTTGGTCCCCTTCTTATCTGGAGCAGATTGGGGACAGATATGGCAGGGCACAGGTTTACCTGTTTGCCTCTGTACGAATTTCTCTGCCCTCTGTGGCTTTCGTTTAAAACATCCAGCGCCTCTGGGGCGGGATGCCATGGTACAGGTGTGACCGAGGCTACGCCTGTACACTTTTTCCCCCTATCACTCTGCTCCTGGGAGTTCTGGCCCAGGCGGAGGGTTGCTGACCCCCGCCCAGAGCTAATGTAGCTGTGGTCTGGCCCCTTAGGGGATCCAGCTCATAGAATCCGGTCTCTCAGCCGAGGTTGTGGAGACCATCCTTCAGTCCAGAGCTCCCTCCACGAGGAAACTCTACGCCTTGAAGTAGAAACTCTTCACGTCCTGGTGTAGTGAAAGACAGGTGAACCCAGTAACCTGTCAGGTTGGCAAAGTGCTGGTGTTCCTGCAAGAAAGATTTGCTGCAGGGATGTCCCCCTCCACCTTGAAGGTTTATGTGGCTGCCATAGCGGCTTGCCATATACCTCTGGGTGGGGTATCCTTGGGCAGGGACCCCCTAGTCACTCGTTTCCTCCGTGGCACACTAAGGCTGAGACCTGCGGCACAGACCGGGGTGCCTGCCTGGGACTTGTCTGTGGTACTCCAAGGCCTGTTCCAGGCACCCTTTGAACCTTAGAGGAGCTTTCAGCTTCTCTCTCTTAACACCCTTCTTTTGCTGGCTATTGCCTCGCATAAGAGGGTCGGGGATTTTCAGACCCTCTCGGTGGCTCCCTCATGCCTCGAGTTCGGCCCGGGATGGAAAAACCTTTCTCCACCCGAGGTCAGGCTATGTCCCCAAGGTTCCCACTAATGTGGCTCGGTCTGTCACGCTGCAGGCCTTCTGCCCTCCCCCCATTTGGCGATCATGAGTAGGAGCAAGAACAAGGTCTGTCCAGTGTGAGCACTGGACGCTTACGTCCCAAGACTGCCACTTGGCGTAGGTTGGACCAACTGTTCATTTGCTTTGGGGCTCCTGAGGGGGCTCCAGCTTCTAAGCAAACCCTAAGCAGGTGGATAGTCGAGGCTATCTGTCCAGCTTACGAGTCGGTCGGACATGCTTCTCCTCTGAGGGTCCGAGCCCACTCCACTCGGAGCATGGCGGCATCCAAGGCTCTCCTCTCCGGAGTTTCCTTGCCTGATGTTTGTGTTGCGGCTGGCTGGTCTTCGCCGCACACTTTTATGAGTTTTTACCAATTGGACCTCGATGCCGCCCCAGGAACCAGGGTGCTCTCTCAGTGAGCTGGGACACACCCGGATGCCAGCGTCGCTGAGGTGGCGTTGGTATAGCGTTCCCCTAGCGCTTTGACGCAGCTCGAGTTCCCTGAAAGGGAACGTCTCGGGTTACGAATGTAACCCTGGTTCCCTGAGGGGAACGAGACGCTGCGTCTTTGCCTCAGCTCCTTGCGCCTCCGTGCCCACTTCAGACATTCATGCTGACGCGTCCGGGTTTCAGACGCGCTTTTATGCTCTTCCTCATGACGTCACCGGTACGTGCCGGCAGTGACGTATTCACACGCTTTCGTCTCTCATTGGTTGCACAGATCTTCGCGTGACTGAAGCAAGGCTATTTCCCCCCTAGCGCTTTGACGCAGCGTCTCGTTCGCCTCAGGGAAGCAGGGTTACATTCGTAACCTGAGACATTTTCTGTTGTGTTTTTTCCAATAAAGTGCTTTTGTTTCTACTCCTGGTCCCCGGGTTCTTCCACATAGCACACTCGCACAGTGGAAGCACAATACGAATAAAAAACATTTTTTTCCATTGTTGCGGATCTGGAATGGACTAATTTGTTTTCTGTTATTTCTTATGGGAAAACATGATTCTAGACACGAGTTATGAGCTCCGCCCTGGAACGGATTATGCTCGTATCTTGAGTTATTACTGTACATGTGAACTAACTCTTATAAAGTGTAACCAAATCTCTCTCTCTTCACAGTTCTGTCCATTTTAGCCTGGTTCTGTCAACACTGCGTTGGCTCCTTAATAAAGATTGTATACTTCAAAATCTTGCTAATTACTTAGAAAGCATTAAATGTTTTACCTCCCTAGAATGTCTCTATGCAGCGTAAATGAATAGTCTCTCCGTTTATCCCGAAATGGCTCTAGGTCGTATTCAGATCAGATGAAGGTCCTGGACCTGAACACAACCACAACACAGCCCTGAAGTGTCAGCAGTGAGTGTCAAGACTATCCCCTGTGAAGGACATATTGTCAAAATGATTCCATCCACACAGATTCTCAGAGACAACTAAAAACTCTGCCAATTACTTGTCTGGCATGCATAATACAATGTCACTTTGTAAAAAAAGACTACACACATAAACACATTCAAATGGGCATGCCTTTAGACTAAACACTGAAGTGCTGAATTGTTCTGGATATTGGCTAAACATCAGCACTTAATTGAATTGAATAAACACTGAACTGAATTTAGATAAACAATGACACTATTGACTTCTGTTTAATGACTTAAAGGTGAATTTAACTCATTTCATAATTGATGAACTTTGTAACACTGACACTATTATTGAATTGAACGCAATCAACACTGAACTAACTTGAACTGAATGATGACACTATTGTCTTCTGTAGAGCACCTTTACAGCTGAAATTGAATGTTTCATAATTGATTAGTTTTGCAACATTAACACTTTTATTTCCCTGTTTATTACCTAGTTCCTTCGACGCAGTCAATGTTATAAAGAGCTGAATGAATAAATGACTTGACTTGATACCAGTTTGAAGACTTTTTAGTGTTAGTTCAACAGCATTCTCTACATATTCTAGTAATGAACTTCTTGTCAGGGTTGTGTAACTTCATTTTGGGTTTCTAGTGTGTTGGTTGACAGAGCTCTGACACTGCCCCTTTGTTGTATCTTGTGATTGTGTAACCCCGCCCATCTTGTTCCCTCATTTCCCTTAATTGATCCCAGCTGTTTCTGCTCGTTACCTTTGCTCATGTGTTCCCTATTTAATCCCGGTGTATTTTCTGTCCTGTATCGTTTAGTTGTCATTCAGGATGTTTCTTATTTCATTGTCTCCCTGGGTCCTGGTTCCCTGCCTTGCCCTCTGGTTTGTCTGTGTTCATGTCGAACAGCTTGTCTAGTTATCATTTTCCCCATCGTAGGTATTTCTTTTGTGTTTATGTTCCTTTTGTTATTATAATTAACCTCTAGTGATAGCTAAATGAGGCTTCCTGAATCCTGTTAGTGATAACAGTGAATGCCCCAAATGATTGTAAAGAAATTATTGTGAGTGCATGATAATATTATATAATATTATAAATATTGCGGTTCTGATTGGGAGTACAATATTGCAGTGCTTATGGGACTGGAATTGTGGAACAGCAAACTGCAACAGGGATGACACCCAAACACCCTTTCACAGGGCACCGATGATGCTGGACAACATAAGAACGTTTGCACTAGACCAGGGGTGCCCAAACTTTTTCCTATGAAGGGCCAAAAATTTGTTTGAGAGCCGCGGGCCATTTTGCAAATGTAAATTTTGTAAATTTTGCATCATAAATGAAACTGTATTACATTAAAGTTGCTATGGGTTTATTTATTTCATAATATTTAAAATAAATATAAAACAACTTTAATCTGATTAACTAATGCAGTTTTATTTGCAAAGCTTTGCATTTTAATGAACAATTTAAATGGGCAACAATCCAAACAAAGTGTTCAATGTTCAATACAGTTCAATGCTTATGTGGTTGCAATGTCAGTGACCTAATGAGAGATATGAAGCTGGTCCTTACTTTTCAGAAGTTTTTCAAGATTGTGCTGTAGCTGACTTACAAAGATAAGATATTATGTAGGTGAAAGTCAGTTATTTGGCTTCTTAGTTTTGTCACGATACATGAAGGAAGGACTCAAGCGCAGGGATAAGGGTATTTAATATAACAGAAATAAACAATAAGCATACAAAGAAAACACCCACGAGGGGGAAAACATAACGTAACAAAGATCATAACAAACCAGGAAATCAGGGCAGGAAACATGTCAGGGGTAAGACCATGGAAGAACAAGAATGACAACGCAACCCGGACGGCAAACACTGAGGGATATTTATAGGACACATGAGGGAAGGTAGTGATCAGAGACAGCTGGGAATGATAATGGGAAACAAGGAGGCGGGCCAGACACTAATGAAACACAAACACACAGGAGAGAGAGCAGTGTCACAGTTCTGTCCACTAGAACACTAATAACACTGGAAACAGAGACAGAACCGTGACACTACCCCCCCTCTAAGGAACGCCACCTGGCGTTCCAACATGAAACAAAAACCCAACACCGACATCACCACCAAGCATAACACACAGGGAAGACAGGGAACTCAAGGAATACCGAACACCAAGGGAAGGGAGGGGAGGGAGGGAGGGAGGGAGGGAGAAAAATCAGGCAAATCAAAATCAAAAACAAAGGGTCCACAACCTAGGAAGCAAATCAACAAAATCCAAAGTCCAAGAAGGGGCAGGTGGAATGAGCCAGGTTGGCTTAGTCAGGACCGGCGTGTCAGGCGGTGCCGGAGGCGTGAGCCAGGCGGGCTCACTCAGGACTGGCAGATCAGGCGGCGGCGGAGGGATGAGCCAGGCGGGCTCAGTCAAAGCTTTTGGGGTCAGGCAGATCTGGGAGGTCTAGAGTTTCCGGCCGCAAGAGTGGCGGCGCCGGCAGGGCGAGGCGCGCACGGGACGCCGGCAGGGCGAGCAGTCTCGGTGGCGCCGGCAGGGCGAGCAGTCTCGGTGGCGCCGGCAGGGCGAGCAGCTTGAGCGGCTCTGGGACGGCCCCCTGGACGGCAGCGGGCTCTGGGATGGCCCCCTGGACGGCAGCGGGCTCTGGGACGGCCCCCTGGACGGCAGCGGGCTCTGGGACGGCCCCCTGGACGGCAGCGGGCTCTGGGACGGACACCTGGACGGCAGCGGGCTCTGGGACGGACACCTGGACGGCAGCGGGCTCTGGGACGGCGGCCTCCGGGCCGGCAGGGTGAGCTGCTGGGGGTGATGGCGCCAGAGTGTCCACGAACCCCCAGAAACTCAGGTGATCTAATTCCTCCATCCTAAAATCACTTTGTGGCTTGTCAAGGGCCAAATTAAAAAGGTCCTTTAAAGCTGTATCATTATACCCTAGACCAGGGTTTCTCAACCTTTTGCCTATTGCGACCCACTTTTTTTTTGTATGACAGTCCTATGACCCACTAAGGCTAGAAATAAATAAATAAAAATAGTAAATAATAAGTAATGAAAAATAATGAAATAATTTGTTAGACCTATACTGTGTGTGCTCATAATTAAATTCACAAAACACTTTTTCAAAAATTAGGCAGACTATGAAACGAACTGATTTATTTATTTTCACTCACGTTCACACACGTTAATGTGACATTTGAGACTGCCGCTCTGAAACGATGATATCCAGACGCGGTGAAATTGGGGAAAGGGCCACTCGTAGTGTCGCACTCAAACTAGAAGTTGTCAGTCTATTCCTGCCTTTTGTTTTCGTTGCAGTCACCGTCGAAAATCCCGACTCGCAAACATAGGTAGTGCTAAATGGCTGAAGAAACTTTGTTGCACGACTTGCGCGTTCGAAGCTGTCGTGAGCGACACAATACTGCTTTGCTGTCTTTTAAGTACATCGTGCTTTCGCACAAAGTAATCCACAGGTTTACCGACACATGTTGGATGTTTAGTCTGAAGGTGACGTTTTGATGGCTTCATGGACTCCTTTGCTAAGACCTCACCACACTCAACGCATTGTGGTTTTTCGTCCGACGTAGTAGGCTAAATCCATATTTAATATACAGTGAGCCCTCGCTACTTCGCGGTTCGACCATCGCGGATTCACGACTTCGCAGACTTTTTTCATTACGTATGTATATATTATAAAAGAAATATATCGCTGATTTTCCGGAAATTTCGAAAATAGACGCGATATATGAACATTAAAATCAGCTTGCCTGGGTGGGCCTGGGCCCCCTCATTTACATGTTCGGCCCCCTCAGATTTTCAATTGTTTAAAATCGCAACTGTGAAAACGGAATTAAAAGCACATATCGCCCTCTGCACAAAACGATCGCAACGCACCCCCAAAGTCAACATTGGCGCGCTGCGTGTTGCATCATAACTAGTTCTGGCAGAGTGGTTAAGGCGCTAGATTAGAAATCCATTGGGGTTTCCCAGCACAGGTTCGAATCCTGCCGACTATGTTATGCTCTGCTCGCCCACCACCCCTGTCAACAATCTCGCGCAGTTTTGCCCCTCATTTTAAGATGGGCCCCTTCAAAAAAAAAATCTGGCTACTCCCCTGGAACACAGTAAAACTCTTGCGACCCCCTCTGTAATGTTCCGCGACCCACTAGGAGCCACTAGGATCCAGGAGCTCTGTGTACAAACATGAACAACAATGCTCACACTCTTTAAGGACTTAATATGTCTATTAACAGAAAACTTGACCGAAAAAAAAAACTGTAAAAAGTGGAAACCTACAAGTGGCACCATAAGAGCTACTGTTTACTTGATTCAACCTATAAAAACTAATTTTGTTGGCTTGAAATAAAGCATTTAGGTTGATTCAGCAGGATTAAATAATATTTTTGACTAGGATAAAACCAGTTCATAAGGACAGTTCATCACTTTAAGTTGACTAAAACTTCTATTAATCACCCAGCAATGGTTTACTTGCCTCAGTGGCCGAGATCGTTTTTCCACTCTTGAAGTTTTCCATAATGGTGTCTGTGATATGATATGGTTGAGAAACAGTGCCCTAGACCTTCCGCTACTCTGTGAAAGTCTAGGGCAAATGTCCTCAAGTCTGCCCCCCGCTGACGAAGGGAGTTCAAATTCCTAAACCGAAGCATCCGCTCCTGGAGCGGGCTGGGTCCTCCTTGAATGGATTGAGGACGTTCCTTCCTTCCCCGCTGAGTCCTCATGTTTGGTCGCGTCGTTCTGTCACGATACATGAAGGGAGGACTCAAGCGCAGGGATAAGGGTATTTAATATAACAGAAATAAACGTTTAATTTGTTGACTTTTATTGACGTCATGTGTCGCAAAGCACGCAGATCCAACTTTCTAAGCTTTCCCTAATACAGTATAGTCTTATAATAATAATAATAATAATAATAATAATAATAATAATAATAATAATGGCAATATTATATATAATAATAACACTACTACTAATATAGGCTATACATATATATATATATATATATATATATATATATGTGTGTGTGTGTGTGTGTGTGTGTGTGTGAATATAATTACATATTATACTTTATTGTAACGTTCGTTTTAATGTAAAAAATAATAAAATAACATTTTTAGTCAAAAAATAAAAACCCGCCAGTTGCATCAAAAACCAGCCCAAATTTTTATCAACCAGCCCAATGCATTTTTCCCCGGTCGGACGTGACCAAAAGGAGCCCAATTGGGCAGGAACCCGCTCAATCTGGCAACACTGCACAAGAGGCGCAAGGTTTTGAACCACTTTTATCCGGAAGCGATACTGAGAATGAAGCAATGATGTAATCAACAGAAACCGAGGCCTCATTTGTCATCGTCACGTGATTTTCGCGGGAAACGATACACGCCTCGAATCAGCGCTTCATCTGGAACGACCCTTTTTGCTCGACACAAGCTCCGGAGCCTCCCTTCAGATGACCCATCACTATTAACCTCTTTCACCCTGCATCTTGAGTCCTCCCTTTATCGTTACGTGACACTTCTAGATTAAAATTAAGCTTTTGTCACAGCACTGCTCATATGGGACTCTTATTTAGCTTTTTTAAATGTCACACGTTCCTTTTGTTCTAGATCCTTCTATCACCTATCTGTTACCATGGACACTAATCATCACAGGTCTTTGTCTTTTGTTCATCACTGCTAGTATATTTAGTTCCCTATTAGTCAGTCACGTTCGATGTTACGTCGGACTGACGTCATGGTATCTCGCTTGGGAGCCCAATCACCTCCCAATGTCACCGAACATTGGGTAGTGAGATTTGCATGCCGAGTCCCGCCCCACCCAGCTTCCGGGTATAAATAGGACCGGTATCGCTCACTTCATTCATACTTTTGCTTCGGAGCTGAGCAGTTGTAAGCAGCCGTTCTTTTCTGATCATCCTCCAAAGAGCGTGTTCTTTTCCGGCTGGAAATACGGTGCAACAGCGGTGGTGCGCGTCTTCCCAGCGCAACGTGTTCCCCCTGTGTGCCTCGGTTGGAAGAGCAGTTTCCTTCACTCTGATTGGCTGTCCCAACTCTTAGAGGCGTGCTTTGTGTATTCCTTTATAAGCGCCCGTAGGCCAAGGAACATCTCTTCTTGAACTTCCACTCTTTTCCTCTTGAACCTCTTCTTGCAACTCTTCTTCCTGAGCGCCATTTTCCACAAAGGACCTTACAAACAAAGAACCAAATTTGAACTTACTCCAACAGACCCGCCCAGCAAGACTCAAACCACGGACCAGATCACGGGATTCGCACGCACAAATTCCGACCAGCCACAGAAAGAAACACATGCAAGTAGCCCTTAAACGATCGTTAAGAGTTTTGAGTTATACCAATAAGTTGATCTGATTTCTGGCTTGTTCTCAATAGGTTCTTGTCTGTAATATCACCTTTGTCTCTCCCTCTCCTACTCTCTCTCTCTCTTATTCTCTCTTATTCTCTTTTTCAATTAATCTGTGTATGTTTGTCTATTGTTTGTCGATTATTAAAATATATATATATATATATATATATTCACACGTGATTGCCTCTGAATTGCTCATCCATAAGTCACTTTTACGGTGACCGATCCTTGTTACAAATTAATGGAAAGATCTTTCTTTGTGGCCAAAAGAAACCTTTCCAGAGTTTAAGGTCAATATTTGCTGGACAAATGATCCGTCCTTTGAACTCTTTTCTAGAATTAAAGAAAATTCTACAATCCGAATCAAGCCATAGATATTAATAATTGTTATAATCCATTATAATTAACTTTTAATATCCAAATTCCCCTTTGTGCAGATTTAAGTGGGTTTGATCAAAAAACGACTCACGCACACATAGATCCTGCACCATTTCCCTTAGGCTTAGACTCGCTACATATAATGGTGGAGAATCAGCGGGCACCGTTTTAAACTTGTGTTTGAGCAAACTCAGTCCAATCTAAGTGTGTGTGTATATGTTTTGTTGTTACACGCGTGTCGCCAGAAGTGAGCGCCGCCGAGCTAACTCACTCCGCCCAAACCAAATGAGCTCATGTTTCTGAACTCGGTGTTAATATGTCTATTTGTATATCATTTAGCCTTTGTTAACAAGTAAATCCGTTAAAACTGCAATCCAAATATTAAAATCGCATCAGTAAAGACAAAGAAATCTTTGCAGAGTATTTTAATATTTGTTTAAATCCCTGTAAGGACGAGAAAAATCTCCTCTCAGTGGATAACGTTTGATCTGAGCGAGTTTCCTCCGATCAACCCTGTATAGGCCTTTATTGTGTCGCTAGTCATTCATTGCGTATGTCCGATGTTTTGGTAAACTAAGCGTTTTTGCTCCGTTCGAGCCCACGTGGAGTAATCACCCACGCGCGCTCTAGGCAGATCAGACAAAGAAAGCCGCGCCGCCGACAGTTTTGTGTGATCTGAGCCAGGAGCTAGGTGTAAGCTCTGATCTAGCTTAAAACCTCTAAAAACGACAGTGAAGAAAGCCTGTTCGTTTATGTTTGTGCTTTAATGGTAGTGAAAGGTTCATGCCAGGCACTTCCCCGATCCGCCGCGATCGAAAGAGAAACTAAAAGTTATATATAGAGAGATTTATTGTATGCGTGATTATTTTGCAGCTTCAATGAACCATTGAACCCGCCCAAAATTGAAATCACGAGCGTGGGATTGGCGCTGCATCTCTGACCAAACAGAGCAGTCCAGTCCCTCCTCCCTACGTCATTGTCGCAGCAAACTCGATAACGCCACCTGGTGGACATTATTCGTAGTGCGGCTTCCCTTCTCTGTTTCCTCTCTCAATTTTCCTGAAGGTTAATTCTAACTTTCCCTTTTGCTGTTTTAGTTCTGCTCAGAACTGTGATTACTCTCACTGTTACTGCTATCTGACACTCCCTGTCTCTACGACCCTTCACACTTATTTAAATTCATGTTAACTTAATTTAACTTAAATTCAAATAAAGTTGTATCAGTGTCACCACAGGCATTCAATGATTAACACGCCCCCTGGAGGTCATGCTCAGATCTTTCCTCCCATGACTTTCCTCTGAAGTGTTATTTCTGCTTTAAGTGCCTATTTATTGTAACAGTAAATTCCAAAAATTATACAGGTACCTTGGCACCTGGTTATTTGAAATTCGGTTTAAACTAAGTTTAAATTCAACATTTTCAAATTAACATTGAGTGCCTTTGGGGCTTTTCCCCCTCTAAGCACCCAGTCTCCCTAAGGGTTATTACCCGACAGCGCCACCGCTCTGTCAGGCCCGTAATAACATCTAGTGGTGAAAACAGGCTTAGAGTTTCTCCTCCCCTCTCATCATTTCCTGTTACTTTGTTTTCGATTTTTTATTTAATTTTAATCCACTTTTATTTTTGATTTATTAATTTTTAATCCTTGCATTTTATTTTATTAATTTCATTTGACTTATTTTTGTTTTACTCCTCCCCTTTAATATTTTTGTTTGTTTTGTCCTGCCCTGTGTACCTCACTGTCCTGTTGTGTTTATTTCAGTTCACATACAGACAGAACCGGTGAGAACCAGCCAGGAAAGCTAAATATTAGATTGGAACCCAGCCGCCAGAGTCACCACACGACCCAATAGGCTGCCGCCGTCAAAATCTTTATTTAGGCTTGGCACTCACCAAGATTCGCGGCCAAAGATATTAAGTATTTGGACCGTAGCTAACTAACAGTCTACACTGTTAGCCCAAATTTGTACTTGAAATGTGCAAAACTTAGCTCTAAATTCTGCAAGGACTTGCATTGTGTTTCTTTTGTGCTGTGTTCTCTCGCCAACAGTACGCCAAGATGTCCCGTTCATCCAGCCCTGCTGCCCACTGGGACAACCTCGAGACCTGGCTGTCTGCTATGACCCATGAGTTACTGCCCAGAATCACCGGCGACCTACAGCAGCTGAGCAGAGGACAGCTGGACGACGATCTGAACAGGCTAACGACCCATGATCCCACGCAGAGCTACAATCACAAAGAATGGGCCAAGATCATCGGGAGGCTCGCTCACAATCTGATCGTCCAGACACGGCTCAGCGAGAACCAGCTGGAGCAGGAGACAACAGCGCTCAAACTTCAGGCTGAGGAGGCCCGGAGGAACCAGGCTGACGCCCAGACTCGTCTAGATCAGCTATTCGTCAAGACTCAGGAACGGCACAGTGGAGCGGATGAGACCGACAGAGCTACAAGACAAAGTTGAGAGACTACAAAATGCACTAAGAGAACTTCGTGCTGACACAGAGCACCGAGAGCAGTTGGAGAAAGACCACAGAGAGGACTTAAATGAACAACTCCAACGAGGCGAAGCTCTCCTGATCAGAGCTGGAAATGAACTAAAAGAGAAGGATGCTGAGACCAGAGCTTGCAAAGAGCACCTGCAACTGGCCAGAAGCAAAATCCTTGATCTAGCAAATGAAAGAGACTATCTTAAAGGTGAACTTGACAATGCTCAAAGAGAACTCAAACATTCCTACAAGCTGTACAGCAAGCAGCTAGGGGTAACGCACAACACAGAGTTTCCCCTGAACAGTAGGTCAAGACCTCCGAGTCAAGAGTTCCTTGTTCCCAAGGGGGGTGCCAGCCCACAGTTCAAAGTGTCACCAGCCAGCTTCCCAGAACCCCGTTCAGCAGTGAAGGGGTGGGAACCTGCTCAAGAGATTCCTGCCGCCAGGCACGGCAACAATCACAAAGAACTTGACAAGCTGGCCAGAAACATCCCCACTTTCACCCCAAGCCCTGCAGGAGGACACGATGTGCAGGCTTACCTCCAGGATATAGACTTTGTTTTACAAACTGTGCACAATGTGACAGCATGGGACAGATTGTATTTGCTTCGAATCACATCAAGCCGGGATGTATGCAGCTTCTTGGATCGACAACCAGAAACTGTCAAAACCAACTATCAACAGCTGTGACAGGCTTTGTTTCAAGAGTTCTCTGACCCTGAGTCAGACAACGGGTTCATCGCTGCTATGGACCTTAAACAGGGCCGAGCAGAAACCCCGCAAGCATACTACAATCGACTACAACAGACCTACTTCGGAGCACGGAATGAGCCTGGAATGGAGGAGGATCTCAACTTCAAAACTTTGTTCCTCCGAAATCTGCATCACACAGTGAGTCACCATCTAGGAGGTCTGTCCCCGCAGCATGCCCATCCAACAGCTGCGGGACCTCGCCCATAAAGCTTACACCAAGCAAAAGACTGTCACTGAAAAGACTAAAAAACCCAACGATTTACCCTGTCTATTACCACAGTGCTGAATTGTCACTAGAGGGCGCCCAGCAACACCACAATAGTGGGCACCCAAACAAAGAGTCAAGATCATTTCCAGCCAGCAGAGGGCACCATAACTACAATGGTGCCCGTCCTATGCACCAGCCCAGATACTTCGAAAGATACTGGGACAAGCCACGTCCACCCCACAACACAAAGGGTGGAGCCACGTGGGATGGTAGCCGATGGCCCAGAAATTGAAACGCCCAGAAATGACCAACACTCATCAAACAGTGTGTACAGCCCAGAGAGTCACAGGCGAAATGGCTCTCGAAGGGGCCCAAACAAGCCCAAGTCCAAGTTTGTTCCAGAGCAGAAAAGCAAGACTATGTCTGAAACAGCGGAGATCCTCAAGATTCTAAGAGAACTTGTCAACAGGTCAGACCACGCATGACTAGGCGTTAAACATGAAATCAACACCATCACTATCAGCCCTCCAACTGAACAGCAAGTCCAGCTTCCAGCTCTCCAACCACAGATCACAGAAACGACCTACCAATCTTCAAGCATCACACAACCGCCGCTGACTGCACAGCCAGAACAAGTGTATTCTCTCCAGCACACAACCAGTCAGGCTCCCAAGGTACCTGAAAGTGCTGTGGTGGTTGTCAGCCTCCCTGACAATTCACCTGAGACTAGCACCAACTGCCTAGCAGTCACCACTCAAGTCCTAACACCAAGACTCTTAGGAAAGCTGATTGAAAAGGGGGTGGCCGGAAACTGTATCTAGCAGTCACCTTGGAGAATGAGATTTGACTCGAAGCCCTTGTTGACACGGGGGCAGACCTCACTCTAATGTCATCCCAACTCTTTGACAGACTCCAAGCTGACTCCAACTCTGACTCTTACCCCAAGGTCACAACAAACTTGCAGTTGAATGATGTCACAACAACAGACATCATTCTTGCATTGTGGGCAGACAACTCAGCCATCAGCCTTGCTCTTTTCAACGCCCTCATCAAGGACGCACCTGACCTTCCCTTCACCAGCAAGCGCACCTGCTTCCCTGTTGACTCCAGCTCATCAACAATGAGAACTGGCAAGAACATTTGTGCTTTGAACTTGAACTGGAATGGCAGGTGTTTAACCCATTACTTCCTGGTCCTCCTGGACCTACCACATGATGTCTACATCGGAGCAGACATTTTGATTCGCCTCAAAGCGCATGTGGATTTTATTGACAAAATGGTATGGGCCCCAATGACTTTAAAATCTTCCATTGCAGTTTGCCCTGAAAACCTCAAGTCAGGCCAGACCATTCCAGAAGTCTGCACTTTAGTTAACGAACAGGACATTGTAGTACCAGCCTACACCAAAGGGGTCGATGTTCGGCTCAACATGCGACGTGGTCAAACCCTGAACCACACACTGGCTTTCACCTGAAGGCATGAAACTTGGACTAACTCTGGAAGCCACACCTCTCACCAAGGTGCTTTCCTGTGCAGTCTACATACTGTTCAACAACTGCACTGCAATAGACATCAGAATCCCCAGAGCTTATCGTCTGGGATGGTTAGTGACTCAACATCTCCACAACTTTGAACTCACTTTACCAATAACTGGTTCCATCCCACCTTCAATGATCCCAGAAGGGCACACTGACAACACCCTGTCCACAGGACCCTTCAAGATCATCACTATCGCCCCTGCCACACCATCAACTGCAGAACAGGTATGCAGAACAGAGGATCAACACATGACAGTGTACACAGTCTCTAACCAACCTGCTCGTGAGACTGACAAAGACACTGCACCTCTGACAGCTGACAGGGCAGATGACACAGAGGAGCCATACCCTGGAGTTGAGACTCAAATCGTCAAAGATGCGGACGCTACAAAGACTGATACAGACCGTCAAGAACAGGGGTGGGCAAACTTTTTGTCTCGCGGGCCACATTGGTTTATAAAATTTGACAAAGGGGCCGGGCCAGAATAGAAGGATAGTGTGTTTGTGTGAACTAATATAAATGAAATGTAAAAACCATTAGGCTACATGAAAAGATTGGCCTTTAATATGCACCAAAACATCAGGGTTCATTGATAAATTGTTTTCCAAATGTATTAATTTAATAACACAGTAGATAAACTCCCATTCAGTTTCAGTAGGAACAGTGTTGTTGATCTCCTTTATTTGCAAGTGCATCACAGTCTGGAATTAGTTTTGTTGTGTCCATTCTCATGACAGATCCGAAACTCCTCTTCAAATCATTTTTGAAACTTTACGGGATAACCACGCGATGCAGCTCTGCCTGACAGAAAATGTAATTGGCGTTAGTGCAGCCATTTAAATAAATTAATAATCATAACTGAATTCTGCCCAGCCAGACAAGCGCAAACACGACGGTTGTTAATATGTCCTTAATCCAACGCTAAGCAACAGAGGTTTTGATAGTAACCGGAGAAGTGACGAGGGAGTGACGAGGGAGGGCTAAACCCTCCCAGGCCGCCCCTCTTTCCCTCCTGGGACCTCTCTGTCGTCCTCTCAGGCCTAGAGAGAGCTCCCTTTGAGCCCCTCGAGTCAGTGGAGCTCAAGATCTTGTCCTTCAAGACAGTGCTCCTGACTGCACTCGCTTCCTTCAAGAGGGTAGGGGACCTGCAGGCATTTTCGGTCAGTGAAACGTGCCTTGAATTCGGGCCGGCCTTGTCTCACGTTGTCCTGATGCCCCGGCTTGGATATGTGCCCAAGGTTCCCACCACTCCCTTCGGGATCAGGTGGTGAACCTGCAAGCACTGCCCCCGGAGGAGGCAGACCCAGCCCTCGCGTTGCTGTGTCCCGTAACACAGTAACGTCTCCGTTCCCTCCTTCAGGGAATGGGGGTTACAATAGTAACCTAGACGTTCTCCATCTTCACTATTCAGTTGTTGTTAGTGTGAACAGTGTTTGATCACTTGTTCGTGTTTCGCACTGCTGTTACGATCACACTCGCCTTCATTAAAAGTGTTAGGCCATGATCTTCATCCTTGCCTTCCGTGACAGCTTTTTGTTTGAAAACTGCTTTTGCCTGCTGGATAAAGTTTAAGTCAGTATTTCAGTGGATCAAACCCTGAGACTATCCACCAGCTCAGTAACTGAGTTACGCTACAAATGTTATGCCTTAGAGCATATTACTGGAGAAACCTAACACTATTTCTACTGTGAGTAACTTTTAAAAAAGTGCCTTGTTAAAAAGTAAATATCCAGGGGGAAAAAATGCCCTGAATCAACGCCATGTAAGTGCATCTGAAGTTAGGGGCTATTTTGATAGTCAGTTTTAGATGCTAGGAATTCTTTCTTTAAAAGCATGTTAGCCTCATTTCCTAAAGAATCTGACTTGCATCACTGCATTTAAAATATCCTCATATCTTTATAAGGGCTATGCGAAATATGGGCTATGTGAAAGAGGACTTGGAACACTCTTTTGAATTAATGTTCTGTGTAGAGAACCAATCATTTCATTCTATGGAAAAAAAAAATTGCCGTAATGAGGCATTTGTTTGAAGGCAGTGGAAATGTATTTTCATGTGGTCTTTAAGAAGCATTCAAAACTTCAAGGTCAGTTTGATTCTTGTTTTTTATTATATATTAGAAGGAAAATATTTTCTGAAAGTGATTTATGCGGTATCGCTCATTATCAATACTACTGTGGTGTGGCCTTGCTATTCATATAGATTTAGATTAAAAAAATTGTCAACTCTAATTTTATTAATTTTGTCAGTAACAAAAAAAACAATCAAGAAACAATGCAAAATACAGAATATATTTCCTCCACCCTAACAAATAGTTGGGGGTTGAGAGCGATACTCCGCTGAACTGAGTGGGGCAAAACACACCTCCTCACCGCCAAAGCTACAGCGCCACAGCTGCTTGCAGCCGCTCAACTCCGCTGCGTAAATTGGAAATAATATAATTTCCTTCGGTGGGGCTGATAACATTTGATCCACGCACCGGCCCCCGATCCGATCCGTGGCCCGATACCATTTCATCCGCGGACCAGGGGTTGGGGACCACTGATTTAAGGGGTTCTGAATACTTTCCATACCCATGTGTATTCTGATTTGGTCAAACACCTTTCTGGCATCTAAGGATAGAATCGAATAGTCTTTTGCATTACGTTTTTAATGTATTATGTTTAATACTTTATTTTTGAATACTTTGCCACTGTATAAATACTATATTTGTAATACTTTATTATGAAAGGCCTGTTTTTCATTAACAAATCTATTTTGATCATTCATAATCTAATTCATAATATAATTTTAAAGCAGTAGTAATCAGTCAAATTTTGTCAATCTTTTTAGACTTTTTTTATTCTCCATACATTTTATACATAATAAGTGCAGCTTGCCAGAACAGAGCAGGCTGGTTTGGGGACAGTCACCCACACATAGGAACTGCCTTGGTAGCTTAAGCTGCAACATTCATGATGGTCAGAAACACTGCCTTGTTGGTTGAAGACTCTGGCATGACGTCCATGTTGTGAACAGGCTCTGGTGCGGCAGCCATAATGGGTTCGAACTTGGAACCACTGGACTAGAATGAGTTGAGATCCTCAGACTTGTAAGTGCTGCGAGTATCATACTTGCGAGAACCAGACTTGGAGACTTTAGAATCTGCGGTAGATCATGCTACGTGTATTGTTCTAAAGTCAGTTCATTTCTTTCTCTAGGCCTTCATGGATCTTAAGGGCTCATTTTAGCCATAACAATAGATGTACATACAGACTGCATCCTATTTTAAACTGTTAAAAAGAGCACAGAACTGTTGTAGTCCTCAATGGTGTTGATCCCAATAAATAAGCAAGATCTTCTCTACTGGATCCAGGGTTGGGTAGTAGGGTTGGTCAGTCAATCTGTACTGCTTGGTTGAACAAAAGCGGGATGAGGCAGGTTCACATGCAACCAAGTAAGTGGTTTATTAGCAGATAAGCAGTGAAAAAGCGACATGAGCAGGTGAGCAACTGAGTTGAAAGATGAGTGATGTGATGCTGGTGGTGAATTACAGCTCTTATCTGTTACAGATGGAGATGACTAACGATCGGGTGACTGTGTTTGTTTATTTTAAAAAAGTATGTAAAACAAATAAACTAGATACAACGCGCACACCAGGGGCAAATTCTTCGTACGTCGCTTACTACATCCAAGATTACATTTGTGAGTAGCCTAGTGATCGTGTGTAATTATATTGTCTCATATTAATTGTACTGTATTTCATAATCATCTTTTATATTAGAGCCACCACAAGACCCACTAGAACTTGGGAACAAGTAAAAGTAAAATGCAAAAATATTCTACAATATAGTATCTTTACTACTTGCGCTGTGCTGCGAAAAAAAAAGTTAATTAATGAAATAGAATTGCAAAAACTAATAAAGCAAAAAGTCAGACTTGAGATTGAATTGCTTCAAGAGGAACTTCAAAGTTAATGAAAACACTAATAAACACACTGTACTATTGAGGACCTTGCATGATTTATTTATTTCATTCCACAGGCAAGAGATGATCAGCGGGATTTTTTAAATAAATAAAATAAACTGTAAACTAAACTGCGTGCAAAGTTCCCTTTTTTCAAAAATGACTGCTTGAGTGCCAGGTAAACTTTTCGAATGGCACTACACACAGCACTTTCACAATGTTCTACGCATCCCAACAGTGTAAATGAACGTGCCTCTCGGAAAGTAGCGCAAGGCAATACACACAGTTTGAGCTGTTTAACAGCCGACTACGACTAATTGTATCTAAATTAACTATTACACATTATACATTATACCCTCACGTGAAAAACTAGTTTATATATATATATATATATATATATATTTATTTATTATTATTATATTTTCTAAAATATTATAATTATTATAATTATATTAAATATATTATATTGCACCTTCAGCAACAGTTTTCTTTTGTAAAAACGGACAGGACATGGCTGCGACAAACTTCCCATTTCATCTCCGCGTATAAAGCCGTGATCTAATCCTGCTAACATGAAGTAAGCCTGCTCCTGAGCAGGTTCAATTCAATGGACATGTTACTATGACAACAAGTACCGGATGAGCGTCGAAGAACCGAACGATCCAAGATCATGCGAAATCGCCAACAATCTAATCCAGCTAAGCGAGTTAGCGAGGTATGAAGAATATGCCCCAGGAAACCAAGAGCATCTACAAAGGAACACCAACTGACCCTGAACAAGGAAATACAGGGGTATAAATTAACAAGATAACAAGGCTAATAAGTTGAGGATGGTTCAAATTAATCCCTATAACAACTAATGAGGGTAACTATTGCAACAAACACGGTGGCAGAGGGCACTGAACAAAGAAATTTACACAGAAACATAGTAGAAGTGAACACTCTCCATAAATGCAAAACCAAGACAAGGGAACACAAACCCAAATCTTTTCTCATTGAAGTAGATAAGGGTTGTAGTTGTATGTTGTGTAGACAATGGCTACACTCTGCTTAAAGACACACATGCATATACAACAAGATTGTGTATGCACATTTGCAGAACCATGCGTGTGTATGCACAAAGAGTATGAAGAAAGTCCAACACACACAGTGTAATGTCATACATCACAGAGTTAAACATGAGGCAAAAAGAAAGAAATAACATTCTGCAATTAGACATGTTCTCACAGTATTGCTACAAGGTGAGAGAATGAAAGATACTGACAGTACAGTGAGCACTGTGCATTTGACATTTGATTGTGTTTGTCTGTGAAAGAGCTGCAGTCAGACCATTGTGGCAGCTCAGAGCAACTGGAGTGGATCGGAGTTCCCACCGGATCCACAGACCAACATAAATACACATCTCTGTGTCCGATATAAAATAAAAATTTAGTTTTAATAATAATTTGGGACCTATATATTCCCACAAATCAAAAAGGAAAATAAGTGCTGACTCTTAGATCGCATGCTGTTTGTATGTATTATAAAAAAGATAATTAGTGCATCTTAACATGTTAAGGAAGCACTAATGGTTTACAACTTCTGGTGGTTCTTCAAAGTATGTTTCCATGCATGCATTTTCAGCTAATTTTACAAAACATCCCTTGGATTGCACAAGAAGATTTGTTTGTGATTGATTTGAAGTTTTAATTTTCTGAGACTGTAGTAGGTTAAGCACTGCTGTAGAGTCGTTCAAATGAATTTACCAGTGCTAATACCTACAGAGTAGGGTTGACCATTGCTGATTCAATGGCAATATACTGCAACTTGCAAATTTTGTTTAAAGTACCCCATTAAAAGTTTTGTTTTGGAGGTCCTCTAGAATAGGTTTACATGTAACAAAGGTATATATATATAAAGGCAAAAGATGGTTTGAAAAAACAAACTGTTACACAAACCATTATTTAATTATATTGCAGCATAAACATACAATACTGGATACATACTGAACATGATCTAGCTTACATTTATAATTTATTTATGACTGAAGGTTTGCAAGTATATGTGACAACCAAAGCATTTATCATAATACACTTTAAGTAACATTAAATAAAGGGTCAAGTGCACCCTTTGCATCCTTCAATCACCTACAAGTACACATCTTTTGTTTTAGTGTAAATTAACCTCTAAACATTAAACTGCCAATAATGTAAATCACTGGGAGAACACAGGCAGTTCTTATTAACTGTATTGCATTAATAGAAAGTTAATGCATACATATATTTAAAATATTAATAGATTTTTTTTTTTTTGCAATTTTGCAATTTTTTTTAATTTTCACAAAATGGAAATACAGTGATACCTCGGACTTGGTATACGAGCAAATCGGTGTACGAGCATGGGGGGTCGAATCGGTGTACGAGCATTGTATCGGTGTACGATAATTTTTTTTTACCCACACCCACGCGCATGTTTTGTGTGTAAGCTCAGCATGGTCTGCGCATTTTTACAGGAAATATCCTAATGACAGCCTCTCATAACACAGTAACACAATTCCAACACAATTCATTCTCTCAGCGTCGCTTGGTTTGGGTGCATCATTCACCACAGTGCATACTTTTATAAGTGATTTACAGCGGTTTTACCTCCTGTTGTAACATTAATTAATTGTGATCGCTATTGTTCACATAGTGAAATATACACGTACAGTACCTACTGTACTGTACCACGTAAGCAGTAACTGTCACAGTTCATGAATTCATTGTCTAGTTCTGCCTGTATGTGTGGGTGTGTGTGTGTGTGTGAGAGAGAGAGAGAGAGAGAGAGAGAGAGAGAGAGAGACACCTCGTTCTCATATCATCTGCCTATTTAGTTCACTTCTCTCAACTCTTCTCTTGTCCAGTCCTTCGTTCGCTGCTCCAGCGCACGTTCATTCGCAGCTCCAGCGCACGTTCATTCGCGGCTCCAGCGTGCGTTCATTCGCGGCCGTGGCTCCAGCGCGCGTTTGTTCGCGGCCGCGGCTCCCATGTGTGATACACCTCTGGATTATCACTTTATTTGTTTTCTACACTATTATAATAAATTCACTCATTTGCACTTGAATCCTTGCTTTGCCCGCTCCTCCCTCCTCCCTCCTCTCATCTCCTCCATGCAGGCTGCTCAAACCTGAGCAGGTAAAGTGCATTACAGTAAATTGTCACGTATTTTTATAGTTTAATCGTCAATTATTAATTAGTATTTATATGAGATCTTAATGGTTATAATTTTAACTGTAATTAATAGGGTAAAACCAAAAAAAAATATTTAAAATGGGCGTTTATGGTCGTGTGGAACGAATTAATTGATTTTTAGTGCATTCTTATGGGGACACTTGTTTTGGTGTACGAGCATTTTGGTTTACGAGCTCGCTCTTGGAACGAATTAAACTCGTAAACCGAGGTATTACTGTAGTAATAATGGTTTTAATAGTATTTTCATGCTGTGACCGTGGGAACATGAAGTGATCTAGCGAGGGGCAGCGTTTACCAGTGGTAGAGTATGCCCTATTCTGAGATTCGGACAAAGAGGGGAAATAAACAGTTCTGTTGCATCTCGCTTAGTATCTCCCAGTATCTCCCCTGGTAGATATTGCAGCTTTGAAAAGCAAAATTAAACAGCCTAACGTCAATTCCTAACATGTCCTCACGAGACATGATAAGATTTCCAGCGGTAAGTCCACCTCTCTCTGCAAGCATATATTTGCAAAGAAATGGATAAGTACGTTATCAAAAATCTTCTTTTTAATTTTTTTATCATATAATACACTTGTAATTCTGCAAATTATAACACTATTTATTGCAATAAACACATTTAAAGGTTTTAAATTGTAGAAAATATTAGTTTGGCCTGCTTTATGCTTAAATATAAATATGCAAAATGATGCATTAAAATGATCAAAAGTGAAAATGGTCAAATAACAGAAGAATGCAACATACAGGTAAACTCCAAGCAAGTGGTTTATTAGCAGATAGGATTATGAAAGATGTGTGGTGAATGACATCTCTTATCTGTTACAGATGGAGAAGGCTGAAGATCGGGTGACTGGAAGACTGAGGACTGGAAGACTGAAGCTGACAGCAGATGACGGAAGTAGATTGAAGACTGAAGTGTTGAGAAGAAATTGGACAGGTATGTGTCTTTGAGGTAGGTAATCGAGTAACCAGTTCAGTTTTAGATAGAAGAGACAATTGTGAACAGAATGGTGACTGCTTAAATGTGGGTGAATGCAGGTGCTGCTGACCAGAACTCTGGAGATCGGGAATGAGTAGGTAGAGTGCAAGGATCTGGTGCTGATGGTATGGCAATTACTGATGAACATTGTCAATGATAACGGGGAAGGCCTCACTTCTCTGTGCCGATTGACTGGGATGATACTCAAGTAAAAGGACCAAAAAGGACCAGACCTTCTGCCCTGGATGGTATTGTTAAGCAGAGCTGACTAGATACTAGTTAAGGACGGAGAATAACCATGCTTCACACAGGTTGCAGTGAGAAAACAAGTAACAAATGTTTATTAGTACAGGTGCAGCTTAAATAGAACATCACATGGCATGGACACATTACAAATACACATGAAAGAAATCCACAATAATTGGGAGCACTCAATCAATCAATTAATCAATTAACACCCCCACTTGCTTGCATTACAGAACCTTCTGTACGGCTGATTGTTTCAGACGGACCATTTTGACTGCTGCTGTTTCCTGTTTGCTCGAGTGGATTGCGTTTGTTTGCGTCGTATAAACTTGTTTTTGTTTTAGATTTTAAACTCGACATTCGATCTTATTGCTAAAAACAATACAATACTAGATTATTTAATAAACTGTAATCATTAGCTTTAATCTTAGTCGCTAAACGCGTTAGCATTGTGCTATCTTACTGTCCGTGCATTCAGCGTTTTCTCGCTTGCGCTTTTTTTTTCCAGAGTTCATCAAACAACTGGTGAATTGGATCAACACACACGGTGAGTCATGTCATCTTTTATAATTGTTAAATGTACTGCCTGCTTTATGCATACTCTTTCTGTCTCTGTCAGCAGCAAGGGCTTCATATATGATAAATGTAGGGACATAGTCAGGCTGACTATGAGAAGATCTCAGAGAAGATCTCAGAATTAGAGACACGCATCCAAACTTTAATCGAGGATAGTAAGAATGCAAGGGCTTTAGATACTGCTTTGGATGCGACTAGCTTAGCAAACCCAGTACATTGTTCGGTTCTGGCTGTAGAGCCCATGCAGTAGGGCAACTGGGTGACTGTGAGACGGCATAATCGCGGGTCAAAAAACCACTGTTCCATTCCGATCAGGACATCAAACAGGTTCTCCCCACTCAGTGACGCACCCACTGAGAAACCTGTTGAAAGTGCCCTAGTGATTGGCAATTCTATTACTCTGAATGTGAAAATAGAGACTCCAGCCACCATAGTCACATGTTTGCCGGGAGCCAGAGCGCCTGACGTCAAAGAAAATTTAAAAGTGCTGGCTAAGACTAATTGTAAATATTCTAAGATTGTTATTCACGTCGCCGCTAATGATGTCCGACTTCATCAGTTGGAGATCACTAAAACTAATATTAAAGAGGTGTGTGAACTCGCAAGTACGATGTCAGGCACTGCAATTTGCTCTGGCCCTCTTCCTATGCACAGGAGTGATGAGATGCTTAGCAGATTATCCTCACTCAATGGCTGGATGTCTAAGTGGTGCTCGCAGAATAACATAAGGTTCATAGACAATTGGAAAAGTTTTTGGGGCAGACCTGACCTGTTGAAAAGAGTATTCATCCCACCTCTTCTCTCTAGTAATTTGGCACATATTCTTAGAGCTAAACCTTGACTAACTGGGGTCCAGGTCAGGAAGCAGACAAACTGGCTAAACCGACCGTCTGCTAGCTGTCTCACGTCACAGAGGTCAGATAAATTACAGCACATAGAGACTCTTTCACCTAGATATCATCCTATAGAGACTGTCTCTGTTCCCCGAATTAGAAAATAAAAAAAATTCTCAAAACTAAAAAATTTCAAAAAAATTTAATTGATTTACAAATAACTAAGAACGGATATAACACAAATGAACAAATGATAAAGCTTGGGTTGCTGAATATACGATCCCTTTACTCAAAAGCACTTATTGTAAATGATATGATTACAGATCATAAACTAGATGTGCTGTGTTTGACAGAAACCTGGCTAAAACCAGATGATTAAATTACTTTAAATGAGTCCACCCTTCAAGATTACTGCTATAAACATGAGCCTCGTCTGAAAGGTAAAGGAGGAGGTGTTGCTGTAATTTACAGTAACACGATCAGTAAGTAAAAAGACACATTGGGATTGGCATTTAGAGACATCTTAAACTCAAATAATTTACTGACTTAGTAATGTCTGCAGATAAAGTCATAATTGTCGGTGATTTTAATATCCATGTAGATAATGAAAAAGATGCATTGGGATTGGCATTGGCATTTATAGACATCTTTAACTCTATTGGAGTAACACAACATGTATCAGGACCCACTCATTCTCGTAATCATACTTTAGGTCTAATATTGTCGCATGGGATCAGTGTTGATACTGTTCAAATTCTGCAGCAGAGCGATGACATCTCAGATCATTACTTAGTTATGTGTAGATTACCATTATCCAAAGTCGAAAAACTAACTCCCTGTTATAAATATAGTAGAACAATCACTCCTAACACAAAAGATAGCTTTATAAATAATCTTCCTGATCAGTTTAATCTACTTAACATCCCAGATAGCCTAGAAGAACTTGATGTTGCAACAGAAACTATTAACTCTCTCTTTTCCAGTACTTTAGACACTGTTGCTCCGTTGCGCTTAAAGAAGATTAAAGAAAATAGTCCAACACCGTGGTACAACGAGCACACCTGGCTGTACCTCAAGAGAGCAGCCAGAAAAATGGAGTGGAGCTGGAAAAAAACTAAGCTTGAGGTTTTTCGCATTTCATGGAAAGACACCTCTTTTGCATTCAGAAAGGCCTTAAAATCGGCTAGATCTGCTTACTTCTCTACCCTCTTAGAAGAAAACAAATACAACCCTAGGTATTTATTTGATACAGTGACTAAACTAACAAGAAATAAAGCCTCAAGCCCAGATGCTTTAAAACAGCACAGCAGTAACGACTTCATGGACTTCTTTACTTACAAAATTCATAATATTAGAGAGAAAATTATAACCATGCAACCGTCTACTACAATATCACAAAATACAGTAAATTTGAATGTCCCTGAAGAAAAATTCCACTCCTTCGTTGCTATTGGGGAGGAAGAATTATCTAAACTCGTTAAATCATCAAAATCAACAACATGTATGCTAGACCCAATACCAACTAAGCTACTGAAAGAGATGCTTCCAGAAATCATAGATCCTCTTCTTAATATTGTTAATTCATTTTTGTCATTAGGATACGTACCAAAAACCTTTAAACTAGCCGTAATTAAACCGCTTATTAAAAAACTACAACTTGATCCTACAGAATTTGTTAATTACAGGCCGATATCAAATCTACCTTTTTTGTCAAAAATTCTAGAAAAGGCAATATCTTCACAACTATGTTCCTTTCTAGAAAGAAACAGCATCTACGAGGATTTCCAGTCAGGATTTAGACCATATCATAGTACTGAGACTGCTCTCATTAGAGTTACAAATTATTTGCTTTTATCATCCGATCGTGGTTGTATCTCTCTGTTAGTGTTACTGGACCTTAGTGCTGCATTTGATACAATCGACCACAAAATCCTTCTAAATAGACTTGAAAATTATGTTGGCATTAGTGGAGTTGCATTAGCCTGGTTCAAATTGTACTTATCTGACCGTTATCAGTTTGTAGCAGTAAATGAGGAGATGTCATATGGATCACGGGTTCAGTATGGAGTTCCTCAAGGTTCAGTACTAGGACGATTGCTTTTCACCCTGTACATGCTTCCTTTGGGTGCAATTATTGGGAAGCATGGCATTAGCTTTCACTGTTACGCTGATGATACTCAGCTCTATATTTCTTCTCATCCTGATGAAACGTACCAATTCACTAAATTAACAGAATGCATAACTGATATAAAAAATTGGATGACTAATAACTTTCTACTGCTTAATTCTGAAAAAACAGAGATTCTAATTATTAAACCAAAAAGTTCTGCACGTAATAATCTAGACTGCTGCCTTACACTCGATGGCTGTTCTGTCAAGTCTTCGTCGTCAGTTAGAAACCTGGGTGTGCTCTTTGATACCTATCTTTCATTTGAAAGCCACGTTTCTAGCATCTGTAAAACGGCATTCTTCCATCTTAAAAATATATCTAAATTGCGACATATGCTCTCAAAGACAAATGCGGAAAAGTTAGTTCATGCGTTCATGAGTTCAATCGGACCTAATTAGAATTAATATTAGACTTGAATTATCAATATAATAATCAAGCTATCAATCAAATCATTCAATAATCAAAACTTAACACTTAATATTCATCAATTGTATTAATTCGCCTGCTCTTTTAAGGCTGCTGTTCAGCCAAACAAACTTTGTTTATAATGTTTTCATGTGACCACTGTAAAGCTGCTTTGAAACAATCTGTATTGTAAAAAGCGCTATAGAAGTAAAGGTGACTTGACTTGACTTGCTCACACATTATTATTAGATTAGGCTACCCACTGCCTCTCTGTATTTCCTGGGGTCAATCAACTTTTCATCATTATCAGTGTAATTCAACTTTGGTTCACAAGGGGTCGACCAGGGTTTACAATCTTGCATGTCAAATCTTTCCAGCAGTTTGCCAACATAACTCTGCTGTGACATATTCACACCCCCATCACACTAATCAAAAGTGATACCTAGAAAATTCTTGAGTCTTCCCAAACCTTTCATCTGGAATTTCCCAGTAAGCATCTCTTTGACAGTTTTTAAAGCTCTCTCATCACTGGCAGCAATAACCAAGTCATCAACCCATATCAGTATTATCACTTTCTCATGTTCGATTTCTCTCTTGTAAACACATTGATCAACTAGATTTTGTACAAAAGTATTTTCATGCAGATAGTCATGTAACATTTTGTTCCAGTTTCAACCTGATTGCTTTAACCCAGTGCTTCTCAATTATTTTCTGTCGCGCCCCCCCCTAGGAAGAAGTAAACATTTCGCGCGCCCCCCCCTCCCCCTATTTTGGAACTTTCGCTTTATTGTTTCCATGGCAACGCGTCATGCTTGTCACGTGACAGACCGCAGTCACAAAGAGCGCTGTTTGATAGATGTTTCACATTTATTTAGTTTTTTTCTTTTTTATTCAAAATAGTCACCAACTTGTTGGCTCTGTTATCAACTACCTGATATTCAGATTCTCAGATATGTGGAAGTGAATGTTTGTCGCTTAAAAAACCTTTATAATGATCAAGTTCTCTGAGCGCGTCTTTTTTGGATCAGTGCCAGATAGCGAGTGAAAACACGTGTGAATTTAGCGATTGATCACGTGACACATGAACACCAGTGTGATTGTACACATCAACGGGTGAAGGGTTTGTTATCTGAACTTCATATCTGCTGCTCTTGTTCAGTGCAAGAAAACCTACTCCCTGACAAAAAAAGCATGTTCCCCACGGTCACGTGCGCCCCCCCTGGCATCGCTCCGCGCCCCCCACTATTTGAGAACCACTGCTTTAACCCATATAATGATTTCCCCAGTTTACACACCATTTTTTCATTTTACAGATTTTACTTCAAACCCCTCTGGCTGTTCCATGTACATTTCATAATCAATCGGTGCATGTAGGTAGGCAGTTTTAACATCCATCTGATGGAGGATCCGATTCTCCTGAGCAGCTTTCTGCATTAACACTTTCACACTGGTAAGATTGGCAGTAGGTGAAAAGTCTCTCCATAATCTACAGCCATCTTCTGACTATATCCCTTGGCAACATAACGAGCCTTATACTTGTCCGATCCATCAGCATTGGTTTTGATAGCATACACCCATCTAGCCCCTACTGCTTTCTTGCCCTCAGGTAGAGTGGTCAAAGTAAATGCGGTATTATCCCTACTCTCTACTCAGGGTATCTGGAGAATACGATTCTGGCTTGACCTCACCTGACTGTAGACTTATCTGGCTTGGGCCTAGCCTAGTCTCTGGAATGTCACACTGATTATCAGGGTCAGGTCTGGTTGTGCTATACCACATATCAACGTCATCATCATCAGACACGTCATCAGTCTCCTGTTCCTCAACATTGGACATAAACCTCACCAGTCTGTGTTTCATCACCTTTCTACTGTCAGGATAGTAGACCATATATGCTGGGCTGTTCTTATCATAACCAACGAAGATGCCTTTATCAGACCTTGAGTCTAGCTTCTTCTTGTCCTGTCTATAGGTATAACACACAGTACCAAACTTCTGCAACCTGGACATATTGGGTTTCCTTCCTGTCAGCATAAAATAAGGTGTTTGTTTGGTGTGGTTATTAAAACATCTATTCCTCACCACTGCTGTCTGGACTGCATTCGGCCATAGCTCCTGAGGTAACTAACTTTCTAAGAGCATTCATCTAGCCATATCAAAAAGGGTTCGCCAGTTATGCTCAGCAGTGCCATTCTGGTGTGGGGAGTATGGTGCTGATGTCTTATGTCTGATTCTATTCTTGCGAAGTAGTACTTGATAACACTGTCCAGTAAATTCAGCACCATTATCAGACCTGATGCATGTAACATTCAAATATGGGGCTGTGTCAGCTAGGAACCTCTCTGTGGCGTCCACTGTGTCACTTTTGAGCTTCAAAAAGTACACAAACACCACACTTGAGTAGTCATCAGTAAAGGAAAGTGCGTACCTATACCCTTCTCTTGACTTTGGATCAATGGGGCCTGCCAAATCAGTGTGTATCAGCTCTAGAGCTGACTTGGCTCTCAAATCAGGCTTTCTGTTCCTACTCTGAGTGAATTTACCTTGGACACACACATCACATTGCATAGACTTGGGTACTTTACCCTTGATTGACATACCATCCACAACATTATCTAACTTCTGAACATCATTAAAATTACAGTGTCCCAAAATCATGCCACTCCTGAATATCATGGCAACTCAAACATTGATTATCACAGGCATTGTTCACTGGCACAGTAGGCAAATAGAACAGCCTGTTATGTTCATGAATAAGTGATATACTGCAGTCTTTATACTGCAGGGCATCTTCACCCTCCTTGAAGATCACTGTTGCCCAGCTGGAAGTTGCAGCTCTCACAGAGAAGATGTATTGGGGATAGGAGGGGATGTAAAGCACCTGCTTCAGTGTAGCACTAAGGCATCGCCCTCTGCTGTCAACCAGGCATACCTCTGCTTCTCCTCTACGTTCTGCGACCCCTTGCACCTTGTACCATCGGCCAGCTGCAAAAACTTTGTCTCCCACATTTCATAATTCTTTATTATGAACTGTAATAAAGTTTATTACACCGAATTTACAGAGTAAATTAACATTTCTGAGTATTTACATCATACTCTGGAGATAGATTGGAGACTGCAGTGGGAGCCGAGAATGGGTTCTGGAGGAGTAGTGGGGTTTCTGGATTATGAATATGAGGTGGATTTGCTGGTTCTTATCAGCAGGTTGGTAAGTTATTGTTGGTAGAGTTGTTGGTAGAGTTAAACCAAGTGAAGAAAAGGGCCTTCAAAAAGCGAGCTTGATGAGCATTTAGTCTTTTGGCTTCTTGGAGGTCCTCTAGAGTTTTTTGCTCAGTGATTACTTTGAATGGGTGTTTGGCTCCCTTCAGCAAGTGTCACCACTCTTCTAATGCCAATTTTTGTGGCCAGCAGTTTGCGGTTGCCTATGTCTTAATTGCACTACGCTGGGGACAGTTTCTTTGAGTAGAAGGTGCAGATATGGAGTTCTCAGCATTACAGTTTCCACATTGTAACAAGGTTCGTTGTGGATGAGGAAGAAGAAGAAGATGGGGTCGGCTGTATTTAAGGCTTGGGGGTAAGGCTCTTAGTTGGTATTTTGATTTACATCAAAATCATAAATAAACAACAACTGAAATGGCACTCGTGATTCAAAAAGTCTCCGCTTTTCCAGCGTTAACGCCTTTGCGTCGTCTCTCGCGCCCCGAGCCTCAGTCGCGATCTCTCTCGCTTCCGTCTGTGCTGCTTTTATCCGGTCTCTCCCCACTAGTTACTGCAACGAGACACAGGTTTATGTCATTGTGCACTTGACTCACTCATGCCCGCTTGTCTCCTGTCTCTCTCTCCTGCTGCAGCCGCCGCTGAACCACGCCCCCCTCGCCACACACATCAATATCAAACAACACAATATGCAATTCTCAATAAAATGAAGGGAACACTTAATCAACATGGTATAACACCAAGTCACTTGAACTGCAGGGAAATCAATCTGTCCAATTAGTAAGCATAAGTGATTGTGAATCAGTTTGACCTGCTTTTGTGCAATCATTATGACAACAGGTGCACTATAGATGCAACAGCAAGACAATCCCCAAAAGGGGAATTATTTTATAAGTGGTGCACACAGACAATTGTTCTCTCCTTATTTCTCCTTATTGATTTGTCTTTAGTTTTGTGTTTTACCTGTAACCCAATTGTGTTGCACAGGCAGTCCTGCTCCTCCTTGATGGCACATCCATACGTATCACCACAAGGAGGTTTGGTGTGTCCCCCAGCACACTTTCAAGAGCATGTAGGAGATACCAGGAAATAGGCTGTTACACAAATAAAGCTGGACAGGGACGTTGAAGTTCAATAATCCAGCAGAAGGACCAGTATTGTGTTCTTCTGTACACAGCTCAACACCATGTAGCTCGATTGAAATTTGCCAGAGAAAACCAGAATTGGAAAGTTTGTCATTGGTGAACCATTCTCTTCACAGATGAGAGCGGGATCACATTGTGCACATGTGACAGACGTTGAAGACTCTGGAGATGCCTGGGTCATCACACGATGTTATGCTGTCTTCAAAATCATCCAGCTTGGCCGGTTTGTTGGTGGGTTAGTAATCGTCTGGGGAAGAATATCCTTGGAGGGTTGAATAGACCTCCACATACTTGTCAATGGTTCTCTTACTGCTGTTAGGTACCAGGATCAAATCCAAAGAATCATAGCTATTGTCAGACATTATGCTGGTGAAGTGGGGCCTGGGTTCCTCCTGGTGCATTATAATGCCTGGCCTCATGTGGCTAGAGTGTGTAAGCACTTTTTAGATTACGAAGGAATTGATGCCATTGACCCTCGTGTTCCCCAGACCTGACTCCAATTACAGCCTTTGGGACATTATGGATTAGACTATCTATAGCTGCCAAGTAGCACCACAAGAGTTCCAGACCTCTGAGGGCAGTCCCCTCCAATGGTAAGTGGTGTTCACCTCAGTATACGGTTCCCACTTCCGTATGGTAACGTCAGAGGGTCGTTCTGCTAACCCTGCCACCTCTTGCACATCAGGGCCCAGCAGTCCTCGGCGAGTCTTCATCCCAGTTCCTACCTGGAAACTTTCTCATATTAGTCCTGTGCACCATCGAAAAGGTTTACACTATTTAGTTCGGGTCTCGCCCACCCAGATTCATAGGGGTAAAATCTTTGCTGGGGAAAGGGGCCATTGAGTATGTACCTCTCCCAGAGAGTGAGACTGTGTTTTACAGCCAGTGCTTCATTGTTGCAAAGAAGGATGGAGGGTTGTGTCACATTTTAGACTTATTTAAACACACCTCCTCACCGCCAAAGCGGCAGCGTCACAGCCGCTTGCAGCCGCTCACGGACCGGTCCGCAAATTCGATCCGCAGCCAGGTACCATTTGATCCACGGACCGCAGTCGAAATGGTACCGAGACGAAATGGGCCGCGGAACGCGGACCGGGGGTTGGGGACCACTGGTCTAGATTATTACGTGCAGAACTTTTTGGTCTAATAATTAGAATCTCTCTTTTTTCAGAATTAAGCAGTAGAAAGTTTTGGCAGCAGTCTAGATTATTACGTGCAGAACTTTTTGGTTTAATTATTACAATCTCTGTTTTTTCAGAATTAAGCAGTAGAAAGTTATTAGTCATCCAATTTTTTATATCAGTTATGCATTCTGTTAATTTAGTGAATTGGTACGTTTCGTCAGGATGAGAAGAAATATAGAGCTGAGTATCATCAGCGTAACAGTGAAAGCTAATGCCGTGCTTCTTAATAATCGCACCCACAGGAAGCATGTACAGGGTGAAAAGCAGTGGTCCTAGTACTGAACCTTGAGGAACTCCATACTGAACCCGTGACCGATATTGTCACGGACTGGATACAGGGAGGACTCAATCGCAGGGGAAAGGAGGATTTATTAACAAAATAAAGACTGAACATATACAAAAGAAACTCCCACGATGGGGAAAAACAAGAAATTTATAAGACACATGAGGGAAGGTAGTGATGAGACACAGCTGGGAATGATTAAGGGAAACAAGGAGGCGGGGCAGACACTAACGAGATACAACACAGGAGGAAGTGCAGTGCCACGGTTCTGTCACTAGAAACTGAACTGAACCTGACAGAACCGTGACAGATATGACATCTCCTCATTCACTGCTACAAACTGATAATGTTCAGATCAGTATGATTTGAACCATGCTAATGCAACTCCACTAATGGCAACACAATTTTCGAGTCTATTCAGAAGGATTTTGTGGTCGATTGTATCATATGCAGCACAAAGATTCAGTAACACTAACAGAGAGATACAACCACGATCAAATGATAAGAGTAAATCATTTGTAACTCTATTGAGAGCAGTCTCAGTACTATGATACAGTCTAAATCCTGACTGAAAATCTTTTCAGACAAGGTTTCTTTTTAGTTAATTAATGTTTTAGGTACGTGTCCTAATGATAAAGATAAATTAATGATATTAAGAAGAGGATCTATGACCTCTGGAAGCATTTCTTTCAGAAGCTTCGTTGGTATCGGGTGTAGCATACATTTTTATTTAGATGATTTAACAAGTTTAGACAATACTTCGTTCTTGATAGCAATGAAGGAGTGGAATTTTTCAGGGAAACTAAAATTTACTGTATTTTGTGATATTGTAGTAGACGGTTGAATGTTTATAATTTTCTCTATAATACAGTGGAGATCACTTATCTCAACTCACGGTTAACTCGCCAATACTATTATGTCGACGTTTTTGAAGTGGAACCGCCAAACTCCCTATTTGTCTAAGTATTTTCTCATCGGTTACGTTGATATCTTCTTTATGTCTCTATCTTCTTTATCTTTATCGTTGAATCCTAGTATCTCTAGGAATTATATAATATTATAATATAATATTTTTTCTAGCAAAAATTAGAGACATATCCGCCACTTCACATTGTTAACTCGTGACTAAGACCGTACATAGATCACGTTGCACGTGGGTCGCACGTGAATCTCCAGTGGTGCCGCGCAGCGAAAGAAAAACTCATTGAAAGTTTTGCCAACTTATCACCTTTTTCGCTATATTTAGAAAGTATTCAGACCACATTTTCAAAAAAGCATCTAAAAACTTTATCTGGAGTTATTGGAGACTCTGTGAAGTGAAAGCACATATCGTTCTTACTCTTCTCAAGGAACAGTGAGTCCTGCCGCATCCCCATCCCAAAGCAGTCACAGGTGGCCCGGTCCTCGCGCAGAAGATCCAATGTAGACAGAGCAGGAGATGTTCACTCCTCCATGTGAAAATTAATCACGTAAGTGCGGGAAACTGCCACTGGCTTATCACACACACACACACACACACACACACACCCTGCTTATGTTCTGACGTGAGCTCTGCTCAGCGCCGCTGCGGATTAAAGAACAGATTGAAGGTTGTTAAAAGACAGGACAAAGCCGAATTTGTTGAGAAAGCACATTAGACAGGCAGAACGCAAGAAAGTATGCAATCCAGTACAGCGTGATGACCTCACAAATATGTTATGACTGTTTACGCTGTGAGCGAAATTGTGTTTGCAATGTCGGATAATATAATACAGGTTTGTATTGAGAATCAAATGTGTTTTTTATTGTATACTGCTAAATCTCTAGTTGGTGCGCATATGCCTTTGTTGTTAGCAAACATGTACAGTGTATGTACATGTTTATAGCATGCCGATCACTTTATCAAATAAATCGTCATATTGGGTGTTGGTTATCTCGCTAAACGGTTATTTCAACGCTTTTTTGCAACCCCAGAGGCCATCGGCAAAACCGAACTCCACTGTATTATGAATTTTGCAAGTAAAGAAGTTATTACTGCTATTATGTTTTAAAGAATCTGCGGTTGAGGCTTTATTTCTCGTTTATTTAGTCACTGTATCAAATAAATACCTAGGGTTGTATTTCACGAGTTCAAACTTACCAATGACTCAGCAGTATTAAAGGTATGCGTATTTGGCGTGCTGTCCGAGGAGAGGGCTCCGAGCTCTGTATTTAGCCCGAACCTGGAGCACTCCCCCCGTATTCCTGACTTTGATAGGAACAATTAAGTGTGAGGAGCCGGGGTGGTGGAGGGATGCCGTAAACTGTTGAGGGATGTAGGTGAGTCGAACATGGCTATATATACACGCTTCCTCTCATGCTGATAGGATGAGGTGTAATTGCTGATGATGAGTTGATTGCTTTCATCCTTGGACGTGTTCCTCCCGAACTTTGTTAATAAAACATCATTTCACGAGTTCACACTTACCAATGACTCAGGAGTATTAAAGGTATGCGTATTTGGCGTGCTGTCCGAGGAGAGGGCTCCAAGCTCTGTATTTAGCCCGAACCTGGAGCACTCCCCCAAAAATTGCAACCCAGTCGGACAGCCGCTGAAAGATGTTGATGACCCCCAAAAATTGCGAGGTGATAGCTGAGGGGGTTAGTCGCGAGTTCGGGAGGGCTTCTTGTCTCGTCGGTAGGGAAGTTTGGTGTTCATATTTCTAGAAAGATGACCATCACTGTTGGGTGGCTGTAGAAGGCCTGAGGCATAGAGGAGATGATGTTGCTTTAGCGTTGGAGATGTGCTTGTTCAAATGTTGCAAGAAGGCGAATTCGGTGAAACTTGGTTCCTGGGAGTATATAGGTGTACCTCGGAAACCCTTTCCCCTCGGGCTGTCGTAAGAGCAGGGAGACACGTCGCCACCGCGGCGGTGGACACCCCCGTGGTCGCTGCAGGAGCAGGAGGTACATCACTGCTGTGATAGCGGAAACCCTGTCGCTGCCATGACAGTGGAAACCCCTCTGGGCCGCTGCGGGAGCAGGGGGCACATCACTACCGTAGCAGTGGAAACCCCTCTGGGCCCCCGCAGCAGCAGGAGGCACGTCACAGTCACGGCAGTGGAAACCCCTCTGGGTCCCCACGGCAGCAGGAGGCACGTCACCGTCGTTGCAGTGGAAACCCCTCTGGGCGCCCGTAGCAGCAGGAGGCACGTCGCTACCGTGGCAGTGGAAACTCCTCTGGGCCGCTGCAGGACCGAAGAGGTACATCGCCGCTGTGGTGGTGGAAACCAATTTTGAAGAGATTGGGCTCCCTTGGGAGTATGGAGGCATGTCGCTCCTGTGGCGGGGCTCTGGTGGGAACATTGTTGCTGCGGTAGTGGAGGATTTGGTGAACCTGGCTCCTGCGGGAGCCTCACTGCTAAGGCAGTGAAGTAATTTCCCCTTAGTGCTGACTTCTTTGGGGGTGTGAGGTAATGCCGTTGTTGTGGTGATGAAGGGTTTTCGGGACTGGGCTCCTGCGGGAGCGTCGCTACTGCGGCGGTGGAGAATTTGAGAGAACTGGCTCCTGCGGTAGTTGAGCGGTTTTCCCCTTAGGCTGACTCCTGTGGGAGTGTTGGGGGAAGATCATTGCTGTGGCAATGGTAAATTCGGAACTGAGCTCCTGCGGGAGCCTCACTGCTGCGGCAGTGGAATAATTTCCCTTTAGGCTGACTCCTGCGGGAGTGTGAGGGAACATCATTGCTGCGGCAATGGAGAAAATTCTGAACTGACCTCCTGCGGGAGCCTCACTGCTGCGGCAGTGGAGTAATTTCCCCTTAAGTTGACTCTGAATGTGGGGAAGCATTATTGTTGCGGCGATGGAAGCAAGTTCAGAACTGAGCTCCTGCGGGAGCCTCACTGCTGCGGCAGTGGAGTAATTTCCCTTTAGGCTGACTCCTGCGGGAATGTGAGGGAGCATCATTGCTGCGGCAATGGAGAAAATTCTGAACTGAGCTCCTGCGGGAGCCTCACTGCTGTGGCAGTGGAGTAATTTCCCCATAAGTTGACTCAGAGTGTGGGGGAGCATTATTGCTGCGGCGATGGAAGCAAGTTCAGAACTGAGCTCCTGCGGGAGCCTCACTGCTGCGGCAGTGGAGTAATTTCCCCTTAGGCTGACTCCTGCGGGAGTGTGGGGAGGAACGTCATTGCTGCGGCAATGGAGGCGGCAGTGGAATACTTTCCATTTGAACTGGCTCATGCGAGAGCGTGAAGGTGCGTCACTGCTGCGGTCGTGGAAAACTTCCTCTGGAAACTTGTCATGTGTTGGATGAAGGAGATTGTCTCTTTCTTTATTTCCTGTTGTCTCGGTGGTAGTGAAAGCCATTTCTGGAGGGACTGATGTCCTGTGGTTGCCCCTCTGCTGTGGCAGTGGAGTAGTTTCCCCCTTAGATTGACTCCTGCGGGAGTGTGGGAGGGGGAACATCATTGCTGCGGTAATGGAAGCAAGTTCAGAACTGAGGTCCTGCGGGAGCCTCACTGCTGCGGCAGTGGAATGCTTTCCCCATAGGCTAACTCCTGCGGGAGTGTGGGGGAACATCATTGTTGCGGCAATGGAAAGAAGTTCGGAACTGAGCTCCTGCGGGAGCCTCACTGCTGCGGCAGTGGAATGCTTTCCCCATAGGCTAACTCCTGCGGGAGTGTGGGGGAACATCATTGTTGCGGCAATGGAAAGAAGTTCGGAACTGAGCTCCTGCGGGAGCCTCACTGCTGCGGCAGTGGAATGCTTTCCCCATAGGCTAACTCCTGCGGGAGTGTGGGGGAACATCATTGTTGCGGCAATGGAAAGAAGTTCTGAACTGAGCTCCTGCGGGAGTCTCACTGCTGCGGCAGTTTAGTAATTTCCCCTTAAGCGGACTTCTGCGGGAGTGTGGGGGAACATCGTTGCTACGGTGATGGAAGCAAGTTCAGAACTGAGCTCCTGCGGGAGCCTCACTGCTGCGGCAGTGGAATAATTTCCCCATTGGCTGACTCCTGCGGGAGTGTGGGGGAACATCATTGCTGCGGCAATGGAGGGGTTTCCAGGGCTGGGTTCCTTCTGGAGCATCACTACTGCGGAAGTGGAAAGCTGTGGCCGTGAAGATAGTATGTGGAAAGGAGCAGGTATTAACTGATGAGAGTTTGTTGGGCTTGTTTGATGTTTGGTCTGTCTGATTGGATGTAGCTCTTGGGCTTCTGAAGACCAGCGACCCAGTGCTTGTATCTGCTGTTGGGAAGCCAGTATGGCGTAGCGTAGCTGTGAGGTGAATCTGGAACCAGAAATGTGAGATTGGGTGGTTGGGATCATCTATGAAGACTGGGTCAGATGGTAGTTTGACCTTTGAGTTTCTGAAATGGAGGTAGGCTGAGAGGTTTTGATATGGCTGGATTGGTGATGGAAGATTGAAGATGTAGATGAAGTGGCCTTTTTCTTGTTAGGATGGTCTTGCTTTGATTGATGAAGTAAGAGATGGTTTCTTCGTCCAGAACTCAGAAATTGTAGGATGTACTTTTGGGTTAAAGCTGGATGTGATGGTGAGTTCTGAGCATCTGAGGAATCCGAAAGGCCGGGATGAACATAGCATCACTGCTGCGGCAGTGGGATAATTTCCCCTTGGCTGACTCCTGCGGGAGTGTCACTTCTGTGGCAGTGGATAATTAGAGCAAACTGGCTGAGCATTGCTGCTGTGGCAGTGGAGGATTGAGAGACCTGGCTCCTGCGGGAGCGTCACAGCTGCGGCAATGGAAAGCAGTGGCCATGGAGTTGTAAGTGGGGAGAAGCTGAGGAGCTTAACAGAGTTTGAAGAGCTTGTTTGATGTGCGATCTGTTTGATCTGGCGTGGCTCTTGAAAGCTTCTGAAGACCAGGAGCGCAATGCTTGCATTTGCTATTGGGAAAGGCCTTTGTGCAGCCGTGGTTGCTGCGCCTATGCAAAATGAATGGCTGGATAAATGGTCTGTTGGGAATCCGGTTTGAAGTAGCGTAGCTTTAGTTTGGAATCAAACGTGTAATGGGGTTGGAATCGTTGGAATCGTCTATGGAGAGTGGGTCTGATGGGAGTTTAACCTGCGATTTTCTGAAATGGGAGTTTAACCTGCGAGTTTCTGAAATGGAGGTAGGCTAGGAGGATTTGATATGGTTGGATTGGAGATGGAAGATTAGAGATGTAGGTGAGATGGCCTTTCTTCGTTTGATGAAGTAAGAAATGGTTTCGTCGTCCAGTACTGACAAGTCGGAAATTGTTGGATGTAATGGTGAGTTATGAGCGTCTGAGGAAACCGAAAAGCCAGTATGAAGATAGCTTCACTGCTGCGGCAGTGGGATGATTTCCCCTTGGCTAACTCCTGCGGGAGTGTCGGGGAAATCATTGCTGCAGCAATGGAAGGATTGTTGTTGTTCGTGGAAGATAAAGGCCTTTATGGTTTGGACTACCTTATTTTCGTCTTGCAGCGCTGATGAGTAGGAATAAGAATAAGATTTGGATTAAGGTTGGATGTGATAGAATCTGAGGAAACTGAAACAACATGGCTCGATCATGGCGTTGAGTGGTCGGACAACATTTGGGTGGAATCCTTAGCGAAGAGTGGGGATACAGGTTTCCAATGTAATTGGTTGTCTGGAGTCTGAGCTGGTGGGTTGGGTTCTTGAGATACCTCTGATGAGCAGAGGATTGGATTTCAGCAGAGGGAAGTAGATTTCACCTAGTTAACCCCTGGTGAAGCTGGATTAGGGTTTCTTGGTGTTGTTGAAATGCAATATGAATCGGTGGTGGTGGATAGAGACAATGTGAAGCAGACTATATGTGGAGTGGAAAGTCTTGAACTCTTCCACTCCACATGTAATCTTCCGAAGTGAGTGGTTTGAAGAGAAAAGGCTTGAAGAATGGAAATTTAGATGCGTTGAGAAATATCAACTCTGAATATTGATATACTGGTTGGAAATGGGTCCACCTCTGGTGGCAGCGGCCTTAACTTCAGTGAGGATGTGTTCTACTGTTGTTGGCGACAGGGGTGGTTCCGAGCAGTAGTGTTTGTGGAATGGCATGAGCATTGCAGAGAACAGGATGAAAGGAGATTTAGCATGGTGGAGAGAATTAGGTGGAAAAGGGCCGAAGCCACTTGCGGAGGCAACCTCACGCTTGGGTTGACGCCTGGAGCTTGGAGAGAGACAGAAGGGTAGAAAGGGAAGATAAAGCAGAGTGTCTGGGCCTGCACCGCTAGCGGAGGCAGCCTCACGCTAGAACCGGATTGTAGGGCTGCTGCGTGCTGCTGCTGCGACTTAATGCTTGAAGATCTGGTCTTGCGAGGGAGAGAGATGAAGATTTAGGGAGCGAAGGTTTGAGGCATTTTTGAAGGTAGAGTGAATTTGGAGATGGCACAGCTGAGACCTGTATTCTAGTTAGTTTGCTTTGGTCGCTTTCCTTTCACTATTGATGCAAGTGCTGAGGTGTTGTAGGAAGTTGAGTAAGAAGATGGCGGAGGTCTTGATGGAGGAGGTGAGTGTAAGCCTTGGCGTCATAGGGTGCGACGACAGCGTGGTGATGTTGGAAGCTCGGTTTGCAGTGATTGTTGAGCTTGGGAGCTCCTTTCATCAGTGGGATACGGCGAAGGAACTTGAGAGAGGAAGTTTTCATCATCAAACAGGTACATCTCAATCTTGGACATTGTGGCAGAAAGGCGGGGCATCACATGATCGCCTGCTAAATTCCAACACGTTGGCTGGCGCTGAGCCAGAGAAAGCGCTCAACACTTGTTGCTATTCAGTGTTTTCAATCTCTTGAAGATTATTTGCAGACATCTAAATATATACACAAGTAATAACAAAACTCCACTATGGTTTGTAAAATACGCTGATTTCCAAAAGTATATAACCTTTCAATTATAAATTGATAGGGAATTTAATTTATATCAAGTGCATGTTGCATATTTAATGACTAAACACACTTACTTACCTGCTGGAATTCGGAATATCAAAATTGGTGAAAGTTCACAAACTTATTGGCTTTAAATAGATATAGATCATAGATTTAAATAGATCATTCAAATATCATAGACTTATAAGACTTATCATAGACTTAAGAATTGAAGACATTGAATTACTTTGAAGTAAGAAGTGCATTTGGTTTCTTTTCCAGAGAGTCCGCTTAATAGGTGATTAAGTTGAATCATCCAGGCAGTGTTGGCATTGAGTTCTTGATTCTTGTGTGGGCGGCTGAGCGCGCGATCTGGAAGCAGCGCGCGCGATCGGGCTGTACTGCACGCAATCTGGCTTTGGTGCGCGCTACTGCTTGGGCTGCAGGTGGCAGCGCGTTAGTTTAAAACAGTCACATTTCAGACGTGGATTCCCCGAAACAGTAGCATCGAGATTGCACAAACTGCTCGTGATTTAGCATTTGCTGAAATCAAAGCGCTGGGAGGATTACAGCTGCTCTTGTTTGTGTGAGCTGACGGAGAGAGAGTGTGAGCTGAAACTGTAGCGCGGTTTGCCGAGGGCCTGCGGCGGCAGCGGCGGCCTGGCGCTGGTGGAAAGCCCGTTCCTTGCGGGAAGAGGGCGGCATTGCTTGAGACTCAAGTTTGACAACGAGCTTTATGAATGAGGATGTTTCGCTTGCGGTGGCGAGAACGGGATCGCGTCTCACTGTGCGTTTGGTTGTTTGTTGCTTGGGATCCGTTTGTTTGGTCTGGCACCCGTGATGGAATGCCAAGGGTGATATAATATACTCAGCGTGGTGTAAGGCGGATGAGAATCGCTCCAGATTCCGGAGTTTTTTGTAGAAAATCCATCTAACGTGTGGAGCTCGATTCCAGCTGTCTCGTGACCGGAAGGTGGAGCCGTATGCCGTAAACTGTCCAGCTGTTGTAAAGTGTCCAGCTGCCGTAAACTGTCGAGGGATGTAGGTGAGTCGAACATGGCTATATATACACGCTTCCTCTCATGCTGATAGGATGAGGTGTAATTGCTGATGATGAGTTGATTGCTTTCATCCTTGGACGTGTTCCTCCCGAACTTTGTTAATAAAACATCATTTGTTTTCTTCTAAGAGGGTAGAAAAATAAGATGATCTAGCTTATTTTAAGGCCTTTCTGAATGCAATAGAGCTGTCTTTCCATGAAATGCGAATAGCTTTGTTTTTTTCAGCTCCGCTCCATTTTTCTGGCTGCTCTCTTGAGGGCCCGGTTTGCTTGTTGTACCACGGTGTTAAACTATATTCTTTAATCTTCTTTCAGCGCAGTAGAGCAACAGTGTGTAAAGTGCTGGAAAAGAGAGAGTTGCGGGCTATTCTTTTAGGCTTTTTATCTGGGATGTTAAGTAGATGAAACTGAACAGGAAGATCATTTATAAAGCTTTCTTTTGTGTTAGTAGTGATAGTTCTACTTTTTTTGTAACAGTGAGTTTATTTTTTTACTTTGGTTTCAGGTAGTCTACACGCAACTAAGTAATAATCTGATCGCAACTAAGATCTTAGTAAGATCCAAGATCAGATAGCAACTAAGTATGGAACCTTAGTTCCCTGAGGGGGAACAAGACACTGCATCATTTGCCTCAGCTTCTTGTGTCTCCGGGCTTGCTTCAGACACTCTCTGAGCTATCGCTTCCACCGCTTTTCGGCACCCTTTTTATGATCCTGGATCATGACGTCACCAATCCGCGACTGCACGATTGATCGATTTCACAGTGCTTCATGACACTACATGCCAAGGCAACGCCCCCTAGCGGTTTCGACGCAGCGTCTTGTTCCCCCTAAGGGGAACTAGTTGTGACTAGTTGTATCTAGTTGTAATTTTTGAGTTAACAGAGAGTGTCTCTGAAGAGTTAAGTGTCTCTCTAAGTGTTAGCACAAATGTGCTGGTCCGATGCGGGGCCTGACAGGAGCAGCAGGTTTAAACTAAAATTCACTTTATTTATAAACAGAAACAAAAGACACTTTTTAATATCAATAAAAACCGGCACTCTCTTTGTGCGAAACACTGGAACATGAAAACACGGAGAACCATCCATACACTCAAACATCCATATAACCACGACATCCACTTAACAGTGACAAAAACCGACAAGGACAGGGGAAAAACGAGAGGAATTTATAACAAACTCGGAATGACAAACAGCTGACGAGACTAACGATTAGTGATTAACGAGACAGGTGAAAGAAGGACACAGAAGGATACACAGACATGAGCCCAGAAGTGGAACACGAGGAGACATGACGACGACGAGACTGTGACACTAAGACCCTACTGCTTCATGCCCCTTTGGACACTAAGCATGATGGCTTAGATCCTCCAGTCCTCTTCCCACCATGAAGATATCTTTTGTCTTTTAACCCAATAATACTTTCTAAAATCTTGTCTTTGTATTCTTAAAATGGTGATCCATATTATATTATGCTAAAATGTACCAAATTATTTATTTCACTCATTTGAACCAAAGTCATAAATTATATTAATTAGTTGAGAACAGAAACAAAGGATACTTTCCTGCTCTGCAGTCCCAACCCTGCAATTGGCTGTTCCGCCAAGAAGGGGACGGATCCCAGTGTGCCTTTAAAAATGTCTTATGGCCAGATGAACACTCTCTTACGCTCTCTTACAACTCTTCTTCTCTTACGCTTTCTTTCCTCATGTCTTTGTGACTCTCTGGCTCCATTCGTGCACTCTACTCCCCTCTAAACAGCAACATCACCTTCAGAGCAACCTAATTTGAATTTCCCGTGGACTCTGACAAAGGATTTTCAAAGTAACATCTTCAGTAGCAGAGTAAATCCAGAAAATCTCTGTTAATCTGTGTATGTATTCTGTTTAATGTTTGTACCCATAGCTTTATGTATTAATTAAAATTAATTATACAAGCCAAATCAAGCCATATATATTCATAATTTTTTAATAATCCATTATAATTAATTATTAATATACAAATGACATTTTTGTTCGATTTATGTACATATTTAATCATAACACATTGTGATTACAGTTTTTGCCAATTGCTTACACACGCTTTCAAAACTAAGTCTCCTTTTTTCAAAACTCTACACACAATTCTCAAAACTGCACACACAAAATGCAAAATGCCTCACATCTCCTTCAAAATACAACACTGCATTCAAAATGCCATAAACACATGTCAGAATGAAGCATTTGAATAAAATGGCAAACACTTATTTCATTATAATAATACATTTTTGGATATGCCATGTAAACACTGCTGTTCTAAATCTAAAGCTTTTTGGTCTTTCATAGGCTTATATCTACATTTCAATACAATGTTCAACAGTGAAAGTAATCTGGGTAACAAGTACACCGGAAACGCCAATGCAATGTAGAAACAGAAAATATTTATTAGGCCAGACATTACTGTTGTATACATTAGCTTACAACAAAACTATAAACATGTAATCCAAAAGTATATTCTTTACAGTAGAATACAGTATGTGTGTGTGGGGTCCTGGTCCAGGAATTGGCGGGGGGTGGAGCCCCCAGTGCCTAGCTTCATTTCTTCTCTGAGCTTGTTCTGGCCACAATACTTTGTCCATATCACAAGATACGTTTTCTCTTTCCAAACATCGAGGGAAGTATCTCCTAGCATGGCGTATCCAACCTTGGACAGAAGCAACCTCTATGTCTCCACATGTGTCCTCCATTGCCTGGAGAAGCGGCATGCTGGCAAAGGGTTGGCGATCATACACTTTCCAGTGCCAGGTTGGGAAAAATTACTCATGGGGGTAAGAACAAAACTACAAATTGTGGATGGGTGGCAAAACAGTTTTGTACCAGAACAGCCCGTTGAAAACTAACATTGTCCCATATATCCACAAATCTAACAGGGGCCTGATCTGGATCAGGACAAGCATTGTGTGAATTGCATCCAGAAAAGTCCTTCTCCTCCTCTTGGTGTGTGTACTCGTTGTCCCCTGCCTCTTCCTCCTACTCCTCTTTCTCTCTGTTCATTGTTAGCATTCATTGTTCAAAACAGGTAATCTGACCTTTGATGTATTTATAGGCCTATCTATACTACTGTAAAGTAAAGCAGTGATTGGTTAGTGATCCGTTAAGTACTCGTTGTGTTTGCACATGTGAGGAGTGTGTCTGTGCGACCTGGTGAATAAGTGTAGCATTTTGATTGGTTGTGTTCGGAAAAGGAAAGCAGGTCACTTCCTGATAGATCTTTGTGTTTTAGGTAGAGAATTGTGTGTAATGTTTTGAAAAAAGTGTTTTATGCAATTGAAAACTGAGTTAAAGGCTGAGAAATTGCTTATGATTTTGAGGATGTGGCATGTAGTTTTGCCCTTTGAGTGTGAGGTTTCAAAAATTGTGTGACATGAAAAGATTTTGTGTGTAAGCAATTGGTAAAAACTGTAAATGTGCGCATAAATCCCACCCCATTTGAGCTAGATTTGCTACATTAGTATAACGTGAAAAACTTAATATGACTATAATATGAAAGTGATCGAGATTTTGACAAGCTCAGACTAATCACAGATTAAAATATTATTCATTTGTGTGATGTTGAAGGGCTTACCTCCATGATGCCAATTAGAGGCAATGTTCATGGTTCAATATATTATTAGACTATATTGAGATGCCACAGATGTGTCTAAAAAGGTCAATGCTCAATGATCTGCAAGAAACCAACATTATGTTTCCGTATTAATACGAGTTGAAGTGCGTGTGTGTTAATCCTTGAAGTGCGTGCGTGCGCATGCGTGCGTGCGTGTGCGTGCGTGTGTGTGTGTGTGTGTGCGTGAGAGAGAGAGAGAGAACTGAGTGGCAGAGTGGCCTGATGCCAGGACCCCATCACCACCTACAATTTTTTAAACCAGCTCTTCTTTATTTCACAGCTTCATGCAAGACTGCATTTAGACAGGATGCTGCTGTCGGCTTTTCATGCATCTTTGTGCACAGTCACTGGAGCTTTCATGGACGCCTTTTCTGGCAGTGAGAGATACCCTGTAAAGTGTCATGTGTGGATCTGACAGCTGAACCTGCCATCGTAGCAGCCAAATGTCACCACAGCCCAAACATCATTTCAAAAAGTATATGCTTCTGTGTTTTTGTGTAGGATCCATATGGCCTCAAACAGATATTTTCCCTCAGGATACAAATGTCTATAATATGTTAAAGTTTTTGCACCATCAGTTTTTGTTTTTCAAGGGCTGTTTCTCGAGGAATACGGGAATAAATGTATGCGATCTTCAACTCTCATAAGCAACACATCTATCACATCAATTAAAAGACTGTGCTTTCTATTTATGTAAAGAGAGAATTTGACATTTTAAAGCTATGGTGGGAATGGAATCTAAATTGAATTCTTGGAATGGAATCTCCATCAGAAACCCACATAATCCTCTATTTAATTATCATCTTGCTACATATATAATTTACCTTATGTAGTTAAGCTAGAAGGGGGAAATGAAGAAAATGAGTGGTGTCTTACCTCTGGTTGTTACCAGGGCATTGATAAATGTAAACCCTGTTTCCTAAACAGGGTTTACATTTAGAAAGGAGTAGGTCTTAATCTAGTATAGTTTGGCATGGCTTTAAAAAATGGCTTTCTGAAACACAGATTAAGGACAGTTGACTAACACCTAGACTATGAAGTCCTGAACTAAAGTAAACAAAATCATTTAAAACTCTTTGAGCAGGGGTCCCACTGCACTCCTTCGTGTGGCCTAAGAATGTCACTGGTTGGGCCAAGAGCCACAGGTGGTTGCAGTGATTGACACACCACTTGCACCAGATCGGCAAATGGATCAATTGTGGGATTACTGATGTTGTGTGACTCCAAGCCACATTGCATATCAAGACAAAACAGGTAACTTCCACAACATGATTATTATTAACGAATGAGCAGGAAACAAGTGATGTAAGCAGGTAAGACTTTTGGCTGAGTAATAACAGTATTTCGTTGTGCAGGTCATGTGTGCTGCAAGCTGGCCAACTGATGAATGATGAGGGGATTACTCCATTCACTTGTGAAGGCTTCTACTCCATCCCTCCCAGCTGTTTCGTCATCTCAATCTCTTCCTTCAAAGGGCTGACAAATCTTTTGTGCATTCAGTAAGGTCACTGTCATGAAGTGGTAGAATCCATCCATCCCATTCAACTGTGCCCATTCATGCTTCAGTTCTTGCATATTGGCCCTTTACAGTTGCATGGTATCTTTGGGATCTCACCTCTGGATAAGTCTTTTCCTCCTCTAAGTGCCTCTTTCCATTCTTTGAGCAGGTTGATTTGGTATGCCTCATGAGGTCTCCTTTCATTAGAGCGGCTAATAGTTTATGTATGGAGGTGGGTAACAGCAACACCATCTGGCTGTAAATACAGTTTATAAGAGGAAAAGAGAATGAAAAAGAACGCTTCAAGTCTGAATGCTTCCAAATAGCAGAGTAGTAAAGATTTCAATTAAAGTTCTTACTAGAACCAGGAAGTATGACAATATTCAACACTGCACAAGCTTCTTGCTCCATTGTCAGAAGAATGGGATCTACACTAATATTAGACTGTCTGTCTCATCCTTATCCAAAGGTTTCCGTTGTCAGCCAGATCCGGGCCGTGTCGAGATCAGATAGTAGACCTGCACCTAGAGACAACCACAACACCGCCCTGAATGTCGGCAGAGACAACTAGACAATCCAAACAACAGCTATTGGAACAGATCCTCAGCTATGACCACGAGATCCAGACAAGTCTGTACAGACTCAATGACCAGCTTTGTCTCCAAACCAGCACAATAAATCTCATTTTCAAGCTGAAGGTACTAGATTAAATATTTTAAATGATAACAATTCACACCATGTTACACATTTTTCACTGAAAAAACACACACAAGTGCAGTCTCTAACACACCTGTGATGCAAGCTCCATTATTTTTGTTGGTAATGAGCTGAATCGGCGTCCCTGCCCGTCAAGGTTGGTTTGTGCTCACAGCCGCTGCAAGCTCTGGCATAAAGCAGTGCTGGAAGTGAGACAGAGAAACCTGTGCTGCTATATTGCTTCAAAGCACAGGCCTAGATTCAAGTGACATCCCCCACTGTGCCCGCACACCGGAGCCACTATTAGCTTTTCAACTCACTGATCCCCCCTCAGCAGCAGGTATTACAGAGCAAATATCATCAGTTCTTTTTCTCAGCTGTGTCTTTCTGTGTGTCTCTCTGTCTCATGCTATATAAACTGTGGTCTGTTGTCCAGGTTTTGTAGAGAAAAGCTTCTCTGTAACTTAAAAAAAAAGAGTATATGAATGATTTCCCATAAGAAAATTAGAAGGGGTATACTAGATGTTCAGATAGACTGGATTGACTTGTATGATATAATTTAAAAAAAACATGAATAACAAAGAAAAGTGTTTGAAAGGGAAACTATACATACATAGCTATTGTGAACATTTATGACACAAATTGTAAACTCAAATATGTGGCAAAGCAAGAATCATGCAAATGTTTGTCAGGTCAATGTTTAAAAGAAGAATGCTTTTAAGTGGTCTTTATAGTAATTAAATTAATCCTTCAAGTATTTATCAAAGCTCCTTGTGCAATTGCTTTGTTTCATTCATATTTATGTATGGATAGGTTGATATGGTGGTTTTGTTTAGTCAAATGAATGGATAGATCAATGGATTGATGAATGAGTGTATGAATAGATGAGCTTGTATGTTTGTATAAATTACTGGATGGATGACCACCTGGGTTGGCGGTTTGAATAAATGGATTGGTGGGTGGACAGATAAATGAAACCTCACTGGATCAAAGATGTAATGTATATAGATGTACACAGGTGGAGTGGTGCTGGTAGAAACTTATAGGATTGAAGTATTCTGTATATCAATCCCTCTCTCCCTCCTGCTGAATTTTACTCTAGTCTGGACAGCTCTCAGTTGTTTCCTTGGTGAGAGACTTTGAAGTCGCGAGGCACTAATTTGTTTTGCCCTGAGCTCAGCCAGACAGAGCTTTCTTTAGGTGCCTGCTAGAGCTTTTAGAGGAAGAAGTCAATTCAGCAAAGAAGTGTTTTACCAAGACAAGGATAAGCCCAAAGTCATGCTTCTGTCTCTAAGATAAACACATATGTGCATCCAGCTGCACACTGTCTCTTATTTCATATGAACACTATGCATGTTCGTATTGGCTGCGTCTTCATGTCTTGTCATTGTGTAACCCCACCCGCCTTGTTCCCTTTACATTGATTACCCCCTGCTGCCCCCCCCCCCATTATCCTCCTCATGGGCTCCCTATTTAATCCCTTCGTGTTTGTGTTTGCTGTCTTGTTCCAGTTCGTTGTTGTTTAATGGCTGTGTCTCTCTGTTTCTAGTCTTGTGTCCAGTCAAGTCGATCTTGTTTTTTTTCCACTCTAGGTTGTTTTTGTTCAAGTTTTTTGTTTTCTTTTATTAAATAAAATCTCCATCTACTGCACTGCACTTGAGTCCTCAGGTCGTCTCCTTCCATACACCCTGACACTTTCAAAATCATGTTTTAGCTTTATGTGAGAAAAAAAATAGCATTGAATATATGCAAATTCAAAAGAAATTTGAAAAGTCAAGATTTTCAGTAAATAATAGATTTTCATAAATATGTTATGTTCTTCATACAAATCTATATCATGATTGTGCTGTATATTTATCATGATAAGTAATGTTGGTAATCACACAATGGAGAGCTGCTAAATGTTGTTGTGGATCTGTTGAGAGAATTCACATCATTCCGACATATAATGACACAATAACCTTATTCTTGACAAAGCTTTTCCCACATTGTCAAATGCACACATAGTCTATAGAAGTATTATCAGCTTGGATTTGTGGGAGGAAAGCTGATTTGCTCATGTCGTTTCACAACCGCAAAGCCACCAAGGTGACAATTGTATGTAATGCCTAGGTGTGTAAAGACATGCAAAGTTTCACAGTTGCGAACTTTGCGTTTCTTGCTTGAGCAAAGCAAAGCGAGTGTTATTTGTTTACTTCATTGCATGATTCCACATGTGACTTGAATAACTAGTTAATGCCAACTTCTACGTTTGCATTCATACATAAACAAAAGTTTTTCAAAATTGTGTTGTCAATTTTTCTTGCGATGATTATAAAAGCTACATGTTGGTCATTATTGTCATGGACTCAGCCACGCCCCCTGTGCCAGACTCCCACGCTCCGCCCACTCGTTCACAATCCCCTGAGTACTGAGCACCTGCACCTGTCCCTAATCAAGGAAACACTATTTCACCAGTCTGCACCCAGCACTCAGTGTCTGGTCTCACTTATGCTTCAGACGCTCTCTCTGTGTGTACGCCAAGCTAATTCTCCAAGTGTCTCTCCATCCAAGGTTCCAGCGATCTCCAAGACTTCTGTCAAGATTCTTCATCAGATAAGCCTCATCCACAACCCCTTCACTCCTGCACTCTGTTCACCAGTTACTGTTTCTCGTGCCCTGTGCTCAAATAAAACTGCCTGTTTATACTCACGTCTGTGTCTGTGCCTTGTTATGACATATCATTTAAAAAATATATTGTTTTTCAACTTTGGTAGAATCTTTAATGAAAAACGTACATTTGTCTGTCAAGATTGTGTCAGCCTCATACAATCATATTTTCTTTTTCAAAATAGTAAACCATTGTATAAACAAAATGAAAAAAATAAACCTCTTAATGACAATCTTTCTTTGATAAAGTAAGCTCTTAAAGGACAATGCAATCAGTTCTATAACTCTCTACATTGATGTGTCATTAAGGAAAAGCTTGTGTTCTTTAAGAAAAGTCCTTACAATTCTTATTATCAGTAGAAAACTGATATATAAACAGGATATTTGTAAAATGATCAGCATCAAAAAAAATTCTGATAAGCACCGTTTTTTTTTTACATGTAAAAGGGAATGTGAATAGTATTTGTATTGTCATGTGACATGCTGTTCCATTTAAAAGATTTTAGGCTACCTCTATGTGTCCTCTATATACCTCTACCGCTATGTAACGTGTGTGATGTGGGAAGCACGAGAAGCAACAGGTTCACAATGGAATCTCACTTTATTTGAAAACTGAAAAAAAAGACTTTACAGTTAAACAAAACGGCAGTGCGAACGTGGAGAACACTTGGAAATATGGAAAGGGAACACGGCATTTCAACACACAGCAACATCCACATGATACCGTCAACGACTGACAAAGACAAGTGAACACAGGAGGGTATAAATACACACGGGGAAGATGGGAAACAGCTAACGAGACTTAGGCAATTATTTAAACACGGACATGTGCGTGAACGACATGGAAGATACATAGAAGGGACCCAAATGTGAACAAAGAGACAAGACCATGACAATAGGAATGGAGTGTACATCATTTTAAATATTTTTCACAAGAACATTCCCACTTTTTTAATGAGGGAAAATCCACCTGTCACGGTTCTGTCTCTGTTTCCAATATTATTAGTGTTCTAGTGGACAGAACCATGGCAATGCTCTCTCTCCCGTGTGTTTGTGTCTCGTTAGCGTCTGCCCTGCCTCCTTGTTTCCCATAATCATTCCCAGCTGTCTCTCATCACTACCTTCCCTCATGTGCCCTATTTAATCCCGGGGTGTTTGCTGTCCTGTGTGGTGTTGTTGTTATTCCTAGATGTCCTGCCATGCCTGTGTGCCCTGATTGTGAGGCCCTGCCTTGCCCTCTGGTTTGTTTGTGTTCTCGTTGTGTATCGGTTATTTTGATCTTTGTTATGTTTTCCCCCTCGTGGGTGTTTCTTTTGTATGCTTGTTTATTTAGTTATTGTTAATAAATCCACCTTTCCTTGCACTTGAGTCCTCCCTGTTTATCGTATTGTGACACCACCTTTAAAAATTATATTTAACTGAAAATGCATCTATTTCAAAGAATGACCCATCCATGGTGAGGGCCATGTTAGTTATTCTCTAACTAATAAATGTTTTATACAACTTCTGGAAGTGGCTAAGTTTATGTTGACCAGTATTTTGTTGTGACTAACACTGCTCTATGGGAACAATTAGTGGATTTCTGAAAGCCCAGTTAATTAGGTCTGTTAGTGGGCAGAGTGTTGGAGAACTGTGTTGTGTTCAGGTTCATTGAGGACTCAGAGCTTCATCAGGCATGCAACCGTTGACCTCTTGCAGTCAAGTACTCTTGTTTGTTCCAGAGTTTGACTCTGACTAGTTTGGCTTGCATCGGAAATTGAAATAGGCTTCAAACTATACCCAGACAGACCCTGTTCCTAAAACAGCTGTTCTCTCTCTCTCAAAAACCACACATCCCTCCTGTCCTCTCCTGCCCCTCAATCTCACTTGATATTATATTAATGTATTTCAGGGACATGTCTGAACCAAAAAATTGCATCTATTCTCTCTTTTAATGTCTGTTTGTCAGTAAGTTATGATTACACAATATGCAGGCCAGTAGACTTCACATTGAGAGTATCATTTGTTGCCAGGGCGATTACATTGCACAGCTGTTATGCCCTGCATGAGATATAGTAAATACATTGGCGCTCCAAGAGCCTCTGTGTAATATATAATATTATGAACATCATCGTGCCCCATTGTATCTTTGAGGTAGAATCTCGTGAAACCTGTCAGGAAATATTATACTTTGAATATTATATAGGTTTGAATATCAGAGAAATAAGAAACTTGTAAATACTTATACTTAAAGAAAATACTGTATAATTTAGAACTTTAAAATGTACTATGATGCAAAATATATATATACAGGGCTCGACAAATCCACTGTCGGGCGAGTTAGATTCTTCAGATTCCAATACAGTTTGTCTATCATTCAACTGTTACTATACAGAAAAAACTTCAGGCCGTATAACACTCGTAAAATATGCCAAACAAGAGCAGAAAATCGACGACGGGCTAGTAGCGATCAGATATACGATTCAGTTCTAAAGTTTGAACCACGAATCACGAATGTAGTATTTACCTCAGGGGTCTCAAACATGCGGCCCGCGAAACGATATTTAGTGGCCCGCGGGACCATATGAAAGTTTAATGTAAGTGTGGCCCACGAGTTTTGAATGAATAGACCCTTTTCACAATGACGTCACGCAACTTCCGTTTTAACTCAAAGCAGGGTATCTTTACTTCCGCCGGCCGTCATAGTGAACGCGATTAAGTTTACACAGTCCCTTTCTACATCTGCCTGACATGCGTTTATGATGTACAGCGACTTTCGGACACATTTTCGCTTACATCACGTACTAAACTTGACAAAGGATACAAACCGGTACCAAAGAAGTCCAAGAATCGTGCCCAAACCGTTGTGAAATGTACACTGTACAATGCAAATGGCAGTAAGAGTGACTTTTCAGGATCCAACCGAGTGTCATGGCAAAGGCTGTGAAGACTTTTGTACATGTGAGTTGTTTTATTAATAAATTGGCAACGGTTTCAAACAAACTTCTTTGACGTTGTCATTTTTGTGCATCATTGTGCAGATCAAACACATTATAAACATTCCAATATGGAGCATTACAATAAGGCCATAAAGGTTATACAATTAATTTACTGCCACATAAAAGTTTTTAAATGTATTTATTGAACAACAAGGAATACTACAATAGCATCGACAAGAAGACTGTGCCATGCTTGATGGGTGGGAAACTGTTGAAAGATGGACACAGGTAAAGAGGAATAATGAATCTCATCAGAGTATGAAAATGGTTTGACCATTAAATTGGATTAAGAGGGGGTCATTCTAAACAACTGTGCGGGGTTAAAACTTATTAGTAAACTTCAGGCAACACGGGCTGAGAGCGATGCATATTTTTCCTGTTGCTACAAGGGTCTATAGCAGTGATTCCCAAACTGTGGTCCGCGGACCACTAGTGGTCCGTGAGGGTACTGCAGGTGGTCCGTGGAAAGGCAAAATAAAATAATATTTTACCTTCATTTTACCAGGAAATTCCCATAAATTTTTTTTAAGGAATATGTAGGCCTATATTGATATAACATCTACATTAAATTGTCAAGTTATTGTGCGATTACTAAAATAGGCCAGTGGTGTTCGGAAAATAATGTTGCTATGGAAATAAGCCTGTTGTTCAAATTAACCTGTGTTGGGTGCTGCCCCTTTAAGAACGCTAATTCGGTTTTCATGGTGATCAACGCACAACAAAAACAAACCCACTGAGGGAAAGAAAGGCTAAATGTTAAAACCACGCTAAACTTTTACTTCAATTACAGTTAAAAATTACAATTTAAACTTTATATTCCCAGCGTAGTAATTAATATGTTGTTTTAAGTAAATTAATAATTTCTGATGTGATACTGTATATAGATCGCTATTTGAAATTAGCGCCTAAACGTCTAATATTATACGCTTGTTTTTTATGTTTATGTAGCTATTTACTGTGTTTTAAGTTGCTTGTTGAAATGTTAATGCAGTATATGTTACATTTAGCTGATAAACAAAGTTTAGTATGCGTTTGGGACGCAGAGAATGTTTGATGATGTAAATAATACTAATTGTAGATTGTTTTGGTTTTACAGTTTTGACCACACACATATGCACATAGCCACAGACATACACAAATACTCAACAAACTTTAACTACTACAACAACGACCAAATGTGTATATTGTTAGTTCTGCACAAGAGGAATAAAATACAACATCAAAATCCAACTTAATGTTATCATTTCATGGGTAACAACCTGATTATGCCCTCGGGCACATGAGTAAATAAATAAATTAAATATGTGGCAGCCATTGTGTGGAGTAAACTTTCTTTTAACAAGCCTGTTGTCAGGGTTCTGCCAAATTCGGTCTAGTCATTTCTTGGTTTTGTGGCAGAGCTCTGACACTACCGTTGTGTCTCTAGTTGTGTGTGTGCGTGCGTGCGCGCGGCTTCGAGTACTCGAGTCGCGTGCGCGCGCGTCTGTGACGTCTTTTGTGCGAGTTATGATGTCCGGTCCCGATACTTTGGTCTGGTTCAGTTTCGCTTTGAATTGGGATTCGGGCTTTCATAACTCGTGTGTTCGTCCTTGTCGTGAAACAAGTGTTTTGCTCATTCTCATTCTCTGTTATGTGAGTGGGCGCGGTTTCAAGCTCTGCTCGTACCGCGCGCTCGTGTCCTTGTCCTGTGTTGTAAGCACGCGGTTCGTGTTTACGTCGGCCACGTGCTTTCATGTTGTGTTTTTGTGATGCATCTTTGTTTAATGTGAACACGCTGCGATTCGCATTAGCTGTGTGTTTGTCTCATCAATGTGTAACCCTCCCACCTTGTTTCCCTGCTTTAGTTTGATTTGTTCCCAGCTGTGTCCCATTCAATTACCGTTCCTCATGTGTGTACTTAATCCATCCGTGTCTGTTGTCTTGTGCTGGTTTCTTTTCGTTTATGGTTGTGTGGTCCTGCCTCTTGTCAAGTTCTGTCAAGTCAAGTTTCTAGTCCAGTTCATGTTCAAGTCTAGTTCATGTTCTAGTCCTGTTTTCCCCCTCGGGGGGTGTTTTTGTTCTGTTTTATTTTTCTATTTTGTAACAATAAAATCCCCACTCGTCTGCAACATTGAGTCCTCGTCACATCCCTTCACCCAACCTGACACCTGTTGCACACTGATGTGATGACTAGTTATAGTAGTGCTAATAAGCCTATTTAGAGGAGCGGATTAATTCAGGTAAGACTGTGTGTAGACATTTTATTATGTGTTATGAGGTGGTCCGCAAAATTTTTTGATTACAAATAGTGGTCCACACACACAAAAAGTTTGAAAACCACTGGTCTATAGCGCTTTACAGCGTTGTGTGTGTGTGTGTGAAAGGTTCCTTTTTCGTGCGAGCTGCAGCTGTACAGGCCAACCAATCACAGTGGAGTACATGACTCCCGGGGGCCAATCATAGTGGAGTAAATGACTCCGGGGGCCAATCACAGTGGAGTAAATGACTCCCGGGGGCGGGGCATCAGCCGGGCTTGAGGCAGACAGAGAAACATAGCTGCCCGTGTAACATCACATTTGTCAAAGCCGTCATAGAATTATTACTTCTTATTGTGTTTGAAATTGAGCATGTTTGACTTTGAGCTGGACGAAGTGAATGTTACTGTTGTCGGCGTTGGATTTAGCGTCATGCGGATTGTATTTTGTTTTTCCATAATTTGAAATGGGCTGATTTGCGGGACATCGGTGTTATAATATAGAAAATAAAATCCAGTAAATAACGCCTCCGTGGCTGCATCCCATTGTTTGTATATAGTACATTTATAAAATTTATCTCCATAAAAATGATCTTCAGATTCACTATCAGATTAATTATATTGTTTCTGGGTTCTTGTTGCATTCAACCAATAAATATTTGGTTTTGCAGTATATCGTGTTTTTTACTTTAATAACTATTTTTGTCTGTTAAAATGCTGGGCGAGTGCTTTATGTGAAGGGCGAGTAAATTTTTAGGGTCACTAGTCCTGCAGGGCGAGTGACCCTGGAATAATTCATCGAGCCCTGATATACATTATGGTAATAATTCACTTACTGTTGTTGTACTTACTATAGTAAAAAAAAAAAAAGTAAATTATGTAATTGCATGCAACTGCCGATCCGCGCCCGGAATTGTCAAGTCAAGTCAAGTCACCTTTATTTATATAGCGCTTTTTACAATGTAGATTGTTTCAAAGCAGCTTTACAGGAAAAACAATATAAACAAAGTTTGTTTGGCTGAACAGAAGCCCCAAAAGAGCAGGCGAATCAATACAATTGATGAATTTTAAGTGTTAAGTTTCCCCAACTGAGCAAGCCATAGGCGACAGCGGCAAGGAAAAAACTCCAGCAGGTGACGTAACGAATGAAGAATAGAATGGAGAAAACCTTGGGAGAAACCAGGCTCAGTCGGGGGACCAGTTCTCCTCTGGCCAAAGCCAAACAGTACATGATTATTATATTGACAACAATTCAAGTCCAATATGAAGTCCAATTTGGTCCGGTTGGAGATGGGTTCATGATCGTCACAGGGGAGGGTCTAGTAGAGTCACGGTCTCCGCAGACACTTCAGGGTAGTGCTGTGCTCGTGTCCAGGTCCTTCATCTGATCTGGATACGGCCCGGATCCGGCTGACCACGGTAACCTCGGAATAAACAGAGAACAATATCAGCGTAGATGCCATTCTTCTTCTGATGTATCGAGTACATCAGGTGTTATGGGAATGTTCTCGGTTCCGGCTTATCTAAATTAGGCAGCCTAACAATCATTTTACATGATTTGGATTAAAATGTATGTATAATGTGTTATGTGTATGCCAGGTTGAAAAGATGTGTTTTTAGTCTAGATTTAAACTGACAGAGTGTGTCTGCTTCCCGAACTGTATTAGGAAGACTGTTCCAGAGTTTAGGAGCTAAATAGGAAAAGGATCGACCGCCAGCAGTTGACTTTGATATTCTAGGTATTATAAGCTGGTCAGTATTTTGGGATCGCAATAGACGTGAAGGACTATAATGTGTTAGGAGATCGCTCAAGTACTGGGGAGCTAAACCATTTAATGCTTTGTAAGTAATTAGCAAGATTTTAAAATGTATTCGGTGATTAATAGGAAGCCAGTGCAGGTTTGACAGAACTGGGCTAATATGCTCATATTTCCTGGTTCTAGTAAGAACTCGAGCTGCTGCATTTTGGACCAGCTGGAATTTGTTTATTAAGCGTGCAGGGCAACCACCTAGTAGAGCATTACAATAATCTAGCCTTGAACTCATGAACGCATGAACTAACTTTTCCGCATTTGTCTTAGAGAGCATATGTCGTAATTTAGATATATTTTTAAGATGGAAGAATGCCGTTTTACAGATGCTAGAAACATGGCTTTCAAATGAAAGATTGGTATCAAAGAGCACACCCAGGTTTCTAACTGACGACGAAGACTTGACAGAACAGCCATTGAGTGTTAGGCGGTAGTCTAGATTATTACGCGCTGAACTTTTTGGTCTAATAATTAGAATCTCTGTTTTTTCAGAATTAAGCAGTAGAAAGTTATTAGTCATCCAATTTTTTATATCGGTTATGCATTCTGTTAATTTAGTGAATTTGTTTGTTTCATCCGGATGAGAAGAAATATAGAGCTGAGTATCATCAGCGTAACAATGAAAGCTAATGCCATGCTTCCTAATAACTGCACCCAAAGGAAGCATGTACAGGGTGAAAAGCAATGGTCCTAACACTGAACCTTGAGGAACTCCATACTGAACTTGTGACCGATATGACATCTCCTCATTTACTGCTACAAACTGATAACGGTCAGATAAGTATGATTTGAACCAGGCTAATGCAACTCCACTAATGCCAACATAATTTTCAAGTCTATTCAGAAGGATTTTGTGGTCAATTGTATCAAATGCAGCACTAAGGTCCAGTAACACTAACAGAGAGATACAACCACGATCGGATGATAAGAGCAAATCATTAGTAACTCTAATAAGAGCAGTCTCAGTACTATGATATGGTCTAAATCCTGACTGGAAATCCTCGTAGATGCTGTTTCTTTCTAGAAAGGAACATAGTTGTGAAGATATTGCCTTTTCTAGAATCTTTGACAAAAAAGGTAGATTCGATATCGGCCTGTAATTAACTAATTCTGTAGGATCAAGTTGTGGTTTTTTAATAAGCGGTTTAATTACGGCCAGCTTAAAGGTTTTTGGTACGTATCCTAATGACAAAGATGAATTAATAATATTAAGGAGAGGATCTATGATCTCTGGAAGCAACTCTTTCAGTAGCTTAGTTGGTATTGGGTCTAGCATACATGTTGTTGATTTTGATGATTTAACGAGTTTAGACAATTCTTCCTCCCCAATAGCAATGAAGGAGTGGAATTTTTCTTCGGGGACACTAAAATTTTCTGTATTTTGTGATATTGTAGTAGACGGTTGCATGGTTATAATTTTCTCTCTAATATTATGAATTTTGCAAGTAAAGAAGTCCATGAAGTCATTACTGCTGTGCTGTTTTAAAGCATCTGGGGTTGAGGCTTTATTTCTTGTTAATTTAGTCACTGTCTCAAATAAATACCTAGGGTTGTATTTGTTTTCTTCTAAGAGGGTGGAAAAGTAAGCAGATCTAGCTGATTTTAAGGCTTTTCTGAATGCAATAGAGCTGTCTTTCCATGAAATGCGAAAAACCTCTAGCTTAGTTTTTTTCCAGCTCCGCTCCATTTTTCTGGCTGCTCTCTTGAGGGCCCGGGTGTGCTCGTTGTACCACGGTGTTGGACTATTTTCTTTAATCTTCTTTAAGCGCAACGGAGCAACAGTGTCTAAAGTGCTGGAAAAGAGAGAGTTAATAGTTTCTGTTGCAACATCAAGTTCTTCTAGGCTATCTGGGATGTTAAGTAGATCAAACTGATCAGGAAGATTATTTATAAAGCTATCTTTTGTGTTAGGAGTGATAGTTCTACTATATTTATAACAGGGAGTTAGTTTTTCGACTTTGGCTAAAGGTAGTCTACACGCAACTAAGTAATGATCTGAGATGTCATCGCTCTGCTGTAGAATTTGAACAGTATCAACATTGATCCCATGCGACAATATTAGATCTAAAGTATGATTATGAGAATGAGTGGGTCCTGATACATGTTGTGTAACTCCAATAGAGTTTAAGATGTCTCTAAATGCCAATCCCAATGCGTCTTTTTCATTATCTACATGGATATTAAAATCACCGACAATTATGACTTTATCTGCAGACATTACTAGTTCTGAGAGAAAATCAGCAAATTCTTTGATAAAGTCTGTATGGTGCCCTGGTGGCCTGTATAGAATAGCCAGCACAAAAGTTAAACAGGAATTATTACTTGCACTAGATAATTTTACATTAAGGACCATCGCTTCAAAAGAATTATATTTCAAATTAGACCTTTGAGCAGTACTGATCGTGTTACTATAAATTACAGCAACACCTCCTCCTTTACCTTTCAGACGAGGCTCATGTTTATAATAGTAATCTTGAGGGGTGGACTCATTTAAAGTGATATAATCGTCTGGTTTTAGCCAGGTTTCTGTCAAACACAGCACATCTAGTTTATGATCTGTAATTATATCATTTACAATAAGTGCTTTTGAGGAAAGGGATCGTATATTCAGCAACCCAAGCTTTATCATTTGTTCATTTGTGTTATAACCGTTCTTAGTTGTTTGTAAATCAATTAAATTTTTACCCTTAAACGGTTTTGAGAGTTTTTTGTATTTGCTAATTCGTGGAACAGACACAGTCTCTATAGGATATCTAGGAGAAAGAGTTTCTATGTGTTGTAATTTATCTGACCTCTGTGACGTGAGACAGCTAGCAGACGGTCGGTTTAGCCAGTTTGTCTGCTTCCTGACCTGGACCCCAGTTAGTCAAGGTTTAGCTCTAAGACTATATGCCAAATTACTAGAGAGAAGAGCGGCACCATCCCAGGTGGGATGAATACCATCTCTTTTCAACAGGTCAGGTCTGCCCCAAAAACTTTTCCAATTGTCTATAAACCCTATGTTATTCTGCGGGCACCACTTAGACATCCAGCCATTGAGTGAGGATAATCTGCTAAGCATCTCATCACTCCTGCGCATAGGGAGAGGTCCAGAGCAAATTACAGTGCCTGACATCGTACTTGCGAGTTCACACACCTCTTTAATATTAGTTTTAGTGATCTCCGACTGACGAAGTCGGACATCATTAGCGCCGACGTGAATAACAATCTTAGAATATTTACGATTAGCCTTAGCCAGCACTTTTAAATTTGCTTTGACGTCAGGCGCTCTGGCTCCCGGCAAACATGTGACTATGGTGGCTGGAGTCTCTATTTTCACATTCCGAGTAATAGAATCGCCAATCACTAGGGCACTTTCAACAGGTTTCTCAGTGGGTGCGTCACTGAGTGGGGAGAACCTGTTTGATGCTGTTTGGAATTGTCTGTTGCAGTGAGAACATGGATGTGCAGGTTGTTGACTATGACTTACAGGATTGCTGTTCCTGGATTTCTCGCAGATCACGTTTCTCTGCTGCATCCACCAGTCTTTTATGCTCAAAGGCTCTCGCACCCACATTAACTAGACTGTGCCAAGCAGATCGATCAGCAGCAACACTCTCCCAGCTGTCAGGATCAATGCCTAGGTTCTTAAGCGAGGCCTTGAGGGTGTCCTTGTATCTCTTTTGACCGCCACGAGATCTCTTGCCCTGCTGCAGTTCTCCATAGAAGATTTTCTTGGGTAGGCGTTCTGTCAGCATGCGGACGACATGGCCAGCCCATCGGAGTTGTGCCTTGCACAGCATGTTGTGGATGCTTGTCATGCCAGCCTGCGTGAGCACCTCTGTGTCCGGCACCCTGTTTAGCCATCTAATTTTCAATAGTTTTCTCAAGGAGCTCATATAAAAGTGGTTCAGTTTCTTAACATGACGGCTATACACAGTCCAGGTCTCACAAGCATAAAGGAGGATAGGAAGAGCAACCGCTGCGTAGACTTTTAGTTTGGTGGCAAGCCTGATGCCTCTTCAGTCCCAGACATTAGAGCGGAGTCTGCCAAAAGCTACACTGGCTTTGGCAATCCTTGTATAGACCTCGTCATCAATGTGAACTGCTTGTGAGAGAGTGCTGCCGAGGTATGTGAACCTGTTCACATTTCTAAGCTTTTGGCCATTGAAAGTGATAGATGGTTCCAGGTAATCCTCTCCAGGAGCTGGCTGATGCAAAACCACGGTCTTGCTGGTAGAGATGGTGAGTCCGAAGTTAGTGCACACTGTGGAAAACAAGTCCATGTTCTGTTGCATGTCTGCCTCCGTGTTGGAATTAAGGGCGCAGTCATCTGCAAACAGAAGGTCACGAATGTTCACAATTTGGACTTTTGATTTGGCTTGAACGGGTTAAATAAATAACCTCTCAGGTTAAATAAATTCCCATCCAAACGGTAAGAGAGACCTACTCCCACATCACTATCCTTGAACGCATCTATCAACATGGCAGAGAACATGAGGCTGAAAAGAGTGGGGGCTAAAACGCATCCTTGTTTCACACCATTCGTGACTGCAAAGGGTTCGGAGTAGTTGCCCTGGTCCTGAACTCTGGCAAGCATGCCGTCATGAAATGCCGACATTTCAATGAAGACCTCCAAATGATTTTCCAAAGGCCTTCCCTGCTGACAGTGTCGAATGCCTTAGTCAAGTCTACGAAGGTGGTGTATAGTTTGACATTTTGCTCAAGACACTTTTCTTGCAGCTGCCTAACAACAAAGATCATGTCGATAGTGCCTCTCCCCTTTCTAAAACCACACTGACTTTCTGGTAGTAGGCCACGATCAAGGTGCTCTGTGAGTCTGTTCAGCAATATCCTAGCGAGGATCTTGCCTGCGATACAGAGTAGAGCAATTCCTCTATGATTGTCACAAGATTGGCGGTTGCCTTTGCCTTTGTAAATATGGACGATGGATGCATCTTTGAATTCCTGTGGTATGCATTTCTGCTTCCACATCCCACAGAACATCGCTGTTAATCTTTCCACTAGCATCTTCTCCTGGAGCTTTTCCACTAGACAGGAGCTCAATGGCTTTATGAGTTTCCAGCACTGTTGGAGGGTCAGCCAGTCTCTCGTTGGTAGACGGCTGATAGCTTCATCATTGATGGAAGAGGGTCTGTTGAGAACACCATCAAAATGTTCCGCCCAGCGTTCCAGTGTCTTCTCCTTCTCTGTTATAAGAGTTCTGCCATCTGTGCTTAATAGGGGGGCTGTGCCTGCTGTTACTGGGCCATAAACATCACGAAGAGCGCTATAGAAATTCTTCATGTCGTGTCTATCGGCAAAGGATTGGATATCATCAGCCTTTCGGCTCAGCCATGTGTCCTGCATCTCGCACAGTTTTTTTTCTGCACAGATTGGCGGACCCTGCTGAATGCATCTTTCTTTGCAGCGGACTTGGGGTCAATGTTGTAAGCACAATGGAGACGATGCTTCTCCTCTAGCAGATACTGTATTTCTTCACAGTTCTCGTCAAACCAGTCATGGTATTTTCGCACAGTTATTCCAAGGGTTTTAGATGCAGTAGAGTACAGCAGATGTTTGAAGGTCGCCCAACATTTCTCTACATCATTGGTGTCAAAGTATGTGGTTTCTAGCTAGCTTTTTATAGCTGCAGACAGAGCTTGCTCAGTGTTGCATAATTTCAACCTGGAGATATTAAGGACTTTGATTCCCTGTGGACGTCTGGGAGATTTAATTCTGAGATTCATTTTGGAAATCAGCAGCCTGTGGTCAGTCCAGCAGTCAGCACCACACATGGCTTTAGTCACCCGGACATCCTGCCTGTCAGTACCACGTACTAAAATGTAGTCGATCATATGCCAATGCTTAGACCGTGGATGCTTCCAAGTTGTTTTATTACTGTTTTGCAGACGGAATACAGTGTTTGTGAACAGAAGATCGTAAGTTGCACACAAGTGTCACGGTTAATGAATTTGTTGTCTCCTAGTTACTGCCTGTGTGTGCATGCGTGGTGTGTGTGGGAGGCGTGGTCGCTGATCACACACTCATCATCGTTATCCATCTCACCTGTTATCCATCTGCTCTACCTATTTAGTTCCCTCTCTCCCTCACTGTGTTGTCGAGTTGTTGCTTTCCCATGTGCATCCGTGGTGTCGTTCCTGTGGTTCTGAGTCTTCGTGTTCCCGAGTTCCTGAGTTCCTGTTCCTGTGTCTCCGTGTTCACGCTCACCACCACCACCTTGGATTACGCACCGCACGCCCAGCACCTGGAAACCCATTGTGTCCCTGCGTCACCGCCAGCCGGTCCCGGACTTCACTATCTTTGTGTTCATCAATAAACACTCACTCGCACTTGAATCCGTCTCCGACTCCTTTCTGACAACAAGAGCAGAAGTCCATTGCTATTGCAGTTACTGATGCCATGTTTACCAATACCCCCCTTCCACGAGATATAGTCCGTGCCAACTCTGGCGTTAAAATCACCAAGAATGATTAGTTTATCTGACTTTGGTACCAAAGCAATTTGGGCTTCCAGATCGTCATAGAACTTGTCTTTAACCTCCTCCGTGCATGTCATAGTTGGTGTATAAGCACTAATGAGTGTGGCTTGTTTTTTTCCATGTAATGGTAGCCTAATTATTATCAGTCTATCATTAATCCCCTTTGGTAAGGTAGAGATCTTATTTACCAAACTCGACTTGACTGCAAAACCAACTCCAGCCTCATGACATTCATCAGTACCACGTCCACTCCAGAAAAAGGTGTATCCAGCTCCAACTTCAGTCAGCTGGCCCTCGTCGGCCAGACGAGTTTCACTCAGTACTGCTATATCTTTCATTTGAAAGCCATGTTTCTAGCATCTGTAAAACGGCATTCTTCCATCTTAAAAATACATCTAAATTGCGATATATGCTCTCAAAGACAAATGCGGAAAAGTTAGTTCATGCGTTCATGAGTTCAAGGCTAGATTATTGTAATGCTTTAGGTGGTTGCCCTGCACGCTTAATGCACAAATTCCAGCTGGTCCAAAATGCAGCAGCTCGAGTTCTTACTAGAACCAGGAAGTATGAGCATATTAGCCCAGTTCTGTCAAACCTGCACTGGCTTCCTATTAAACACCGAATACATTTTAAAATCTTGCTAATGACTTACAAAGCATTAAATGGTTTAGCTCCACAGTACTTGAGCGACCTCCTAACACATTATAGTCCTTCACGCCTATTGTGATCCCAAAATACTGACCAGTTTATAATACCTAGAATATCAAAGTCAACTGCTGGCGGTCGATCCTTTTCCTATTTAGCTCCTAAACTCTGGCACAGTCTTCCTAATACAGTTCGGGAAGCAGACACACTCTGTCAGTTGAAATCTAGACTAAAAACACATCTCTTCAACCTGGCATACACATAACACATTATACATAAATTTTTAATCCAAATCATGTAAAATGATTGTTAGGCTGCATAATTTAGGTCAGCCGGAACCGGGAACATTCCCATAACATCTGATGTACTCGATACATCAGAAGAAGAATGGCATCCACGCTGATATTATTCTCTGTTTATTCCGAGGTTACCATGGTCAGCCGGATCTGGGCCGTATCCAGATGAGATGAAGGACCTGCACCTGGACACGAGCACTGCCCTGAAGTGTCTGTGGAGACCGTGACTCTACTAAACCCTCCCCGGTGTAGATTATGAACCCATCTCCAATCGGACCAAATTAGACTTAATATTAGACTTTAATTATCAATATAATAATCAAACTATCAATCAATCAAATCGATCAATAATCATAACTTAGCACGTAATATTCATCAATTGTATTAATTCGCCTGCTCTTTTAAGGCTGCCGTTAAGCCAAACAAACTTTGTTTATAATGTTTTCATGTGACCAATGTAAAGCTGCTTTGAAACAATCTGTATTGTAAAAAGCGCTATATAAGTAAAGGTGACTTGACTTGACTATATCAATCTTGTAGCGGGCTAGTTCTCTTGCAATCAGGGCAGTTCTTCTCTCCGGTCTGTCAGTCTCTGCATGATCCAGTAGAGTGCGTACGTTCCACGCACAGAGAGTGAGTGGAACCTAATGGATTTTCTTTTTATTTCGACCACAATATTGGGATTCCCTCCAGCCAGGTTAAACACCTGCGTGAAGTTGGCCCCCCACCCAACGCAAAATGAAACCAAAGTAGTCTCGTTCGTTTGTGCTCCGTTTGTGCTGGTTTGTGCTGCAAAAATTTTCGTTTGTGCTGTTTTAGTTTTTTTAGATATTAAAAGAATAATTTTAAGTAGGTCAAGTTCACTCAGCCCCCACCTGCTCCAAATTCGCCAAAAATTGTCTCATTCGTTTGTGCCGCGTTTGTGCTGGTTTGTGCCGGAGAAAGTTTTGTTTGTGCTGTTTCGGTTTAATAAATATTAAGCACTGAATTATTGGCCGATTGCTCCAAAATCGCCCAAAACGGTCTCATTCGTTTGTGCTGGTTTGTGCCGGTGAAAGTTTCGTTTATGCTGTTTCAGTTTTTGGAATATTAAAACATTGAATCATTGGCCGATGACGTCATCAGCCCTTCCACATGCTCCAAATTTGCCCAAAATGGTCTCGTTCATTTGTGCTTCGTTTGTGCTGGTTTGTGCCGGTGAAAGTTTCGTTTGTGCTGTTCGGGTTTTTGAAATAATAAACATTTAATATGGCCGATGACGTCATCAGCCCTGTCTGCTCCAAATTCAACAAAAACGGTCTCGTTCATTTGTGCCAGTGTTTTAATATCGAACATTATAGGTGGGTTATACATGCTGGTATTACAATACTAATAGAGTAAAATTGATCATTTCGCTAGTCACAAATTTGTTTTATTCATGTGCAGTGACTAGGGGAGCGCGGGGCACAAAATAACGCGGGGTAAATACTAACGCAGACTTTTTAGATAGTTGCACAGGATTAAATAACGTACTAACGGGCTTTTCACCACACTGTTTGCATACGTCTTCTGGCCATCTTTTGCGAAAGTTCAGCAAAGTTTGGATGAGGACCACACAAGAAACTCTTTTGGCAGCATGTTTATATTTTAAAAGATGGTACCATTTTGAAAGATGTGAAAAACACATAGCGACCATAGGCGGAGTTTCACTTTTGTGCTTGGGGGGGCACCAGACCACGAGCTCAGTTTTTTTAATATCATATTTATATATCATTAATTTTACATATAAAATACATTTACAATGAACAATGACTTTATACCAGTGCTTCTCAATTATTTTCTGTCACGCCCCCCTAGGAAGAGGTAAACATTTCGTGGCAAAAACTTTCGCCTTATTGTTTCCATGGTAACGCGTCATGCTTATCACCTGACATACCGCAGTCACAAAAAGGGCTGTATAATAGATAATTCAAAATAGTCACCAACTTGTTGGCTCAACTTGTTGAAACCGAAAAGAAATCTTATGTGGTTGAAAACACTGAGTTGTTGTGATAAATGACAAGCTCAGAGCCCGTCTTTTTTTTTGGCTCAGTGCCAGATATCGCGTGAAAACACGTGTGAATTTAGTGGTTGATCACATGACACATGAAGACCGGCATCGTACACGTCAAAGGATGAGGGGATGATTATCTGAACTTCTGCTCTTGTTCAGTGCAAGAAAACCTACTCCCTGGTAAAAAAAAAAAGCATGTACCCCAGGGTAACGTGCGCCCCACTATTTGAGAACCACTGCTTTATACAAAGAATAGCAAATAGAACAGACTCTTTGTAGTTGCTGTTTTGTTTTGCATCGGCAGTGATAGGGTTAACACGGGGAGTTATGAAGTGCAGCAAAAAGTGTGTTAGACGGGTGCGCTTGTTACAGTATGTTGTTCTTCGTTCCGATTAAAGTTCATAAACAGATCCTCCCTTGACCTGTCATAGAACTACTTCAGACATTACAATACCTTACCTAATGCAGAAGCCGCCTCTTTTTCCGAGATGCGTAGATGTCCACCGTCTTCTTTTCTGATAGATTGACACTTTTAGTAGTGGATTTATTAAAAAAACGACGAATGTCCATTTTGTTTATTCAGCGCGTAAAACAGAACGAGAAGAGCGTCTACTCACGTACCGCGATACTTTGAGATTCGCAAATCGCGGGAGAATGTAATAAAGCTACAGTAATAAAAAATTAAATACAGTAATAAAAAATTAATTAGCCACATCTTACTCATTCTATACACAGAACTAATAAGATAAAACAAATAAAACGAGAAAATATGAATTCTGTAATAACAAAAAAACATATTCAAAGCACAAGGCAGGCATTAATTGGCTCTGGTCTGGGGGGGCAGTGCCCCCCCCAAACTCCGCCTATGATAGCGACTGCTAGCCAGTCCTGAGGTAAACAAGACACCGCGGGGTTAGTTGTAACATGGTGTTACAACTAAGCCGCACATTGCATAGCCTACATCAATAATCAGATATTTTGCATTGTAATAAACATTTTCATGTCATTACATTGTTCAAAGCATAGAAAAAAATAAAGATATTTCATTCATAAGTTATGCTTATGATCATCAAGACTCTACTTTTTTAAAGAAAAAAAAAAAACCTTGAATGAACATGCATTGAATAACATGCGTTACAAATAACCCTCTGTCTGTGACAACGAGCCCCGCTCACGGGGTAAGAAGTAACATTTTACTCCTGCCGCTTTTGGCAATCCTGCACACAAACGGTAGGTCCGACGCACATAAAAACAGTGCTCATTTATCCGTTGTTTTCACGTGACGTCATCGAAACTTGCGTACCGGCATATCCGCCATGTTGATTCCCTATGCAAAGCAACAACAAAGCTTGTATATTCAAAACTTATGCTCACAAATGCCTATCTGTGGAATTTTTGGATGTTCAAATAGGCCAGGAGTAAGTACAGATGTAAGATTTTTTAAACTTCCAAAAGTGATAACTGGACAATGTGAAAGAACACGAATTTTGTCAGAAGAAAGGCGACGTGTATGGAAAGCTGCGATCACAGGGCTGACATTCAGACTGAAGAAAAATGGAATAGAACGATCATATGCTCTAAACATTTTGTAGGGGGTAAGTTTAAATGTATTGACAATATTTAATGTTTAGAAGCTGCAATTTATACCAAAAGTAAAAATGTGTTACAGTCGACAGACAATAACCCACCCCACCCACTTTGTCCTAATTAGTAACTTTCCCAAAATGCCTTCGTAACTCAATAAACTTAACCTTTAGCAGTATTTGACATTCCTTTACCTTTTGTTTATTGTTATAAATTGGAAACATATTCAACAATTAAAATAATACAAGTTAAATTCAACCAATTTGTCTAACATCCTTTATATTGAAATTCGATTCAGCAGTTAAAATAACACCTAACGTTATATTTTATATCTCCTTTTTAGGCATTAAAGACACAGAGCAGTGATGAAAACACTATTGTTCATGTTAATTCAGTCCATGGAGAGGTTCATGAATGTGAAAGTACAGAGCGTTCTAAAACTGCGGTAACTTGTCCTCATTCCACCGCGTGTATCCATAAACACAACAGAAGTCACTTGTGTTAATTGTTTTTGATTTACAATCTACAAATATGTAGTATTAGAGTAATAAAGAGTATGATAACAAGTAAAATTAGCGACGATCGTCAATAAGACATACGAGTTGACACTGACAGTAGGGATTCAAAATGGCGGTGCGCAGTGCATGGTGGGTAACTACGCAGGTTTTGTGACGTCCGTGAAAACAACGGATAGGAGAGGCTTGTATGTTGTTTGTATAAAAATATGGTTTGTCTAACCCTATTACTTTGTTCATTATTTGGCCAAAACCGAAAAGTGTTACGCTGTGCCCCGCACTCCCCTATTTTATTTCTGGTTTGTCATTTGTTCAATCTCTAACCAGCATATTTCATGCTAGCAAAGATGTTTTTAATAGAACGACAAGTCAAGTCAAGTCAAGTCACCTTTATTTATATAGCGCTTTTTACAATGTAGATTGTTTCAAAGCAGCTTTACAGTGGTCACAGAAAAGACAATATAAACAAAATTTGTTTGGCTGAACAGCAGCTCCAAAAGAGCAGGCGAATCAATACAATTGATGAACTTTAAGTGTTAAGTTTCCCCAACTGAGCAAGCCATAGGCGACAGCGGCAAGGAACCAAAACTCCGGCAGGTGACGTAACAAATGAAGAATAGAATGGAGAAAAAACCTTGGGAGAAACCAGGCTCAGTCGGGGGACCAGTTCTCCTCTGGCCAAAGCCAAACAGTACATGATTATTATATTGACAACAATTCAAGTCCAATATGAAGTCCAATTTGGTCCGGTTGGAGATGGGTTCATGATCGTCACAGGGGAGGGTCTAGTAGAGTCACGGTCTCCGCAGACACTTCAGGGTAGTGCTGTGCTCGTGTCCAGGTCCTTCATCTGATCTGGATACGGCCCGGATCCGGCTGACCACGGTAACCTCGGAATAAACAGAGAACAATATCAGCGTAGATGCCATTCTTCTTCTGATGTATCGAGTACATCAGGTGTTATGGGAATGTTCTCGGTTCCGGCTTATCTAAATTATGCAGCCTAACAATCATTTTACATGATTTGGATTAAAATGTATGTATAATGTGTTATGTGTATGCCAGGTTGAAAAGATGTGTTTTTAGTCTAGAATTAAACTGACAGAGTGTGTCTGCTTCCCGAACTGTATTAGGAAGACTGTTCCAGAGTTTAGGAGCTAAATAGGAAAAGGATCGACCGCCAGCAGTTGACTTTGATATTCTAGGTATTATAAGCTGGTCAGTATTTTGGGATCGCAATAGACGTGAAGGACTATAATGTGTTAAGAGATCGCTCAAGTACTGGGGAGCTAAACCATTTAATGCTTTGTAAGTAATTAGCAAGATTTTAAAATGTATTCGGTGATTAATAGGAAGCCAGTGCAGGTTTGACAGAACTGGGCTAATATGCTCATATTTCCTGGTTCTAGTAAGAACTCGAGCTGCTGCATTTTGGACCAGCTGGAATTTGTTTATTAAGCGTGCCGGGCAACCACCTAGTAGAGCATTACAATAATCTAGCCTTGAACTCATGAACGCATGAACTAACTTTTCCGCATTTGTCTTAGAGAGCATATGTCGCAATTTAGATATATTTTTAAGATGGAAGAATGCCGTTTTACAGATGCTAGAAACATGGCTTTCAAATGAAAGATTGGTATCAAAGAGCACACCCAGGTTTCTAACTGACGACGAAGACTTGACAGAACAGCCATTGAGTGTTAGGCAGTAGTCTAGATTATTACGCGCTGAACTTTTTGGTCTAATAATTAGAATCTCTGTTTTTTCAGAATTAAGCAGTAGAAAGTTATTAGTCATCCAATTTTTTATATCGGTTATGCATTCTGTTAATTTAGTGAATTTGTTTGTTTCATCCGGATGAGAAGAAATATAGAGCTGAGTATCATCAGCGTAACAATGAAAGCTAATGCCATGCTTCCTAATAACTGCACCCAAAGGAAGCATGTACAGGGTGAAAAGCAATGGTCCTAACACTGAACCTTGAGGAACTCCATACTGAACCCGTGACCGATATGACATCTCCTCATTTACTGCTACAAACTGATAACGGTCAGATAAGTATGATTTGAACCAGGCTAATGCAACTCCACTAATGCCAACATAATTTTCAAGTCTATTCAGAAGGATTTTGTGGTCAATTGTATCAAATGCAGCACTAAGGTCCAGTAACACTAACAGAGAGATACAACCACGATCGGATGATAAAAGCAAATCATTAGTAACTCTAATGAGAGCAGTCTCAGTACTATGATATGGTCTAAATCCTGACTGGAAATCCTCGTAGATGCTGTTTCTTTCTAGAAAGGAACATAGTTGTGAAGATATTGCCTTTTCTAGAATCTTTGACAAAAAAAACTGTCAATTTGACAACTCAACTGTCAATTAAATAAACAATTATCTTTACTTACCTGGTCTCTCCTGACTTTTTATTTTGTTTACTACACTTCACTGACAGCACTAGAACAAGTGACACTTCGGTTCAAGATGTTCAAGATTTTCTTGTGAAAATCAGTGTAGAGTTCATTGAGAAAAGATCGATACAAAACAAACTACAGAAGTCATTACTAAATCAAATGTCTGGCCAATGTAAGTACAAAGTTTTAACACTGTCAATTATAACATTATTTGTTAACTTCAAGAATAGTATAACATACAAGAGAGCTAAGATTATCAATGTTTACTGAACAGAAAACTCATCGCTAATATAATACTGCTAATAAATATAAGAAATGCTAATTACAATTGCACATCTGACCCATGTTACATTTTTGTAATATAGGCTATTGTACTGTACATCTAGGGGGTCAACATTACCATACTGGTCCTAATATAAGATATATTATCCTTATATTTTATTACTATAATATGTATTCAGACCAATATAGTTAAGCATGAAAATAATTTTAAACTGACATTTTTTTGTCAGGATTATTTAAGTGGGTAATTATGTTTTGCTTCTCCCAGATGCCCAAGAAACCAACAGTTGACAGGGATTCCATTTTCACCGTCTTCTGTTCAGCAAAAGATGCCATAGTCATAATCAGAGTATCTGGACAGAGATTAGTAAGCAGCTAGAAAACAAGATCACTGAAAAGGCTCTATACACCTTTGTTAAATTAAACAGACACAACATCTGGTCTGCTTTAGGGTTTACTCATGAAAGTGATCATGAAACAAGTGGCAGGAGTGATGACGCTGATTGTGAGCCAGGGTCCCTTTCCCCCAGACCAACAGATTCCTGGACTTTTGATCCTGAAGTTCCATTTCTGAAATGGATTGAATTCATGCCTGAAACAGTAAAATACAAAAACAAGTTCTCTAAAACACAAAAAAGGAATACAAAGTTTTGAAGCCTGGCATCTGGACACGTGATAAATCTGTCACGGTTCTGTCAGGTTCAGTTCCGGTTCCAGTGTTTCCAGTGACAGAACCGTGGCACTGCTCTCTCTCCTGTGTGTTTGTCTCATTAGCGTCTGCCCCGCCTCCTTGTTTCCCTTAATCATTCCCAGCTGTCTCTCATCACTACCTTCCCTCATGTGTCTTATAAAAAGCCCTCAGTGTTTGCTGTCCGGCATCGCGTCATTCTGTCACGATACATGAAGGGAGGACTCAAGCGCAGGGATAAGGGTATTTAATATAACAGAAATAAACAATAAGCATACAAAGAAAACACCCACGAGGGGGAAAACATAACATAACAAAATCATCAAACGCTGTCTTTTCAATCATATCATCATATCAGAATGATTTATGAAGGATTCAGCTTTAATCACAGGAATAAATTACACGTTGCTATATATTCACATAGAAAATCGTAGGCTAATGTTTTCAAAGTTCTGACTGGTACTGTATATGTTTATATGCTTATTGGTGCGTGTATTTATGACAATGCTACTATTACTACTGTTATTTACATAAGAACATAGAGTTTGTTTCGTTTTCTACCAAGTAAAAACACTTACCTCAGAGTTTGTTACATTCCACACATCGCTGTGTCCGTCAAAAGCTGAAAGCGCGCGGTGGATAAATAACAGTTTAGTGAAAGTGAATGTATGGATCTTCAATTGAGTGACCTTAGAAAGACCAAATATTATTTGAATATTATAAAAACCGAAACAGCACAAACGAAAGTTCCTAACGATAAGTTTCGTTCACAAACGAAAGGCTTTGCTAGCATGAAATATGCTGGTTAGAGATTATACAACTAACAAACCAAGAATAAAATACATTTGTGACTAGCGAAATGATAAATTTTACTCTATTAGTATTGTAATACCAGCATGTATAACCCACCTTTAATGTTCGATATTGAAACACTGGCACAAACGAACGAGACCGTTTTTGTTGAATTTGGAGCAGACAGGGCTGATGACGTCATCGGCCATATTAAAATGTTTATTATTTCAAAAACCCGAACAGCACAAATGAAACTTTCACCGGCACAAACCAGCACAAATGAAGCACAAACGAACGAGACCATTTTGGGCAAATTTGGAGCATGTGGGAAGGCTGATGACGTCATCGGCCAATAATTCAATGTTTTAATATTCCAAAAACTGAAACAGCATAAACGAAACTTTCACCGGCACAAACCAGCACAAACGAAGCACAAACGAATGAGACCGTTTTGGGCGATTTTGGAGCAGGTGGGGGGCTGAGTGAACTTGACTCTGGCCATCTTTCGAGAAATTTCAGCGAAATTTGGATGAGAACCACAGGAAAACCTCTTTTGAAAGCATGAAAATATTTTTTGTTATAGTAGTTGTTTTTCGATTTTCAAAGAATGTGCGAAAGTATGTTAGTCTAATCTTATATTGTTATGATTACCATCTTCCTGGCTAAAAGATGGTACCATTTTGAAAGATGTGAAAAACACACAGTGGCTGCTAGCCGGTCCTGAAGTGAACACGACACCGCGGGGTTAGTTGTAACGCGGTGTTACAATTAAGCCGCATTGAATAGGCTGCATCAATAATCATATATTTTGCATTGTATTAACCTATTAAAACGTTTTTCATGTTATTACATTGTTCAAAGCATAACAATGTAATAAATAAAATAAAATAAATATATTCCATTCATAAGTTATGCTTATAATCATTAAGACTCAACTTTTATTAAGAAATAAAAATAAGCCAATGCACACCCATTGGATAACATGGTGTTACAACGAGCCCCGCACACGGGGTAAGTTGTCACATTTCACTCCTTGCGCTATTGGTGATACTGCGCAGAAACTGTAGGTCCGACGAACATCAAACCAGTGCTCATTTGTAGGAGAGGCTTGTGTGTTGTTTGTATAAAAATATGGTTTGTCTAACCCTATTACTTTGTTCATTATTTGGCTAAAACCAAAAAGTGTTACGTTTGTCCCCGCGCTCCCCTATTCTTTTAATATCTAAAAAACCAAAACAGCACAAACGAAAATTTTTGCAGCACAAACCAGCACAAACGCAGCAAAAACGAACGAGACCATTTTTTGTTGAATTTGGAGCATGTGGGGGGGGGGGGGGGTGGCTGATTACGTAATCGGCCAATAATTCAGTGCTTAATATTTATTAAACCGAAACAGCACAAACGAAACTTTCACCGGCACAAACCAGCACAAACGCGGCACAAACGAATGAGACCATTTTTGGGCGAATTTGGAGCAGGTGGGGGGCTGAGTGAACTTGACCTACATAAAATTATTATTTTAATATCTAAAAAACTAAAACAGCACAAACGAAAATTTTTGCAGCACAAACGGAGCACAAACAAACGAGACTATTTTGGTTTCATTTTGCGTTGGGTGGGGGGCAATTTCACGCAGGTACGCTACCCTGGTTGGGGTAATTGAAGCAGGCTTTTTTTGGGACACCTTTTCTAGCCCCTTCCTCAGAGTAGGGAAGTAAGCAGCGCTATCCTAAAAAGGTCTGCATTTCTGCTTCAAGGTCAATGGAAAATGACCCTATAGCCTGAGCCGCCTGCAGGTAGATTCGCCACTACGGCTGCCAGTGCATCCACACCTGCCGCGTCGCAGCTCGCCCATCGCCGCAGGACTTGGACAGATGATGATGACGACATGAATGACTTGCACGTGAATTGGATTAAAGTGAGGGGGAGTTGCGCTACGTCGGCCTCACTCTCTCGTCCAGGCTCCATTTTCTCCTAGTCAAGACGGGCGCAATGGAGACTGGATGCAGTGGTCTGTAATTGCTCAATATGATGTTGTCCAGATTGGTCTTTTTCAGAAGGGGCTTAACAACTGCAGTTTTTAGGGAATTTGGAAAAGTCCCAGAAAGAAGTGAGGCATTTACCACTTCTAGGATATCTGCTTCTAAACAGTTAAACAAGCTTTTGAAAAAAGATGTGGGAAGTATGTCAAGGGCGCAGGTTGATGTTTTAAGGTGCTGTACTGTTTCTTCCAAAATTTTACCATCATGCAACTAATCTTAAACTAAACCCCAATCCTAACTTATTTAATATAGAAAACACATGTTGTTAAAGTCACTCAGTACTTAAATGTGTAAGTACACCTTAAAATAAAACGAAATCTATAAACATTAATGTACTGTAAATATATTGTAGAAATGCACTTAACATAATGAACACAAAAGCTAATTATTATAAGTGAATTTTAGAGAACGTATTTACAGTACATACATCATTTGAAGGTTGTGATTTTTATCAGTAATAGTAAGTACATGTAACAATGATCCTACAAGATTAAGTGTTACTCAATTATACAATACACAATGATTATGTATTATTATTATATAATTATGCTTAAATGTATGTATGCTGTTGTCTTTACCTCAACACTCAACCTACCCTTAAACCTTAATTTCAACTTTCATTTCAGCAAAAACCCTAACATTTTAGAAGCGCATAGTAGTTAAATATCTAATACAAGTAACGTGTGACTAATAAAAATAAATATTGAGAATAATGTTTATTTACACAATCAACAAAATATATTAAAATCTGGATGCATAAATGACAATCATAATTTGATGGGGAAATGTACTCCGTGTTAATGGAAACAATATTGCATATTAATAAACCAGTCTGAAAATAGTTTTTGTTCTTCAAATCATTTCTAATTTCTTTCTTTTGATTGTGGAGTGAAATTCGCCCCTCAGAATAGCAGAAACTAACAACACATTCAGAACTGCTTAGTTATGTATCTGGAGCATAGACACTTTGCTATGGGGGCTTGTAATCGCGTAAGCACACGAAAGCAAACAATTCGTCTCTCATCTGTAATGACAGAGCTCTCTCAGAAACCGTCAGACGTGTCTAGGAAGTCTCTGGATAATAATACATCCTCTTGGATTAGAACGCTGACTGATTTTAGCCCTGAGCATCATACAGGCAGAAAGACAAGATCGTGCTGTAGTGCATGTCACCCAGAGGTGCTCGGAGCGCCTGATAAGTCTCTAATGATGCTGTCCGACATTGCATGGGCTGCACTTGTTATGTCACATATTAAACCCTAGCGTGAGACCTACAACTCAAGACTATGCTGTTCCAATTTAAGCCGAGTGACCCAAAAGTAACATTGACTCATTTTGATGATTTTAGAGGTCACGTAAAGGACCTATGTTTGCTGTCGTCTTGAAACAGATCAAGATTTCCATGTACTGTTGCCCACTTTAACATTTGGGGAGATGGTTCCTAAATAGCACGCGAGGAATGCAGCACAGAGGCAGACTGAGCGGCCACTGTCTCTCCACATTCAGCAGATGGTTAGATCCACTTCTGTTGGATTTGGATGAGGGACCGCAGGGCTGGTGCTGCTCTGGGACTGATCCATGAATACGAGCGCTTGGCTCTGTTGGCTGGGACATCTATAGCTGTCGTCACGCATAGGCACACATGGTCGAAACATACTGCCAACCGTCTGCTTACAGTAGTGTACAATGTGTAAATGCCACCTACAGAAATGTTCGTCAAGCCAATTGTTTTTTTTTTCATTGTGTATTTTTTTTTAATGATACATAGCTCAGGAACCAAATACTTGACGGCCATCAACTGTTTGATACCCATATTCTTTTGTGTTGATCAGAAGAAAGAAATAGAAAGAAAGAGTAAATGATCACAGAATTTCAATTTTTGGGGAAAAAAACTATCCTTTTCATATTCCTAATATATATATATATCATATATATATATATATATATATATATATATATATATATATATATAGTAACTTTTTTGTACATGCAATAGAATAAAAAGGCCATACATAGTGGGTTCGGCTTCTGCCAACGTGCCTGACAACATAATTTTCCTGTAAGCATATTCAATATAAAATATATCATGGCCTCTTTTAATGCATATATATAAAACATTACATAACACTTTTTTTTTGTTTCTTTTTTTTTTAAATACCGCAAGACATTTAGGCACCAGAGAAAATATTCTGCTGTAAAATAGTATCTATATCCTGTTGCTGGAATTTGATGGTTGGGATTACTCTCTACATCGAAAAGTAGCACAAGAAGCTGCAGCCATTGGAGAAGAGAATGCAGTGGACGAAAGAAATTGAGTGAATCTCAGTAAAGTAAAGAAGTAAAGAGATTCATAGGTGGGTATGTTGTAGAAGATATGCATGCCAGGTTTGTCTTATTAACTTGAATTGATACACAAGAAGAAAAAGAGGTTGTGTGTATCATGTGATTAGGCTGCATTATAGTAGGTTCTAGCTGTTTTGTGTTTGATTGTCTGACAGTGATTGTTACTTATTGTATTGCGGGATGAGCCTTCCTACACAGCCATTATGATACCACATCACCCTCCACTGGATGTATAATGAGCAAAAGTACACTGTACAAAGTGAACGTGCACTTGTTGCTTTAAGGTTTTTTTCTACCTTATTCTACCTATACATTTTAATTGTGTTGTTGTAACCTAATTCAATCCAGTTTCTGTAACATAAAACAAGGGAATTCTGTTTTAAATTAACAGTACTTTTGACAGTCCTTATTGACTGTACTGTCCTCTATATGTGCAGTGGTAGTGCACTTTTGTTGAATGTGCCTTGAGTTGCATTGGAAATGTTATATTGGGTCAAGGCACATTCAACGCAAGTGCACTATGACTGCACCTACAGTGGACAGTACAGTCGAGTCATGCCAGCTACAAGACATCTGCTCTCAATGACAACAAAGATGAAAAGTTTCGTGTTTGGCTGAGAAATTGTGATTTGTGGTTATTATACACATTATGTTGTATCAAAGTGAAAATCACAATTGACAGCACTACAATGGTATCAAACTTGAGTACATTTTCCTCACTGGAGATATCAGGTTATATCTACAGACAAGTCAGGTTGGCTGAATTCATTTTTAATCAGTAATCTTAAGTAATTTATTTCATTTCAACAATACCAGTTATTAGAACTGAATTAAAAAAGTTGCATTTAATTATGCATAGTTATTACCAACATACCGTTAACTACATGGAACAAAGACACTGTAAAATAAAGTGTTACCCAAATGTTTAAAAAACAGACAAGAACAGCTTTACCCAGAAACCTTTAACATTAGCATATTTATGAATAATATGGCACATATACTGTACTAAATGAGTATGTAGCTTGAGCTGGATAAAGGTGTCTGCTGATGGCATATGACAAGAGGCTGTATATTTCCAAAAAGAAAAGAAAAAGACACAATAAAAAAAGTGATAATGAAATTTTATATATGTGCACTATATTTACATCCTCTTAAACGTGACCACAGCACCCAAATCTCATTTATAATTACGTTTTTGACTACAGGTTTTGACATCATCTCATAACCAAGTTGAAAGTTTAAACATAAGGAAGCATAAATATTTATTTTACATTTACATATATTAATTTAACAGACACTTTTATCCAATTACAATTTGAGGAATACAGAAAGCGATTCATCCTGAAGATGCAAAAGTACATAAGAGTGCTTACAATACAAAGTTTCAAACATTACACATACTCGTCGTACAAGCCTGGAAAATGGAGAAAGATTTTTATTTGTTTTTGTTTTTGTTTTTGGAGGTGGTGTGTGCATGTGCGTCATATTAGGTGTTCATAAAAAAGGTTTTGTGAAAAGTTTCATTTTCATTTTCATTTCAGTTTCATTCCAGATGAAGGCATGGAGGCCGTTCCACCGGCAAGGAATGGTGAACAAAAATGTTTTTGAGAGAGATTTTTTGCCTCTCTGTGTAGGAACCACAAGTCGTCACTTGTTGATCGATCGAAGGTTTCTGGTAGGTGTATAGATTTGAAGTAGCGTCTGGAAGTATAAGGGTGCTGAACCTGTGTTAGTTCAGCTTCAGAGAATGTGGAATATAGCATATGAGTCATGAAGCCTCATTTTCCGTTATTGTATGGAAAAGAATGGCATGAGAAGATAGGGAATCTTTAGACGTCTTTTCTGACTGTCAATTAGTATGCTTTAAGATTCTTTCTCACTCTAAGTGAATGTATGGAAGGTATGAATCATTCAAAATATTAAACTAATTCTGTCAATTAGTATGAAATGGGCAACACAATACAGGGTTGAGATAATCCAGTGCGAGTTTCCACAAAGGTCGCAGCTGGATCTGTGGGTTACAACAAGGTCCCATTAGTTCAGTTATGTATTTTTCAGGAAGCTGGTGAGGGTTAAAGAGTTAAAACACACTTTAGCTAAATCAATCAAGTTAAACCCAGTTGTACAAATCAGAGTTTTTGGAGTCACATACTTTACTGAACATGGATAGAATGAATAACTGTCTCCCATAAATATCACTAAAAGATTATCTATAACTTAGATTATCTATAACTGCATTAACTCTGGCTCCATCCATTGCCCCATTAGAGCTGCTGGGTCACGCATCGTCATATCAAGAAGAAGGCATATCATGCAGACTGCTGAGAAATGCAAATCTGGAATCTAATGAGCTCTATTAGTATTCGTGGCCTGTAGAGGCGCCTCAATCTAAAGCTCAAACATAAGGGATCATATTAAACAGATGAGATATTTGAAATGAAACCATGTAAGATGATATTCACTTTCCATTCATAATTGCCACAATTGAATCATAATGAACATCTTCTCACGTTGAAATGCAAATGTAACAAGATTTAAACCAAAATGAAGAAAAACATTGCATTTTTTCAGACCTTCGCAATAACAAATGAACAAGTCCATTCAGCACAGGACAAAGTAAGGGCAAAAGTAATTCTATTGTCTTGACACACGTCCCATTTTAAGTGGCATCTCAGAGGGGCATTCATTACCCAGAAAATCTGTCCCAGCTGCTTAACTACTGCTGGCTATTTGTGCTATAACAATTTTCTGCAGTTTCCTGTAAAGGTCACAAGCAACATCTGCCACCGAAAACAATGTCCGACTACACTGAAATGCCACCGGAGAGTCAGTAACGAAAAAAATTGCTGTGACTTACTTTGGATAAGTTTGAAAGAGTGCTTAGTGAATAAAGTCAACATAATCTTCAGCTTTGAAGTAAATAATATGGGTAAGCTGTCACCTTGCACATCTTGATTTTGCCAAGTTCCTGTCCAAACATTCCTGTGTCAGGGTTGAGGAAGGGGATGATACGAGGACTCAATTGTGCAGGAGAGTGGGGACTTTATTATAACAAAGCAAAATAAAAGTACAACAAAAACCACCCCGAGAAAAAAAAAACAAGACTAAACTGGGAACAGGACAGGAACCAGACATCACCAAAAAACGACGACAAAACAGCACAAGACAGCAAACACGGAGGGATTAAGTAGACACAGGATAATTGATCAGGAAACAGCTGGGACAAATCAAACTAATGACAAGAAAAACAAGGTGGGTAGGGTTAACAATGACCAGACACGAACACGTGTTCACATAAACACAAAAACAGCGCGCAGCTGGTGAAAACCAAAATGTGTGCGAGACGAAAACACAACATGAAAGCATGCGGCCGTTGAAAACACTAACTTACTTAGTTAAAACACTGCTTACAACAGTGCACACAGACACTCACATAATGTAGAGTTCGTCACGACAAGGACGAACACACGAGTTTTGAATGTACGAATCCCGACACAAAACCGAACCTGACCAAAGTATCGGGACCGGATATCATAACCTGCACACCAGACGTTATACAGACAAGCGCACGCGCGGCTCGAACACTCAAATCCACACACACAAAAGACTAGACATTATGGTAGTGTCAGAGCTCTGCCACAAAACCAAGAAAGGACTAGACCGAATGTGGCAGAACCCTGACATCCAATCCAAACCTTGTTCAGATACCCCTAAACCTAACCCTATCCATAAGTTATCTCTATAAAAGTTGATAATATAGAAGTGCCTATGCTTGTTTATGAGCCTAAACTTAACATAAAATATAAAAATGTAAACTCGCAAAATTGTTCTCACCTAAATGACTCAACTTACCTCACTCTCCCCAAAAAATAATCCTGTGCTTTCCTGCATCTCAAACAGTAGAGCGTGGCACTTGCAACACCGAGATCATGGGTTCGATTACCTGGGAAAGACAGAACTGATTAAAAAGTCAATGTGTAGCTTTGATGCAATGTAAGACGCTTTGGTGGTAGCAGCAGGCAAGCATGAGGACAAAGGATCATAAAGCAAAATAGTCTTTATTAACAATTCCAAAACACTGACTGAACACACAGGAGATCTTTAGAATAAATGCAGGAGAAAGCAAACCACACTAAATGCCAATGAGAACTGACAAAGAACAAAAGAAACACAGGGCTATATATACAGCGGTTAAAAGAAGAAAAACTATGGAAATTAAACTAGAGACAGGTGAAACTAATGTGTAACTTTATTAAAAAAATGAGGACATAATCAGTAATCAAAGGAATTGAAACTAAACAGAGTGGAGAAAAAGAAACTAAAGGAAAGTATAAAAATTAAAGTTCACAAAACATAACATGACTGTTAAAGAACAAAGAACACTTTTTTTTTTACATTGTACTTGTTACATATATACTAGTACTTACTGTAGTAATAACAGGAAATTATGCATAATTACATCCACCCTAAACCAAATCCTATAGACCTTAATCAGAGTTGCGCCATGACAGGTATGAAAGTGAGGGATGACTTTTTTTCTCCATTCTGTTCTTCATTCATTCTGTCATTTGTTGGAGTTTTGATTCCTTGCCTCTGGTATGCTTAGTTGGGGACACTTAACACTTAAGATTCCTGTTCTTCTAGAGCAGCTGTCCAGCCAAAAACAAACTTTGTTGTATTTTCCTGTTATCTCTGTAAAGCTGCTTTGAAACAATCTCTATTGTAAAAAGTGTTATATAACTTGACTTGCTTTCATTCTTGTTGAATCTCAAAGGTGCTGCTGTGAATAAGGTATATTCTGAACCTTATGGTAAGTACATGTTAATTAATATCACACTTTAGTTTTAGGTGTTGGTAAAGTAAGCATAATTAACTGTTCTTACTATAACAAGTAATGTGTAACTACATCACCTAAGAATGATAAAAGTGTTACCACATTTATTAATTGAATGTTAATCTCAATATTTACTAATAACTGTGAACTAAAATGAACATGAATATTTTTTTCTCACTAAAGAGACTACATTTTTTTCTCACTTTCTTTAGTGAGAACAGAAAGAAAGAGTAAATGATCACAGAATTTCCATTTTTGGGGAAAAAAACTATCCTTTTCATATTCCTAATATATATATATACTATATATATCATATATCAGTCTGGGAAGATTTTGTTTCCTTTCTGCTCAGGGTGTCTAGGTCACACATCATCACACGTCAGCATCTGTTCTGTGTCCATTAATCACTGCAGTTTGACTTTTGTGAGCACTGTTAGCTTAGCCACATTAAACACAGAGAAAAAAAGTCCCTTGGGACGATTTTAATGAAAACTTGCTGACAAAAGAACGTTTTCACACTGTAACTAAATGATTCTAAAAGTCCATACTTCATGACCCCTGATCTTATCAATCCTTACTGACATTTATAACAATGGTGCTCTTTTAGATGAGAACATCCATTTTAATTTTCAATTGATTATCAACAGAAAGTAATAACAACATGTTTTAACGTAACAAGAGATCAGATTTTTCCAAATGCGTATTACCTTACAGGCCTTTACACTGAAAAAGTCTTCTACCTGACAGTCTGGTGTCTAGGCCTTGATTTTGCCAAATAGGACAGCTGTGTAAAATACAGTACCTACTGCTGCAGTTGTTAATATGAATCAAACAACAAAGGAAAAAAAGAAAATCAAATAATACATTTCTTACTTGAATACTGCTGTTAAATTCTCTAGCAAAGAGATATACATGGCGAACCTTGTACAACTCATTCAGGACGGGATCTTTGCTAATAGGGCCATCAGCAGTCAAGGTTGGGGCATAAGTATTTTTGGCATATCACATATGCTAGACTCTGCAACAGCTTGTTTTGTGACGCTGCTTATGATTTATGGTGATTAAGGATTTATAGGAATGGGTGTATTTTTACAATTATAGGGTGGTTGCGCACACACCGCTAACACACTTTTATTTTCCAACACCATGTACAAGTGAACTTTTCATAATAGGTTGCCTTTAACTACCTTTTAAATGGAAAATAAATTATTCAAATGTTTTTTTTTTCTCAAATTTACAACTTAGATTTGAAGATTTCCTTGTTCTGGTCTGGGTATTTAAGGGAAAGTGGTTAACAGTCAATGGGATTCTGTAACTAGAAAACCCCAGCGAAATACTGTGTCAACATCTTCTGTCAGGTATGCATCTCTCGCTCTTTGGACAAACGCTGTTATGTATTTATCATTTCTGAATTGGTTTCTTATTGTTTAATTATGTAATTGGCATGTTACATTTTTATCTGACAAATAAAATATTATATTTGACTGATTCTGTGTTTTTCTGAAATTATGTTTTTATGTCTTGTAGACTAAAGTGCTTCCACAAATATTGTTTCCAGAAAAGGTCAAACTGATGGCCCACAAATTAATGGAGCATTGGTTGGTGCGTGCTTTCTATTTGTGAATATTATACACAAAAATAACTCAGTTTGGTTCATCATACTGAAAACATCCAAACTAAGCACTTGATTCAGGTCACCGGTTAACAAGCTTCTATTTTAGAGACATTTCTAGAATAGATGTTAAACCATGTGCTTGAAAGGTGTATTAACCTCAGGACATTAACTTTCTGAACTCTTGCCCTTTTACTGGAATAGCTGACAGCTTCTGCGGTTCTACCAGATCTACATCATTGAGTGCAACTCTGTTAATGATGCAGTTCATAATCCCTCAGGTGACCATCATGGAAAATGCATAGATCCGTCACAGGCAGGCATAGAAGCAGCAGCACATCTTGACGTGTAGGCAATGGATTATTTGTGCATTATATCTTTGGGTTCTCCCTAGACATCTATCCTCAACCCACATGCTTTCCACTTAAAATTCAGCAATGCTCTTCACTGAAACAGAATTAATATTAATCATTTCTGCTAACGAGGCAGGGCGAATAATGAAGGCCAAAATGCGTGATTCACCACAAGCAGTACCCAGCTCAGCCTGAAGAGCAAAGCAAAGCGAAGCCACAGCAGTGTCACACAGATGCCATAGCAGACAAAACAAGGCAATCTGATGAAACATGGAGGAAACAGCCAGACAGACCTAACCAAGTGTTTTCAGGCGAACAACAAATAGCAGATGCAGGGAATCTTTGATAGTTATTGCACCATGTCGCTTTCTCTTTTTGGAAGCAGGAGGCTGGAATGGAATGCACAGCCTGAGCAAAAGCAATTTTTTTTCATTTTATTTTTTTGAAAGAATGAGTGGTGTAACCCAGTAACATTTGCTACATGTGTGATATACTCTCCAGTCTCCAGGGAGCACTACTATGTGGTTTGCTCAGGTTTTCTTAATGGCCCGTTGCTATACAATTGTCAAAACGTTGCTAAGCATTGTTATAGTGTTTTTGGATCAGGTCTAGCTTCGCAGTCAATGGTGCAATGAGCAATGTTTCTCAAACTGCGGAGCAGTCCTAACGACTTTGGTGGGCGAAGCATCTTACATTGCATTCAAGACACACATAAACAGTTCTAATCAGTTCATGCTTTCCCTGTGGATCAAACCCATGTCCTTTGCATTGCAAGCACCACACTCTACTGTGTGAGCTACAGGAAATTTACATTAACTTCATCTACTGATGTCTAGTCTAAAACCAGTGTGGAGAAATGTTTTGACGTAAACTGACCTGATTTCGAATTAGCTTTAAAAAAAAAAAATATGCATCATATCAGAAAGGCATATATTTTCAATAAAAATGAAGAATATATTTGAAAAAATAATATTGTGTTATGGGTTAGGGTTAGGTGTAAGGAGGGCTTTATTTTCCAAGTAAGGCAGCATTCATTTAGTAATTTTAATACATATAATCCTTTAAACTCTATTATTATTGCATTCCGTTTAATGTACAGTAACACTGAGGTGAAAATAATATCTGCCAGTATTTATGAGTATAAATAGAATCTAAATACTTTTTATTTTAACATAGTGTAAAGTGAATCTTTTGCTATTTGCACTTAGTGTAAATAGCTGCTGCCATAATATATTACGGTGGATGGAGTAGACCGAGTCCATCAACACCCCTGAAACTTCGCAGTCCTAGACCTCATTCGGGGTCAACATTTCAAGCGGTAATGTTAAGATGTTTTGATTTACAGTATTTGCCATTTATGGTTGATGATCGAGATATTTTACATATAAATAAAGTAAATATGCTAAATATATAGAGTAAATATGCTATCTCTTGTTTCTGCTTCATTTTCACCTGTTTTGATCTGGAGATTCTGTACTCTTTACTGTAATGTATAACAGTGAAAACGTGGAAATCCGTCAAATTTTGGCAATTTCCTGCAGCTCAAAAATTGGAACATGGTGCTTGCAACGCCAAGGTCAAAGGTTTGATCCACAGGGAAGGCAAGAACTGATTAGAATGTGTTCCTTGCATAAATGTAATTTATGTGTGTTATCTCACAAATGCTGACATTTCCGTCAATGGTGGAGAAAGAGTTAATTTATATTGCTAATATGCAAATAATACCCAAGGATCTGAAATGAATGAGGTGCATAATAGGCTCACAAAATAAACTCAGTAATGGAAAAAATTTAGCGCAAATAAACCAAGTGCAAATGACAACTGTGACTCATTGTAAATATGTCAAGTCACCTTTATTTATATAGCGCTTTTTACAATGTAGATTGTTTCAAAGCAGCTTTACAGGAAAAACAATATAAACAAAGTTTGTTTGGCTGAACAGAAGCCCCAAAAGAGCAGCTGAATCGATACAATTGATGAATTTTAAGTGTTAAGTTTCCCCAACTGAGCAAGCCATAGGTGACAGCGGCAAGGAACCAAAACTCCGGCAGGTGACGTAACGAATGAAGAATAGAATGGAGAAAAAACCTTGGGAGAAACCAGGCTCAGTTGGGGGACCAGTTCTCCTCTGGCCAACAGCCAAACCGTACATGATTATTATACAACAATTCAAGTCCAATATGAAGTCCAATTTGGTCCGGTTAGAGATGGGTTCATGATCGTCACAGGGGAGGGACTAGTAGAGTCACGACCTCCGCAGACACTTCAGGGCAGTGCTGTGCTCGTGTCCAGGTCCTTCATCTGATCTGGATACGGCCCGGATCCAGCTGCCCACGGTAACCTCGGAATAAACAGAGACCAATATCAGCGTAGATGCCATTCTTCTTCTGATGTATCGAGTACATCAGGTGTTATGGGAATGTTCCCGGTTCCGGCTTATCTAAATTATGCAGCCTAACAATCATTTTACATGATTTGGATTAAAAATGTATGTATAATGTGTTATGTGTATGCCAGGTTGAAAAGATGTGTTTTTAGTCTACATTTAAACTGACAGAGTGTGTCTGCTTCCCGAACTGTATTAGGAAGACTGTTCCAGAGTTTAGGAGCTAAATAGGAAAAGGATCGACCGCCAGCAGTTGACTTTGATATTCTAGGTATTATAAGCAGGTCAGTATTTTTGCGATCGCAATAGACGTGAAGGACTGTAATGTGTTAAGAGATCGCTCAAGTACTGTGGAGCTAAACCATTTAATGCTTTGTAAGTAATTAGCAAGATTTTAAAATGTATTCGGTGTTTAATAGGAAGCCAGTGCAGGTTTGACAGAACTGGGCTAATATGCTCATACTTCCTGGTTCTAGTAAGAACTCGAGCTGTTGCATTTTGGACCAGCTGGAATTTGTTTATTAAGCGTGCAGGGCAACCACCTAGTAAAGCATTACAATAATCTAGCCTTGAACTCATGAACGCATGAACTAACTTTTCCGCATTTGTCTTAGATAGCATATGTCGCAATTTAGATATATTTTTAAGATGGAAGAACGCCGTTTTACAGATGCTAGAAACATGGCTTTCAAATGAAAGATTGGTATCAAAGAGCACACCCAGGTTTCTAACTGAAGACTTGACAGAACAGCCATCGAGTGTTAGGCAGTAGTCTAGATTATTACGTGCTGAACTTTTTGGTCTAATAATTAGAATCTCTGTTTTTTCAGAATTTAGCAGTAGAAAGTTATTAGTCATCCAATTTTTTTTTTTTTATGTGTGCCTGTGGTGATATTTCTGCAGAATGATATTACATTGTTTCTTGTATGTTTCATGACAGTTTCAAAGTGAAAAGTCAAGTGAGTGGTGAACATAAATGTTTAGCTTTTTCTGAAACAGATGAACTTGCCAACATTTTATGGTTGTTTTATATATCGCAGCAGCCCAGAAATTAATGAGTGAGTGGCACTAAAAGTTGAATGCTTCAAATGTAACTGTATTGTCTTGTCAATTTATCAACAAAGTGATGCAGGACAAGTTACCCATGAAATTGAAATAGTGTTAGAATTTTGTGCAACTCCCTAACCCTAACTATGAGCAATAGTGATACCAATAGAAGGACATTCTCTTCCTACCGTAAAGGTGTACATATACAAAAGGCAATGATGTTCTGATGTGGACTACACTCATATTCCTACGTCTCAATCATAGAACATGTCAGCGGTCAGATAATTCTGCCGCAGTCTGCTGAGTAACAGATATATGACCAGCGTTATAGAGGACAAATAGTCCAAGGACAGATGAGTTGGGCCTGTTGGAATTGATTCAGAGCTGGAATGTCAGCATTTGTCTCTGTGAGTCTGTCCTGCTCAATCATTTCTGTGAAAACAACCTTCACAGGCTGTATATGTACTTGATCTTGCAGACTCCAGAGCAATGACCATTAGAAACTGTAATCTGATGCCCTTGGTCTGGGCATGATGAAAGGTCAGAATCAAAAGCTAAATGAGTTTATGTTACTGAACTAAGCAGCACTTTCTCACAACTCATAATTCAGATGCATTCGTTGGTGCAGTCAAACTCACACAGGCTTTAATGCAATAGTTCACTGAGAAAATGGCAATTCTGTTATCTTGTACTCACCCTCATGTAATTCTAAACCTGTTCTTCTGTTGAAACTTGCAGAGGGTCGAAGCCACTTTTTTCATGCAAGGAAAGTAAATGGTAAATGATCCTGAAACATCAAAAATGACAGGATAAAACCTATTTTAAAAGTGAACTTGTGTTATGTTCCATTTTAAAATGGACCAAAATTTAAGTAATTATTTACCTATAATCTTCCCATCTGGCAGAACAAAAATAAATAAAAAAGACGCTTGTGGTCAAACAAATGCCATCCTCATATGCTTTGCACCAGCTTTGATGTCGTTGATACCAAATGCCTATAGTTTATGTTCATTTCAAATTTAAATATTCTCATCTGCTTGAGAAGACCTAGATCATAAAAATGACTACTTTTATAGAGATAATTACATGGGTAATTGGGCCACTTTGTTTTTTGCTATTTTTATATTTTCATTTTGCTTTATAAAGACTTGGTTAGTTACCAGGATTTATTTTAAATCATGAAATGACAAAGATATGAATAGATTATCTCAGAAATATGGCTTTCATATTTAAAATAGAATCCAATAGAAGCCATTAAATATCAGGTTACAGATATATAATGGAGACGGCATGGCATGTCCCTAATGGTAAAACAACAGTAAACAGAAGCCCTGTGCTATTTCTGACAAACATCTTCTGAAAACAGGACAAATGGACTCAGAATATTCACAATTACAGCAAACATGCATGACCAAAAATAACCTTTTGCAAAATCTACAAGGGGAAATCTGCACCACAATGCATAATTAAAATGAGACCCTTTTTTTTCTTTGACATTACACCTGATGAATCACTTAATTTGTTTCACTGTAATATAAATGTAATTTGGCCTTATTCACTGATTATTTATTTTCATATTGATTTTTCACAGGTGTTTAATCAGTTTTTTTTATTGCATTGTGTTGTGTTTGGTTAAAATACATTTCCATAAAACTAACGGATAATGTCCTGGCAGAAAATTCCCAGTACATTTCCCGTTTTTTTGCTGATTTTTTCCCCCTCTTACAATGCAAGAATCATTATGCCACCTTGTAATCAATGGAGTCCTACCTAAAAAACGAAAAGTATTAAGGATATTAATCAGAACTGAAAAATAGACTTGATTTGAATTAAATCTGGAATCAAAGCATATGGGTAATTTATTGTCATCCTTTTCATTTCTAGAGTTGTAATATGTGCAGTATTGTAGATGGCTTTTACGTGGCTGTCACTGGGTGGTAAAAAATCATCAGTAATCCCATTAGCTGGTTTGGTTTGTGTTTTTCCCTGGGTATTCTAACTCTATAGCTTTTAGAAACCAGCTAGAATATGAGAAAAATGTTGAATAGCAAAATGACCATCAAAATGTGTAATACACACAAACCATTAAATGATTAGCCACATACACACCAAACTACACATAGATGTGAAAAATGTAAAATACTGTTATCTCTTGTCTTCGGCTTGTCATAGCACTTACACATCCATGTATGTACGCAAATACACGGTATATGGAGTATGTACGCACAATTGATAAACTTTAAACACTGAATTGACTTGAGCTTCATAATCACAGTATTGGCTTGTTAGAACTGCAAAAATGAATACATAATTAAATAAATGCAAAAATAAATATGGTGAATTAAAATGCTTGTTTTTTCAGATGTCAAATATTTAGTCCCTTATGGAACATGGAACATATGTAATGAATATAATATAAAATATAATCCTTTAAGATTCTCCAAAGCACACAAATATATGAGTACTGTTAGTCGCATAAGTTACATTTTAAGTCTTTACTTAATGATATTTCTAAATTTGTGAGAGATTTTAGAAATTCCTGTTGTAAAAACGCCCCAGAAAAAAAAAATCACTGAGACAATATAGAGTGTGATGCATGTGATGCACATTCCTTATCAAAAAACAGCTCTGTATTTAAATTAAAGAAAATATGTTCTGGCTACAGTAATATTGTGTTCATATGTACAAATTAATAGTTGCTAAACACTTCCCTTAGGACACAAGTGCTAGGTACAAATAATTTGTGATTGTTAGAATGACAAATAATGAACGTGCTTAGGTGATGTCCATAGAGCTTAACTTACTGGACCCAGAAAACTACTTTCATAACAATAATGTCACGTAAATTCAGCTTTCCATTCATTCTGTGATGATAAACTCCATATCCCATCACTCTTGCAGGTTCTTATTTCATGGCACATCTCAGATGCAGGTGCCATGGTGATTTGAATGTGTTTTTAATTCATGCGAACGGCCTGGCAGAGCTGCTGCAGGCCGTTAATTACCTGCCACTGTGAACATCAGTCAGTCTAATGAGAGGAACTCCCGCCCTGCATGCAGTGCACATATTAAGACTCTAATCAGCAAACCTGCAGCAAGCGGCCATAGGGACTTGACTACTTCCTACGCCATATAAAAACAGTAAAAATTATAGTGATTTTGAAAACATGGGTTTGAAATTGCTTTAATGAGTGTAGAGCATGCATCTTTTTAAGGGTGATGTGGGGCAATTAAAGTCTGACTGAACTGTCTGATTACAGTTCATTTTGTGAAATTGGTTATTTCCCTCCATACTCTCTTCTCACAAAACATTTTTTTTTTAAATCAATAATGCGTCTTTGCATTTAATTTTTTTCCATTTGCTTCACATAAGGGTCCTGGAGCATATTCTTCATACCTAGTTTACTACATCCAAGATCCGAGATGAGCTAATCGCGCTAACTATGATCTGGATGATTCGGTTCTTTGAACGCACCTGTAGTTGATGATTAGTATAGCTGGATTGAGTTATCTGAGACCATTGCTCGTTCGTGGATTGTCTTAAAAGGGGATATGTATCGATAGTAGAAACATTGATCAGCAACATTTTGATTGGTCAGCGAGCATGGCAAAAGAGCCTGCACAGTAGTCCTCGATACAGTAATACCTCAAGATACGAGCCTAATCCGTTCCAGGACGGAGCTCGGAACTCGAATTGCTCGTATCTAGAATCATGTTTTCATTAGAAATAATAGAAAAATATAGCTGCAAGCAGCAATGACCGGGGTTCAAACGTAGCAGGACCATCTGAGCTGTCATGACGGTTTGTGGTCAATCTGACTAGTTCTCCTAATGTGCACAGTTCTGTGAAGTTTCTACTTTGTGTAAACAATGTATAGACATCTTTCAAAGATGTTCAGAATGAGAAGATCAAATGATATTGACATTGTGAACTGAACATATGAACTATTATGTCGGTCTATGTCAATCTGACTTGTTGTCCACATAAACAGAGCTTTATGAAGTTTCTAGTTTGTGTAAATGATATATAGACGTTACAAAAAAATTTCAGCATGGGAAGATCTATCAAATGATAACAATGTGGATATGTTTAACACTACACGTCATATCATTTGAACTGTTATGACCTTTTTTTGTCAATCTGACTAGTTTTCCTAATGAGCACAGTTCTGTGAAGTTTCTACTCTGTGCAAACAATGTATAGACATATTTCAAAGATGTTCAGACTGAGAAGATTAAATGATATTAATATTGTGAACTGAACATCTGAACTGTTCTGTCGGTTTATGTCAGTCTATGTCAATCTGACTTGTTCTCCACATAAAAAGATTTTCTAGCCTGATGGTGCCTCTTGTGGACAAAAGTAGTATTACAGCTTTTCTAAGATTTTAAAATGTAGATCGTTTGTAATTTATTGTGAGCCCTATGAGCATCAGAAATACATGAGACCTGACACATTTCTTCAAAATGACTTGTTCTTAACATGTTCACAGATCTGTGACGTTTCTCTTGTGGACAAAACTAGTATTACAGCTTTTCTAAGATTTTAAAATGTAGATGGTTTATAATTTATTGTGAGCTGTACGAGCATCCGAAATACATGAAACCTCACAAGTTTCTTCATAATGTCTGGTTCTTAACATTTACACAGTTTTGTGAAGTTTCTTGTTTTTGGACAAGATATATAGACATTTTAATCACAATAGGCCAAATCAGAAATATATGAAAAATTGTATCTGCTGAACGGTTTAACTAATCGAAAATCCTTTGACAACTTTTTGCCTTGAGTGTCCCTAGATGATGCATGTGAATTTTCAAGACAGTGAGATTGACGGCCTATGACGAGTTCGAAAAATTTGAAATTTCAAAAATCTCCAATATTTCGCAAACAATTTGATTGACAGCAGTGGTTCTTGAGGCAAAGTTGTTCAGTATGAGGAGATCTATCAGATGAAGTCAATATTTTGTAAATGCGTGAAACACCACGTGAGTAGAGACGCAAAAAACTCGTTAGCGCCAACTAGTGTCCGATTTTCTTCAAAATTCTGACAGACCACTAGGGCCATGAGTCAAACACGCCCATCGAGTTTCGTTCCGATCGACCTTCGTTAAGCTGGTCTAATTGATGCTCAAAGTTCATTGGCCGATGACGGTCATGTTTTTTGAGATACACCAATGTCCTCATAGACCATCATGGACCCTTGGACAAAGACCGTGCATGACAAGTCTCAGGTCAATCGGACTACCATGTGACCCTGTACAGGTGATTGAGTGTTTTTTTCGCAATATAGCGCCACCAAGTGGTCAATCATCGCAGTTTTTTTGGTGTGACCACAAATTGAGCTTATACATGACTATGTGAAGTTTGGTGAGATTATCTCTTTGCGTTCCAGAGCTATTACAATTTTAGCAAAAGTGTCTCTGCCTTATGCGAACGTTTTAGCGTGTCGTTGCAAGCGTGAATCACCGATCAAAATTATTTGAATAACTTTTGGTCATGAGAGTCTCTAGATGATATGTGTGAAGTTTCGCGTTATTTGGACAAACGGTCTATGAGGAGTTCGAAAACTTTTTTTTTCAGAAAATTCAAAATGGCGGAAAATTTTTATAGGCGGAAATGAAATCGGAGATATACATTTTTTAAGTCTTGAGCCAAGGATTCCAGAGATATAAGACACTTGAGTGTACGACAAACGGTTTACGAGTTATGAACATGTACGCGTTTGTAGTCGCTGTAGCGCCACCTATAGCCCGATTTGCGTCATATTTTGATACGTTCTCCCCAAATTGAGACCTACCATCTGACAAAGTTTCAAGTCTCTAGACCTTACGGTTTGGTCTGCACAAGACGCATTACGGCAGAAGAATAATAATAATAATAATAATAATAATAAAAATCCTAACAATTACAATAGGTTTTCAACGCTTCGCGTTTGAACCCCTAAAAACATGCTTGTTTTTTTGGTTTAGACACACACACACACACACACACACACACACAAGTAAGGCACGTGTTGTCAAAAAGCGCAGAAGCATAACCAATAGACGATTTATCAGGGTGTTTCTTTTCAATGAAATGAGAAACCTTCTGCCGCATAGCCATCACTTCCTTAATTTCACTTCCTGTTCTGCTGTTGTCTCTTAAAAATACTGAATTTAAATTTTTTTTGTTGCTATTTCTAACAGCAACCAAGAAGAAGGCCTTTAATAGGCCTTTTCTATTTTGTTAATCCAAAAAGTTTACTACATAGAGTTGAAGAAAAAAGTTAGGCTGGAGGTCATCATCAGCTGCATTTCCACCACAAGGTCTCTCCTTTCTGATGGTGGCAATGTGTGTGCAGTCTATAGCACCAATCGCATTAGGGAAGCCTGGGGACAATCTAGTCATATTTACTGGCATGGTCATGATTTCATAATCTCTATGATCAATTATAATGTATCTGTAATAGCGAAAAAGCTCTCTTTAACAACTTGGGGTCTTAAGTGGTTTGGAAAAACCACAAAAACAGCCAAAGACTGCTTGAGTGCCAGGTAAACTTTGCGAATAGCATGACAGCACTTTTCACAATGTTCTCCAACCGTGTAAAGGAAAGTGCCACTCATAAAGTAGCGCAGGGCAATACACACACTTTGAGCTGTTGTTAACGCAGACTTCGAAGTCGACTTCGAGTCAAACTTTTTACATAAGATAAATAGTACCCTTATGTGAAAAACGATATCTTTCCAACAAAATACTGTTCCGCACTGCTAACGGATCCTGTCTATCCTGCAATATGCGCTTAATCCTAAAAGCCCTCCGAATTATCCTTGCAACTTCAGTGACAGTTTGCTCTCGTAAAAACGGACAGGACATGCTGCGAAAAACTTCCCATATCACCTCCGCTTATAAAGCCGTGATCTAATCCTGCTAACATGAAGTAAGCCTGCTCTGAGCAGGTTTAAGCTAACGGACCTGTTACTATGACAACAAATCCTGGATGAGCATCGAAGAACCGAACAATCAAAGATCATGCGAAATCGGCAACAATCTAATCCAGTTAAGTGAGTAAGCGACATACGAAGAATATACCCCTGATCTTGTATTGTCCTTACAAATAAAAGTGGAAAAAATGACAACACTTTAACAAAAGCTTAAATACACATACTTGTGGTGCATGATTCTCTTGCTATAACAATGTTAATCAAGCCAAATATTAAAGACGACAACAAATTATAATATTTTATATATATATATATATAGCATTTATTTACAATTTTCTTCATATTTACATATATTTGAAAAACATGATAATTCTGTACAAAGCTATTTAATTCAAGATCATTTCATTCACGCCTCTTTTAAAATCCATTCTGACATTTCTGTAGGTTGAAGTCAAGAAGCTTGGCATCCAGAAAATCTCCCAGCACCCCACACTCATAGCTTGAACTCCATGTTGTCCAGGCACTGAATGTCAGTTACAGTAAACTCTTTCAATTCTATGGCCCATCAAACAGCCAAAAGACACCTTAAAGTAGAGCTCCTGAATTCACGGTTTATGCAGAAGTGAATGTTGTAAAGGCAGATGTTCTACTTTGCCACATCCTAAGTTATCATGAATGTAAAATAAATATCTGTGATGTCGTCAATCTCTAGAGTTAGGCACAACTTAACAGGCTCATGTAAACAGTATATAAAAAAAGAAAGAGTTTAAAAAAACAAAGCGGATTTAAAGAATATATCTTGTACAAAAAGAACGAAAATAGACTTATCAAGTGAGGTTTAGCTTCTATTTAGTTGTAAGAACTGGCACACACATTTAAAAGCCTGATGACATGATTGAAGCAGCACACTGTTCAAATACTGACAAAATGTCAAAAGTCAGAAGCTGATAATCCCCAAACACATATATTAATGACAGCAGTACAGTCAGTACAGATTATTATATCTATATCAAAATGGGACGTCAAAATGAAAGTGCCATGAGCAACAGAGAAAGCAGAAATTGAATCAGTACTTCAATTTTCATCTCCAGCTGCCCCTGTTGACTGAACCTGTGCCTCGCAAAATTCAAGCAGCCAAAATAAGGCAAATTTTATTAACTCCATTGCAACGCCTCATGGGCACTGTTCTAATATAGAGACAAAATGATTACCCTACAAATTCTGTCCGCTTCCTGAGGTAGACCATGGTTAAAATTATTGTCCGTAGGCGCTGTTTAAACCAAACGATCTTACTGCGAATGTTTATAAACCATGTTTGTCGGATTATTGCCATGAATCAATTGGGCCAGCATTCAACCTACTGTTCCATTCTAGTATTGCGAAAAAAAAGAAGAAAAAATCTTGGAAATGGTTGAGGTTAATTCAAGAAAATTAAATCATTAAAAATTAAATAAACAAAGATTAGTGTATTTCAAGAGCACATGAATTTGACATCTGGGTGACATTTGGAGTGCTGATATTAGTAGAAATGCAGAAAAGAATCCAGGAACAGTTGCAGTCCACTGTACACATCCCGATAAAAAAAGTCATCGTTTCACTTCAGTATCATCACACAGACAGTGGCGCCTTCGAGGTCAGAAGGGGTCATCATATATTCAGCGACTGTGCTGGGCGAAGCCTCATCTTTTGTAATGGTTAGGGGCATCGGCAAAGGCAAACTTCAGCCGGTAAGCTTCAGCTAGGAGAACACTAACTTCCTCATTTCCCCAGTGCATTGTTGGTAGATTCTGGAGCAGAATCATTAAACCCTGTGGAGGATAAAGAGATTTGGTTTAAAAAGAACTACATGCACATACACAGTAGTGATACACATTTTTAATCAACTAGTGGGTGAGCAGGCTGAATTTTATAACTACTAGGCTCAGTCACAACCAAAGAGCCACCATGTTTCTTAGTAACTTATGTCCATATACCTTAGGGTCATATAGACAAATCAAACATGTTTCTTTGTTATATTTGAACACCGATCCCATGTTTCTTAGCAATTTATGGACGCTTCAGGGTCAGCCCAGCTATTGGACATGTTTCTTGGTAATATAAGTATGCTTTATAAAAGTTGCAGGACACACTGGCCCTCGAGGTCCACAGCCCTGCAGAATTTGCAACCCTGATTAAATTGAGCACAATCAGCTAACCAAGGTCTTGAGGATTGCTAGGAAATTACAGACAGGTGTGATTTATTAGGGCTTGAGCTAAACTCTGCAGGACAGTAGACCCTCAGGGCCAGAGTTGCCCACCCATGCTTTAGAAGCTTGTTTATCAGATGCATTTTTCAACAAAATATGAGCGGATTAAGGTCATATTAAGCAATTAGTCATATTTCTTAATGATTTCGGTGCAACGTAATCATGTCAACAAAGTTGCAAAATATTCCCCTATGCAAATTAGCAGTTATGTGATGTAGTGACAATGAACCAATACAGCAACTTGCCAATGCCCAGTGATACATTTGCATACAACAAGGGACTTAATTGACTAGAAAGGCTGCTGGAAGACATTTGAGCATCCTAATACACATACATCCTGGGAGGAAGTGTTGCATTGGCAAACCACATGCTTTAACTTTGCTGGAAGGAGTTTTACTTGGCGTTTAGCAGGCAAGGGAAGGGAAAGCAGCACAGAGTTGTTTATTTCTTTTTGGTCAACAGGGTCAAGCCATGCTATCACAAAGCACCACCGTACTTCTCTAAATTATTATAACTTTCAATCACAGATTCTTTGACTGCTCAATCTTAAGTGTAAGGTGAAGAGAGCGAGCTAAGCTGTGTTTCTCTTCTCGCTCGGTGCGGTCAGGACCTCGCCGGTGGAAGCCCATTTCTCTCAGGTATAGCAGGCCAAGTCTAATTCACTCAAGGCGGCATCAGCCGGCTCCAGCAGGCCTCAGAGTCAATGACTGCATTAGAGCGGCTTAGAGCCTCAATCTCCCAGCCTAATTCACCTATCCTGCTGGCCCTGATGAAGGAGAATGAGAACGCTTAATACTCCATCACAGAGGGGTACAAAGGGGATGGATGGAGGTGAGAGGTAATATAAAAGGATACAGGATACAAGGGGATAATGTATCTTATTATAAAGAGAACGTCAAAATGTTTCAGAAATTTGCCAGTTAATAAGCCAAATCCTCATTTGTTTATTCATTCAAGAGCTAACAAGTATATAAATTGAATGCACTTTAAAACCACCATTCTCTCCAAGTTTGGGATGAGTGTAATGAAAACAAACAGCTGCAGGATCTCAGAATGTTCTGTTCTGCACAATGGTTCTAAGGATTCAGAGTATAACACTTTAAGGCTCAGATACATCTCTGAAAAAGCTTGAGTGTGTGAAGACAAATGCTTTTGGCTACACAAGCATGATTTCCCATGCCAGTGCATACCATAATATGGCAAGTTTTAAGCCAGTGCAAAACTTGAGTGTTACACTCTCAGTATTGTCTCATGGGGCATTAGGTGAGAAATTAAACTAAATAGTCTTTTTTTGGCATATTTCTTAAGCACAGAGAATTAGACTAAGATTAAAAAAGCAGAGTAATAACAATACAAAAATCTTCATTAGGTTTTTATTTACCCCTCTTTTGTATGATTCAGACTATGTAAGAAGAAATTAATGTGGAATTCCATGTAAAATTCAAAAGGCACATAATAGAGGTATTATATTAAATTCGAGTCGAGAGACAACACCAAAGGAAATCTTTATGATGTAAAAAGATGATTATTACTACAGAAGATGGGGTTTGGGAGTTTGAGGTTCAACACATACTTTTTGGTAGTAGCCAAAACCTGCTTTTTTGGTAGACCTCAAATATCAGATCCACAAAGTCAAAAGCTCTTTTTTTGGTATCTGTAACATTTAATGTAACATTCAAATCAAGTACTAATCAAAACAGTCATCTCAGTCTAGTGTTTTTGTTTTTTTTCTCAACAAATAACTATATTAGGACACTAATTGCCTAGTAATGAGCCAAGTCACATAACTGGAAATGCATTAGTGATATAAAGGATCCACAGCCAACCAGTATGATTGATTTAGCATTTATTTAAAATTTTCAATACATTTAGAAACTTGCTCTCTGTAGCATGTCAATAAATTATACACCGTCAGAAGCATGGGGTATTGTAAGAGTATGCAAATCCCTTGAACTTGAATTGCTCCAAAAACATGAAAATTCCCAATTATAGAGTTTATGTTCCGATTATAAGCAATACCTGCATTCATTTTTATCACATTATTTTTCATTATTAATTGTACATCCACATACTGAACTGACATTCTGAGAAGTCTTCTCTCTCAGAGTAAGTCATGAAGATCACGTGTAAAATGTAATTCCAGAAGCAATGCTCCAGGGAATGACTTTGATTGCCAAGTAATGTTCTGAAAGCAACACATTCACACTCAAGAATGTATTTAAATCAGCTGAAGTGTTTTAAAGCTGTCACTGCCTGAACATTTCCTTATACAACCTCCACAGTGCCGTATATATTACACTGCAATAGGTAATGGCAGATAAAATCTTTTGTTAAATGTCAACAGATCCTTCATACAGTAGGATTCGTCTCCAATCATTTTTGTGGAGTACCCATGTTCTCCTTGAATTCAAGTAGACTGTTTAATGAAGAAGAGTGAGAGTCTGTAAAACTTTGATGATGAATAATCCCTGAAGATCATTATATGATTGTGTAGGTGTTAGTCCAAGAGTTTTGGTCTTTGAAGAGTAATCTACCTGTTCCAAAACCAAGTATCTGAAGATTTAAGCAAATGTATTTTTGAGAAACAGACCTATCAAAAGATGTAATCTGAAGATTGACAAATTAAAAAATATATACTGCATACCTCACTAAATCATTTATGTGTATTCAAATTAGTTGTCAACTATACTTAAAACAAAACCATCTGTGCAATAGCCAAATCTCTTAATCAACACGGTCACCACAGCCTCGTTTTTGACAAATAACTAGATTAGAAAACTAATTACTTGTAATGAGCCAAGCCGAATAATTGGATATAAATGAAGTATCTAATGATCTACACATCCATCTACTATAATTGATACAGGACTGGTAATTTTTGATGCATTTAGAGACTTTCTCTCTGAAGCATGTAGACGGATGGCAAACTATTAACAATGCTATTATTACAGTCAATATGAAATCGCATTTAAAACGTCCTCCCCCCGCCCCCCCATGATGAGATACATTTCTGAATGCAATATGGCATTCAAGTTAAAACACTAAACTTAGGAATGCACAATATGCTAATGATCATATATGTCCCAAAATAACAATAGCTGAAAATATATATGTTATCAGGACCCAACATTACTTTTATTTGTCCTGCACATTAAAAATTACGCACAAAAACATGGCCAAAAGGCTAAATAAATTGCCATGGTGATAAATGCAGAAAAGCAAACAAACACGATTAAAAAACAATTATTTTGACTTGAGGATTTTCTTCAAAAGCAGCATTTATCTTGACACTCTCAGGTATTTTGATTTTTCTATTCTGTTCTGGTTTATCTACGATGGTGATGGAATTGTGACATTAAGTATCTCATACGATTGTTCTTTAACCTAGCAGCATTCAAGCCAAACAGATATTCATAGGCAGAGCTGCAATTGTGTGCAGACATTTGGACAGATAAACCAGCGCATGACATTTTGCTAATGGCAAACAACTTTAGCATAGGAATGGAATCGTAAGGAATATTTGCCACCAAGGATTACTCTTAGCCCCTCATCTTCTCGCTGAGCCCTTTCTGAATTTGTAAGAATCGATCAGGGGCTCAAGAACAGCGGCGTAGTCACTCCATCAAACGGCAAAGTCGCAGCTCTGCAGATCCTGAGTGTTTGATCCCTGTGTTTTAAACACTCGTGAGACTAACTGATAGAGAGGTGGTGATTGATTGCGAGGAACTTTATAAACAGCTTTGTTTATCAAGGCTTCTGGGAGACGGAGAAGCGATAGGTTGAGTCTCGGCACAGGGAAGGAGCAGAGCTGTAATTACTTCCAGGATATTAAGTCCTCCATGCTTTTCCATGTCTCTTTTCGGATAAATTGTCCCTGCCTCTCGTTGAGCGAGCTTCCTGCAACAACAGTGACACTCTATCATTAAACTGTATTAAAGCACATTTACAGGCAGGAGGGTTGCTCTTGATTCGAGAACTGCACGTATGACGATTAATCATTACCGGCGGGTCTCCTACAGAAGCTCTAGTGTGAACAAAATTACAAGTTCTCTGATGAATGTGCTAGGTTTTCGATTAATCAGGAAGAGTTCATTTCACCTTAATCCTTCAATGCAACCGTCCTAATAGAGTCAACACCATAACTCAGTAACAAGATGGCAAGGGAAATATCTGCACAACTATAAATCTCTAGAGATTTTTTTTTAAATTGCATGCAAATTTACCTCTGACTAACTGTAATCTAACACTCTACAACACCAAAAAAAAACTAATAATGAACTTGCAGAGGCCCCCAAGAGGGAAAAAAATATGACATTGTCACTGAGTTCATTTCAAGTCAAACCAGGCAAAATGAACAAAATTAAACTTTCGATCAGCAAACAATTAGATAGTGATTCACACTCAATTACAGCTTGCTGTGAACTGTTTATGTCCAATATGCATGTAAAATGGGAAGTTAATTGAAAACGTGCTTGACATTTGCACTTGCTCTTGGATTTTTTTTGCTCTTTAAACTAAGCTGCAAAAACCCAGAATAATGATGGGTCTACCCATCAAATACCTCTAGATACGAACATAATCGGTTCCAGGGTGGAGCTCGTAACTCAAATTAGTCAAAAATCAAAAATTCGTCTCTCGAATCATGTTTTCCCATAAGAAATAATAGAAATGCTTTTTTTTTAATCCGTTTCAGATCCCTAACAATGGGGAAAAAATATGTTTTTTATTGGTATAGACACACAAACACACACACACACACACACACACACACACACACACACACACACACACACACACACACACACACACACACACACACACACACACACACACACACACACACACACACACACACACACACACACACACACACACACACACACACACACACACACACACACACACACACACACACACACAATTATAGTACATGTATACAGTGTGATACATGTGTGATATCAAATAAAATGTGGTTTTAATTATACGTTTTTACAGACAGTAGCAGCAGGTGCGGAGGACAGAGGGAGGGGGTTGGTACGGAGACACTTGATTCAGTTACACGAACACTACATAACTTAAATAAACATAACTTCGCTTACGTATTTTTTTTTTTTACTTTTCTATTTAATATTATTGTTTTGATTTTTTTCGATTTATATTCTTTGCTTTTGATCACTTTTCGTACCTTTTTTCGCCTGACTACCCTCACTTTCACTTTGCGCAGACCTTTTAATGAAATATCTATCGAGGGACATCTGCTTCTCCTTTATCCACAACAACAGGAGCCTCTCCATCTCATCATTTATATTCGAACATAACTTTGATATAACTTTTTCACGCCCTTGTAAGGATTTGCATTCTTGATAACATCCTTCTGCTTTAGGATGGTACATATCGTGGTGTATGTACTGTGATCATAAGTGTGTGCTAGATCACTCACGCGGGCACCGCGCTCATATTTATCCACAATTTCATGCGTCATTTCCATGGTCATCATGCATTTCTTCTTCTCGCTACCATCCTTAATACTCACTTTCTTAGAACTCATCACTATTATGAAGAACAATGCACAAAATAGAGAGAAAATCAGGTACTCGCGGGCGATGCGTACAGAAGTCAGCAAACACGTGAAGTGAACGAGCGTGAGCATTGGTGTCAGTACGCATGCTCGTTTCTCGAATCTAGAAGCAAAAATCTGCCGGAAGGTTTGCTCGTATCTTGGAATACTCGTATATAGGGACGCTCGTATCTCAAGGTATTACTGTAATTTGTAGATATGTAATACAACTAGAATCTTTTACTTTATACATATATATATAAATATACAGTGGTACCTCGAGATACGAAATTAATTCGTTCCGAGGCGGCCTTCGTATAATGAGTTTTTCGTATCTTGGAACACATTTTACATGTAAAATGGCTAATCTGTTCCAAGCCCTCCAAAAACACCCCATTCAATTTCATAATAAAGATAAATTGACCTATAAACAATGAAATAACGTAAAATGTCGAAGCTTACCTTTCGAGTGAGGCTATCTCCGAAAGTGGCGGCAGAGGAGGAGGAGGACAAACGGCAGATAACGAACGTATACTTAACTTTACGAAAACACATAAAAAATGTAAAGTTTTGGGTGCGGAGTGGCTGAGCTAAAGCACGCCAGCACGTACGTGTCAGGGTTCTGCAACATTCGGTCTAGTCATTTCTTGGTTTTGTGGCAGAGCTCTTGTATGCGTGTGCGCTTGTCTGTGTAACGTCTCATGTGCGGGTTATGATGTCTGATCCCGAGACTGGTCTTGTCTAGTTTCAGTTTTGGATCGGGATTCGGGCATTCATAACTCGTGTGTTCGTCCTTGTCGTGAGCTCATGAGAACAGGTGTTTACACTCGTTCTTGCGAGCTCTATGTCATGTGAGTGGGCGCGGTTTCAAGCCTTGTGCGAGCCGCGCCTGCTCTCGTCCGTGTGTTTATGTCCGTGAGTTTTGATTTATTTTTTTAATAAAACCCTGTCCTCCCTGCAATTGAGTCCTCGCTCTCTCCTACCCTGACAGTACGTATAGAAGATGCATGATGGGAGGGATGCTGTCCAATTAGAGAGAAGGATCTCATGGCTTGGCTAGCATCAGGAACCAATGGGAGAGCAGGAGGAAGGTGGCGAGTCTACTATAACTAAGATGGCGGCGTGCGGCGCGAGTTTCAAAATTGTTATGGGGCGAATCTCGGACATTCAGAAAACTTTCGTATCTTGAAAACTTTTCGTATGTAGAGCAGTAAAAATTTCCGTCTTTGCTTTCGTAACTTGGATTTATCGTAAGTTGAGCCTTTCGTATCTTGAGGTACTACTGTAAATGTATAATAGCCTGCTGTTGCTATGGTTGCCTCAAATTTGTTTTCTAAAAAGATGTGCTCTGCCTGATATATCAGTGGTTTAAGTTACTGAAATATTGTTGGGATGCCAGTGAAGTTATATTTAAAATGATGACTTATACGTTTTTATTTGATATATGGAATATAATCAGTTTAGTGTACGCAACCACCCACCCCCAATCAATTGTTTTGACATCCATGTAATTTGCAATCTGCTTGTAAAATATAATGCCATTACGCACATGCACAATTTGAGACGTAAGTCAATCATAAAATATTTATATATAATAGTCTTATAGCTGACATCGGTATCCCTTTCTATCACAAATTGTTGATTACTTTTTTAAAAGGGCATAAACACTGGAAAAACGGTTTGAATAGTCATTGTTTTTGCCATTGGAAGATGTGCAGATATTTTCCCAGATATTTGTACCAACAAAACCTTGTATGGAACTGTACTTGGGTTGCATTACACCAGCAAAACCATATAGTGGTTTACCAAAACAAACTTGGCACAGTGGACAAAATATTTAGTGTTCTGTCACACTAGCACTTGATGGAATGAAGAATCTCAGTGATGCTTGAGAACGCGAGTTTAAAAGCTGTATTGGCTCAGAGGTTTGAGCGGTAAGCCAATCAGCCACACGCCCCTAAGAGCCCACACAACAAATTAAGAGTTTGTCTGGTCACAGATATTCACACAGACAGCGAATCCATTTAGTTTCGGCTGTTTGAACCACCTGAGGTGGAACGAGACAAAACATTAGGAGCTGATAGTTGCTGCTTTTTTAATTTAGCAGCATAATGAACGTAGTAACAAGCGTGAACCACCCGACTTCCCCTCTGAGTTCTCTGCCATTTCTTTTACTTTAATTTATTCTGTCACTTTTGAAAGACAAGATGAAATATTCTTTGCATATGTTTAATTCATAGAGGAGTTAAATTAAAGTACAAAAAGTGTTACATACAGAACTAGATTTATTTTCTTTTGTTTTTCAGAACTAACATTTTCTGAGAAAGCCATGGTGCTTGTCCATGCTAAACTATTGCGCATTTATTGCGTTTTGAATGCGCACTCTAAAGTGCAAGTAATTTATTATATACAAAAATTATTATAGACAGTGGTCTTTTCTTAGTGATTTGTCGTACCAGTTTATCAGGAAATGACTCAACTCAACTCCATTACATTAGTGCTTTTTCGCAACGCAAACGTTTTATGTGATATTAAGTTAAAATCACAACTTTGGATGTAAACACAGCTATTTTTGGGGGTTAGGGTAAAAGCAAGTTGCAAACTTAAGAATGCTCCAAATAATATTTGGCTCAGCTCTTTTGGATTTAGTATAATGGTATATAAAAAAGAGCCAATTATTTAATTTAAATGGAAACAACATGTTGATACATGTTTACAAATGATGTATGACAAATAATGTATAAAAATGATGTAAAAAATAATGTATAACAAATGTTTAACAGTATCATCAACAAATTATAATTCCATATGTTTACTGTCACTACAAATTGGTCTTTAAAAATGACATTTTTGAAGGATCATCATATTGGGTGTCTGTGGCATTTATGAAGTTGAATCCTCATTATTACATTATTAGTACACAAAACAGAGAGCATAGTATATATATATGTATATATATATATGTATATATATATATATATATATATATATATATATATATATATATATGTATGTATTGTTCATGTCCAGCTAGTGCAGATCACAAGCTATTAATCACAAGCTATTTGCACAACTAATGAAGTCAGCATGAAGGTGTTCATCATATCCATGGAACAAGCTTATTTCATGGACAGCGTAATCTATAGAGCCCTTTTAATTAAGCCTCACATTTGCAGTATGGTGGACATAATAATTGCACATAACTCCATGTTTTCCGCTTCATGTGTTGTAGAGATAGCAGCGGTCTGCCCTGGGGTTCTGTACTAAGGCTTCGGCGGGTACTTGTGCAGTCAACACTCTTCCAAAGATAGCTGGCCTGCTCACACACATATTAAAATGCTGCTTTGTGATTCAACTAGCTCCAGTTCTGCCGTAAACTCCATTTAAATCAACCCATTAAAACTCCAAAGTGGAAGATTGATTTCTCCGATTCCTCCTTCCATCCACGCATAAACGTGTTATCAGAGCTCACACCCGACTGCATCTCAGCAGTTAGAGAGAACTCTATGAACTGCCATGTTAAAGCTTGCAAGTGAGAGAGCAAAACTTAATAGCAACAGAGTGAGTTCATGTGATGTGTGTTATTTAGAGATGCATGCAATGAAGGGTATGCCTATCTATCTCCTTACACAGGAAGCATGAGTGAAGAGAGGTTAGGAAAACTGACGTGGTCAAAAAATCCAGCTCCAACTGGAAGAAGAGTCAAGCTCAGTTCCTAAACCTTGTGAGTTGCCTACCTAAACAGGATTTTAAGGCATCATTCAGAATGCAATGGATGGCTTTATAAGGCAGACAGTAACATTCATTTGACTAAATCTAAGGATCAAACATATTCATTTTGGAGTAAGCAATCCCAGAATGCTTTGTAGCAAGCAAAGTGATAAGAAAACTTGACTCATGTTGCCTAACTTCTGCTTTGATTTCAAAAGTATTTGATTGGTTAATTCCAATCTAGAGTTGGACACAAATCTAGTAAAACAATGTCATAGGGTCATAGGGAATGTTTTATTTCCCTCCCACATTGAATGGTTTAAGTAAACTTAAAAAAAATCAAAAAGGATCAAATAGTCCTTTAATTGAATGAATCCAAAAATAAAACAATAATATTGTAACAAGTAATAGGAACAGTAATAAAATAACATCAGTACAGTATGAAATATATATATATTTTCAGATACTCCGTGTGTGGTTTAATTTGTCTGGATTCTGTTTAAATGATGTAATACCATTAGTTTTGTTTTTTTAAACAGTGGTTATCAAATTATTGCTTTAAATACTGTTAAATTAACATTTTAAAATATAAATCAAATGAAAATGTAACAATTACTTTCATTTTTGGCGAAAACAAAGTGCTGCACTACATAGATTTAATGAACGGAAAATGGTGAAAATGACTAAAAAACGTTTTAATAAACTATTATTATTATAATTATTACTTTGAGAAGTACATTATACTCTACAATATAAACATTTGTGTCATCATTTATTTTATTTTGGTTGGCTGTAGTGAAGACCTGTGATCTGATTTCTTAAAAACAATTGAAATGGTGAAACTGGTGACAATATTTCAAGAGATGAAGTTAACACAGCATCCTCATATACTGCTTTGTTGTTTACTAGTGACAGGCATTAGTCTATATCAGTGGTCCCCAAACTACGGGCCGCGAAGCCCTCTCATCCGGCCCGCGGAGACCTTTTTGTCTACGGGAAAAAATACATAATTTTATGTGTATCCTGCCAAGATCAGCCGCCGCTTATGTGGACGTTATGTTTTTAACCAATTAAAATAGAGGCACGCAGAAGCGCATTCCCTTTCGAGAGTGGGAACGAGATGTTGCAATGAAATGCATTTGGGAACTCCTCCCTTTCAGGTAATTTTCAAAAGCTTATAGGATAACGCCAGCTGACAACTGGCCAATCGTAGCGCGATACGGATCTGGCAGACAGACGGTATAAACAGCATAAGCCCAACGTGTCAGAATATTTCCTTCACACTTCTCTAAACAGAATATGGAAAAATAGTCGAGGTTACGATAGTAAACGGAGACGTTTTCCAACCGATCATTACATTAGAAAACCTTATTCGCTGCTTACTCTACTTCCGGTCACAGTCAATGAGATTATATACTGTTTTTTCCTGCATATAATCCGGAGACGCATGTCTTTTGCACCTACATATAGCTTGCGGGTGTGATATGTAAAATGTGATATATAAACATATAAAAGGTGTGATATAGCCCGCAGGACTATACATCCCCCGTTTTTACATTTACATTTATGCATTTGGCAGACGCTTTTATCCACAGCGACTTACATTGCATTCAAGATACACATTGAATCAGTTCTTGCTTTCCCTGGGGTCGAACCCATGACCTTGGCGTTGTAAACGCCAATGCTCTACTGATTGAGCTACAGGAAAGTTTTTACCTAAGGAAGACATTCCTAATGTCAAAACTTTTGCATCAATGTAAAGAACAAGCTTGTCCGATGATAATCTCAGGTCACTGTTGGTGTTAGGAAAATCAAGTCTAAAGCCAGAAATGTCTGCTATTTTGGCATCCAGGAAACAATTTAACCATTCCCACTAATACAGGTGTACATGTGTAGTGTATCAATGTGTTATTAAGTAATAACTGAATAAAATAATATTAAATAAAACCAACATCCATGTTTTGATTCTTTTTTATTTGGACCACGAGTGTGTAGTCGGCACAAACTGCTGTTTCACAGTTAATGCGGCCCTCGGGCTGAAAAGTTTGGTGACCCCAGGTCTATATTGTGATTTGATTTGATTTATCCATTCAAATTTGACAAAATTCGTTGATATTCCGCTCATACAGTCAATTGTATTTTTATGACTGGATTCTGTGATTTCATTCTCTTACAATACACATTTCTCTTGCCTTGGCCACATCTTGTATTTATGTTTTGCTTATACTCTGATATAAGGCATCTTAGGGCTTTAAGGACATACTTTGTGTCGGGAGGAAAACAAAGTATTTCTTTGTGATATAGTCCTTTAAACAGGGAGTGCTGAAAGTATTTGTTATTTAGGAATAAAAAAAGAAATATATATATAAAACCATGCTTTGGTATTCATTTGAGACAACGGGGCTCCAAAAAGCGAAACAAAATCCCATTGATAAAGAGTAAATTGGTAATCACAGACAAAAGAGGGAAGAGGTTCTCTGGCCGTTAGCTGCACCAAAGGCTTTCTCATTACATGATAAACAAACCCCTAATGAGAGCTCATTTGCTGCATATTGCCCTTACTAAATGGCATCAGGGGTTGACATTTGGCTGTCTGTAACCTGCCGAGGCGCTCCGTGGGGAAGCGGGAGGCAGCTCATAGTCAATGTTCAACTTTACACGGCCTTACTCTCTTATTTTATTCAGATCTTTACCAGCGTCACTGTGCATTTCAGTAACCAAAAAAAGTCATTACTATCAGCAGTACAATGGAGTGAATAAGAAGAGCTTAGAGCAAAGATAGTGGCAGCCATTATGCCTCCACACTCACTTATCCAAGCATTAGAGCTGCTTATCTAAACACACTAGTGTCCAATTAATTTTCTTTCATTGTTTATTTTTTGCCTTCAAAAAGAATAGTCTCCTTGAGTACAAACCAAATGACGAAGGTTTGGCTAGTTAGCATATGCTTTCTCCATATTGTGCATTTTGATGAAATGCATTTTATTACAGCAACAAACTTTAAATATTTAATTGTATTTAAGTACATGTTCTACCAGTGACCAAATTATTATATGGTTTTGTATAAAATGGTCTTGTATATTTGACACTCCATTGACAGCTGCTAAATTGTTGTTGGGACAACATTTTTTGTGTCTCCAAAATGACGAGTCACGTGACTGACTTAAAGAAACCTGGGTCTAAGTGTCAATAAGCCAAGATATATACCATTGAGGTTTTTGGGAATGCGAACAGAGCTTTCTCCACTTATTATAGATCTCCTTGATCTCCTTACCTTTAATGGTTTCAGTTAAAAAATCCAGCTCCTTACAAAAATGTTAAATTGTATAGAATTTGTGAAAAGAAAATATGAATTCACATTTATAACATCCTGTAGCTACTATTTGTTATTGCATTAGGTTTTCTAAACCTATATTTTGTATTTAGTTCCGAAAAGCATTGACGTGATGTCTCCCACATAGAAATTATGCACAATTATGCTTGGAAGTGAAACACACATACCCCAATATATGTGTTGATTGTCATTACGACATTTATTTATTTATTTAAAACCTGTTTGAATTCGCAATAACAAAGGTCCCTGCATCCCAACACTACCTAGGAGGTGAGACTGAAATATATCATTACGTACATGCAGTACGTGTGCAGGAAGGGTAAAAGCAGGTCAGATTGGTTCATACAGCAGGTTATCATGAGGTCGCTGCGGTATAGTCCTTTAACCTTTATCCTGTCCCAGTAAAGATTTTCCCCCTGCTTCGATCCTCATTAATTGCCCTCCTGACAAGAATAGAAACCATTACGAACGCCTAGAAATACCAGGGGGTCAGACAAAAGTCACAGTGAAACAAGGCATGCCTACACTTGTGACACATTAATACACCTGGATGGGTATCTACATTATTTGCACCATGTCAAAAATGTAAAATTCTGGTCATTATTTACTCACCCTTGTCTCATTTCAAACTTGTATAACTGACTGAGAGACTTCTGTGGAGTACAAAAGGACAATATTCAGACTGTTCCTGCATTGTTGCATACAATGAAATTTGGTTCCTAAAATGACCTGATATAAAAAGCATTTGAGTATGTTGACCTGTCAAGATGTCTTAGCAGGTGTGAAGTCAATAATGACAAGCCAGATTAAACCAATGATATTCGATATTACTGACTTTGATATTTGACATGCAAAACAACAAAGTGGAAGAAGATTTGACTATAATTCAGTTTGAGTGTGTTTCCCACAAAATTGCATGACTTTCGAATATTCACACAGACTAACATTTATGGTGCTTTATTATAATTTTTGGAGCCTCAGAAGACTATGACTCACAGTAAACTACCCTTTTTTGTGTTCCATACAAGGAAGTAAGTTAATTTTTGGGTGAACAATAAGCATTACTTGATGACAGCAACAATTTATTTTGGCTTAATTACGGATTTATACAATTTCTGAATTCCTCATTTTCAAGAGCCATTAACTGTTATGCTCATTAAGAAAGCTTTATTAGAAACCAACACTCAATCTCTCTTTAAATCCATACAGTCTCACTGTCTGGAAGATGTACTTGGGGGGGAGGGGGAACCGCCCATCAATCCATCTCTCTCCTATTAACATTCTCCTCAAGAACTGCTTGTGTACAGATCCTGAGAAAATATGGGTCTTTAAGTCTTTCTTGGAGGCCAGTCCTAATAAGAACAAATTTCAAAATAAAAATGCATTTTTTATGTTTAGAAAGATATGATATGAAGGGATAAATGGAGTGAGAGAAGGATAGAGCAGAAGCCATCTTTAAGATTCACACTGCACACTCCTGCAATCTACTGCTATGAAAGACCTGTGTCCCAAAAGACAAGTCTAATTTTCAAAGTTTGATATGCTGGGACAGAATTATAACTCACTCTTGTCTGAATAAAGACTTATTTAATTCTTCACATCAGGTCTTTCCATCAATGTAAATCTTTCCCGCTGAACCAAAATTATCTTCATGAGAAGATTCAAAGATATTTTCAAACTTAACCTTCTGAGTTTTCAGAGGTCTCAACTCTATAAAAATGTGTTACACATATCTATACTTAATGTGTGCATATTTTTTGGTCCTGAGACTTCCACAGATGCCATTTGTACATGTTTGTTTAATATTTAGACCACCTCTATTATTGATTGCTATCAGGATGTGAAGAGTTTCAACCAGTTTAACAAAAAAATTTTTTATTAAAAATTGTCTACCCTACAATTTAAATTGTTTAAAATCAATTGAATATTTAAATTGGCGATGCTTAAAAATGTGCAAATGATAAACTTTTGTAAAATAGCAGCAGTAAAACTTTCATCATGATCAGTTCTTGTCGAGTCCAACCTCAATAAAAAAAGCCATTCATGAGTTGCTGATAATAAATGCAAACTATTTTACCTAGTATTTGTGTGTGCAATATATAATAATCACAATTATTATAATATATATTTTTAAATATGATACAAATACAGTGAAAGAGAAGAATGTAATTTAGCTGAAAACCGAAAATGTACTTAAAAAATTTAATTATCAAAACACTCAAACATTTTAATCAAAACTTTTTTTTTTATATCTATAATTAGGTTTATACTGCAATTCACTGTTGAAATATAAACAGTGGCTGTAATAAAAACTTTCAAGACAGATTTATTCAAACAGATAAAATGACAAAGATATCACTAACTGTTAAGTAAAAGTATAATGAATATGTAATATTGTACATATATCTAGCAAATTGCTCTTCTCCAGAGTCATTTTCTAACAAATGAGCAATGGCATCTACAGTAATCTGTCATGCCACATTAAAAAGTGTCAAAACGACTTTGTTTGAAAATTGGCAGACTTCATATTAAAACACAAATTATATTGCGATTTTTGGACGCACTACAAATAATGATTTGCAAAGTCTAACCATGCACAAACAGAAAAGGCTGAAAGATTGATCGGGATAATAATAATAAAAAAATTTATATCAGTTTATCAAAATAAAAAAAATTATGTAAACTGCCATGTTTACTAGTAAACCATGTTTACTTTTCAATTTAACAACGTTGTGTGCATGAAATAGACATTGACGATCAAAACGCGGTAAATTAAGCGGTAAATAATCGTTGTTTTGATCTCTGATTTTGACTCCGTAAAACCATTGCGGCTGAAATATTTGTCTGTTTTCTTTTTGCAGTTTCAGACAAATATTTGTGGTCGCTAAAATTGAGGAATCATCATCTTTACTCTTAATAGATTATGGTGTTGTTAGCTAAGCAACATGCTAACTCAATCACCCATGTGCCATAAGCTGCACATGAAGATCAGTTACTCACTTAAAATAAGATTTCATTTTATTATATAATGCGTATATTTAAATAAATAGGCAACTCACTAGTCACACAACTCAGCAAGCCAATTATCGTAAGACCCACAGGAAGACTGTAGGGGAACTGTTTGTCTAGGACAGCTTGACCGGAGCAGATTGCACTAAAGGAGCTGAAACCATAGATTAGGGCGCACCAAAGTCAACTTCTCCACCACAGATCTCCTATAACACCACTATACCTCTAACTGGTCTATGCTTTGCAGGGCACGGTAGGCTATCGCTTATCAAAAGAAACCAGCAAAAAAGTGGATTCAATATACAGTGAAACAAAAGGATAACACGACAGAATAGGAGAAATAATCTCTCTGCTGACACATGGCACAGGCGGGTAAAGACGGAGGCCCGGGGCTGTTGTCTGAATGCCAGATAGCAGCAGTGCTGCAGAGCTGGTGCAGGGGATAATTCTGAATCACTGGGCATTGTAAACACAATAAATCAACCGCCCCACAACACACTGCTGATACACACCACTGACTCGCTGCATATTCAACATCACACACACACACACAGCTGAGCGCCCATTCACCCCACAGAGATGCAAATTTAAAGCAAAGCCTTTAAAAATAAAAAAAAGCAGAAAAAGATTTAGAAATAAAAAATGGATTCCTTTGGATTTCTGGATTCTGAAAGCTGTTGAGATCCATTTTAAATGTGTAGGGATGCAATTCTGACTGAAACACAATATTTGAAAAGTAGGACGTGGCTTGATTATTAGGAAACTGATAAGGAACTGCTCAGTTGGTGGAAGCGGGTGTTCCATGCATGAACAAAAGATTGTAAAGTTTGTGAATCAACCAGTCCATTTGAAATAAATAACTTTAAAGGCCAATTCATTGAACAAAGCTTTTCTGATATTCACTGGTGGTCAATGTTTAGATTTTGTTTTCTTCAAAAATTCCCCCGTTGTGTTCCACAGGAAGAACCAAAACATCAACCATCATATATGTTCGGAATGAGAGTAAATGACAGAATTTCAATTTGCGGGTGAGTTGTGCAGTAACGTCAGGTGGAAAAAGAATCTTTCGTTCAGAGATAGTTATTACACATTTTTATCATTTATGATATTCCTGGTAAAAACAAACACATTTTTTTTTTAAATAAGATGAATTAACAGTGATTGGTACAAATATATCTATCTTCAACTTTACCTGGATACACACACATGTAAAGCGATATATATTGCACATCAAATCTCAGCTGCTTGATTGTTATATGTGAAAAATTTCGCCTATCAACATAATAAATAGTGAATATATAGTTCATCCTACTTTACCAGCATACATAAAGCATACTCACGTAAGGTAATATACAGTATACTGCATATAGCAAATCTCATATGTGTGATTGTTTACATCATTGCTAAAAATTTAAACTGTATTTAAGCTGTATCACAGCTCTCTATAAATGTGTGTGTCTGTATGTAATATACCCAAGTATACTCAGTTAGGGTGATATACTTACTGATATACATACTTTATAGCACGTCAATTGCTTGTTTCACCACAAAATGTTAAAATGTATCAATATCGACCAGTTCTAAACTGCTAAATGCGACTATAAGGCATTAAACTATTAATATCATGATTTTCTGTAAAGCTGCTTTGAAAAAAAATGATATTGTGCAAGGAGCTATACAAAAATGGAACAAAAAAAAAGTGATAGAGCTGAGATGGTTCAGTGATTGACAGGATGAGGAAAAAATACAAAAGAATCCAGTAGCAGAAGTGGGAGTTCTGATTACACAAGTAAACTCCTATTGTACTTCTGGTGACACATCTGCCCTCTCCAAGCCTCCATGCCTAAACCCTTTACCTCTCAATCGCATGGAACGAGTGAGTGTGTGAGGGGACAGGAAATAGAAGAGTCTCAAAGGAACGGTACAATGTCACCTTACAGCAGCTGCTGTTGTCATCACACTAATGCAGGCGCACTGACCTCTCGACCCTGCGAGTTAATGAGGGAGGATGGGGCTCATGCAAGGACGACACGTACTGCGGCTCAGGGACTGCACAAAACGACACAAAAGCTCTTACCTGGAAATCTTTTTCATCTAGTATCTCTTTCCTCCATCGCACCAGGAAGGCAGCACACACGTACAAATGGAAATGAGAGAATCCTTCAGGCTCAGCCTGTGAACGCAAAGATGACAGTCACAATTGAAGGGGTCATATTTGCATTATGACACCATAATTATAAGCTCATTAACATATGAGCACCCACATTCAATAAAGCTTGGATGAGTAAAAATCAATTAACTAAATAAATAAATTAACAACAATAATAATAATGAAAAATACATTGCTATAAACGGTGGACAAAATAAATGAATGTTACCAATAAGATAACACAAACTATGGTTTCACCACTGGACGTTTGTGAGGGAACTGAAGAATTTGATAAGCTGATAAAGTGTATTTAATCATAAGAATGACAGACAACTGATTACAAATGTGTTATTTTAATATTAACTTAAAATCTTATTTCAAGTAAATATTTTAGATCAAAGGGGTTCGGTTGATAAAAAAAAAACAACAACTTGATGTCGATTAGATTTAATAAAACAATTTATAAAGTTTTTTCTATAGTTTTGTGCTTTCATTTTCTAAATATTATTACATAATAATATTATGAGAATACTATAGTTACAAATACTATAAATGATTTTCAATTTTTCTACTTCCCATTTTAATAGTAAAGTTTTAGTATGTTTTTTAATGTTAGTAAACCCTAACCATACTATCAATTGGTTAAACTAATGAAAGTGAGAAATTAAACTAGCTAAAGAGTTTTCAATATATTTCAGTTAATATATTTTTAGCCAAAACAGAAAATGGTCATAAAAACTAAATGAATTAATAATATTAACAAAGAAACCTATATTAATACAAAAAGTGGAATTCAGGAATAAGTGCAACCCTACTTTTGTAGTAAGATCCCTTTAGCCTCTATTTAGCTTGACCTTTCAAGTTACTCTTTTTCATTTTTCTCACCACTTATTTAATATCCTCATACTATCCACATTTTCTGACAGTGCAGTAAACAAAACCAGTAAAACCAGTTCAAAGCTCATCCTTTTAATGAGCTTTGATTCTACATGTTTCTACAGAGTTTCTCTTCAAATACTAACATTATATCAATTAGTGATTAATAAATAAATTTGTTATTTAACTAAACACTGTTATTTATATATATATATATATATATATATATATATATATATATATATATATATATATTTATATATATATATTATAACATAATATTTAATATTAAAACCTAAAACGTTAATAACATGTTTACTGTAAAGTTCTTTCACATTTTGCAGATTCCTTTTTGTAATTGTGTGGATAGGACACAGTCTACTATTTACACAAACTACTCTGTTTTGTCCCATTTCATATGTACGCACCTCTAAATAACAAAAACAACCTGTGTTCGACTGCCTGACATATCAGTCAGACAGTGTCTTCCTCTACATAAGAGGCTCTTGCCGTTAGCCAAAAGTCTGTCTACGTGAGACGCCACCTGAGGAACCCATGTGGCGTAACCGTTCCAGCTGGAGGTGCAATGAGCTCCACACGCAGAAGAGGGAAGATTATCTGCAATGCTAGACACGGACAGAGGGTCCTAATGAAAATCAATGGACGTGTTTCTTCCAGCAATAAACAGAAAGGACAGGTCTCCCCTACAAGGGTAAATGCGGGCAATGGAAATCTTCCCAACTGTACTACAAGTTACAGCACCCACACACAAACAGCGCCGTATACGGCAAAGGTGGCAGGAAGTGGTTTCGAGACTGTGCACGTTACATCCAGTCCAATTACCCCGCAGTCATTCTCAGTCACCGCCTCGTCAAAGTGACCACACAAGCGTGAAATGCACTTAATTAGACACTCAATAGACAAGGCCGAGCTGCAAGGGCATCTGCATATGTTCAGCTGTACGGGGATGAACTTCTATCTCTATAATGCAGAGCTCTGGCTTTCTTCCACGTATTTATAACAGCGAGTGTATTATTGGAATTGCTGTTGATGACATGCATTGCTAATTTGATTTTGTTTAAAGACTTGGAAACAGCCGTTTAAATAAAGAGGGATGCAGTAGGTGAATTAGTGTTAAGATGCCTGTCACGTTTATGTTATGTTATTTTCACTTTACCATGGACTCTTAGTTTGCCTTGGCTTTGTCACATGTCCCCTGTTCCTTATCTCACAGTCACTCATCAGTCCCATCATCACTAATCATTCACAGGTGTTTTGTGTTAAAGTTGAATCACTGTCAGTATTTAAGTTCTCCATGTTCACTCCCCAGTTGTCGGTTGTTAAAGTTATGTTGCGTAGTTACGTGTGGATGCCTCCTTGTTTTGCACTCTTATGTGCCGTTTATTTTCCGTTTCTATATTAAAGTGTTTTTGTTTCTGACTCCGCGTTCCGAGCCTCTCTCCGCATCACACGCCAGCTACACACACTTATGACAGAACAACCGACCGGGTTTGTCGCCCGAAGAGACTACTGCAAGATGGACTACAAGCAACAGCTTCTAACCATCGCGCAAATGAGGAATGGGGACTTCCGCCGGTTTGCACTCGAGTTTTGTTACACGGCTTGCCGCGCACCCTTACCTGACGAGACAATTCAAGTGCTGTTTGAGATCGGCGCTATACGGCACTTTCCGAAGGGCCTCCCCGATCCCACTGGCTTAAGTTGGCCTGAATTGGTAGTCAGGTGTATGGATCGCTATGAACGATCCATATTTCTAAACAGCTCTCCAATGGCATTGTTCGAATTGAAGGAGTAGTGTTTAGTTAGGTCTAAACATGCATTTCGACTAATTTGTTAGTCGTTTAAATGAACGTTTTGTAACCGATTAAACAGATTATATATATATAAATTTTTCAAACATTTTAAGTTAATGTTTTATTTTTAAAAACAGTTTTTGACCCTTTCACATGTTAGTTTATGATATTTTCGCTGATCCACAGCGGGAGTTTTTTAGATTTCCACTTGTTGTTTCCATGTTGTGCGTCATGCTTGTCACGTGACACACAAGCAGCCACAAAAGTGTATCGCATGCACTTAGTTTTTCTTATTTATTCAAAATATTCACCAACTTGTTGGCTGTGTCATCAACTACCTGATATTCCCTTTCTCAAATATGTGAAAGTGAATGTGTCTTTTGTCCTTTAAAAAAAACCTTTATATTGATCATGTTCACTGATAGTTTGCATCGCAGATCAGAGAATCTTATAACATGCAAATAGTCACTTTTCCCGAAATACATGACAGTAAGTGTCCGATGAAGTGGGAGAAGAATAGAGGGAACTTTACAGTTACCAATGCAATATGTATCTGATATAAATAATATACCTTGTCAGTTTATAATCAAACGGATTTCTATTTCGTCTTTTATAGACGTGTATATTTTTTATAAATGTATTGTTTTACCAGTACTTGTGAGTATTTAAATGTCTGAAACCTAAAATAAAGGTACGTGGTTGAAAGCACTGCATAGCTATGATGTATGACAAACACTGAGCACGTGCTTCACGAGCTCAGTGCCAGCCAGCTTGCGAAAACACATTCTAATCACAGCAGTGTGATTGTACGCATCAAAGGGTTAAATGAAAAATTAAAACGTTACTTGAACTATAAAGTCTTGTGTGTGTGTGTGTGTGTGGGGGGTTCTCGTGTAGTCGAATTTTGTGTTTTCGGGGTCGACGAGTCACAGCTGTACCGCTGCACATCTCTACTCGCAATGCAATGTAATGGGAGCGCGCGCGAACAAACAGCACCTCATGTGATATCGTTCATGTCCTACTCTCAACATTTAAATAAATCCACGTGAAAAGAAAGGCCTGCACTTAACGCCAAATTGAAAATGTATTTAAAAAAATTGGGCTTGAAAATATAATACCTCGCCAGATGAAGTTTATTACTTTTTAATGGCCTTAATTTTGGCTATCATTTACTACCTTTTACAACCCCGCGGACACCCTGATATATACAAAATTGATCAATACCTAAAATATACAAAATGTTCTAATCCTGTGGGAAACATTTTATTAATTTTAATTTTTTTTATTTGGTGTTACAATTGAAATAACATTTTGAAATTATATTTTATTTTGAAAGTTATTATCAGTGTTCTTCTTTTAGAAATGACAGAGCCCAGCCGTTCTTGAGGTTAATGAAGTAATACAAATATTGACTATATTTTCACTGAAAAACTACACAAGAAATACACAAATATGGATAAAACTTGCCACAATATTTTACACCACTACAAAAAAAGTGAAAAAAAAAAAAAATCCTGGAGGGACTGGCTAACAATAACAACACAAATATAGTTTACGCTTTCATATATTCAAACTTAGTGGATTGTATTCCGTTAAGAAACAGCATGAGAACAACTGGTAATGCCGCTTTGTGCATCACTGATCTGAAGTTGTGCCTCTACAAGCCAAATTGTCATTGAATCTTTGACCCAACCGATTTGTCCAAACACTGAATCATTCGGTAATGAAACCTGGCTGAATGTTGCAGTAAGATGCACTGTGGTTCTGCTCTGAGAACAGCAAATAACGTGTAGGTTTGTTCCTCACATAAAGCTATTTTTTTTGCAGTTTGAAAGTCCCTGATAACATTCGTGTTCATTGTATGGAAAAGAACGGCTCGGATAAATTCCTCCTTTGTGTTTCACAGAAGAATATATATAGGTTTCGATTAATATGTGGGTGAATATGATGAAAATGTAATTTGTGCTTGAGTAGAAGGTACTACTTGTGTCCAAATGTAATCATTGTCTTATAAAAAACAACAACAAAAAAACACCTGCTATAGGTTCTGAGAAGGCGTATGCATTATTAGTGTGTTTTTCAAAGCCTGTGGTCTAGCTTTATAGGAGTGAAGGCTGGGTTCACCTTTAGATGGGCTGTAGTTTCTCTTCATTGATCATTTTAATTATTTTGTCTGGCTTTCCCTCGGGGGGCGAACGGTTGATGATGGGTCTTAATTAATGGGGCCAGTGGGGGAATAGACACAGTGGTCCATTCTGGAACGGTCTGACGCAAGATCTGGTGACACACTTCAGGTGGGATAAGTTGGAAATGAGGACAAACTCAATGCACACAGTCCATGTTTGAGGACCAACATGAAAGAACACAGCTGAAAAATTATACATGCACATATCAAAGAACCTTTAAGCTTCACAAATAATGCAGTGTGAATTGTGCAAAAGTGAAGCATTCTGTGTAGTTATCAAAGAGTTGGACTGTTGAATTCTACCAATTCTAAAATACAGTTTTAGTTAAAGGCCAAAATTACTTGACAAGAAAATATAGACAAGAAAGGTTAAATATAAATATTTCATATACATTATATAAAAAATGCATGACAATGTAACATGAAAGAGACAAAAATGTCCTTGTGAAAGACCTTCTGAAATAAAATATCTGCAATAGTGGGAATACTTATTGATTTAGTCATCGTTTCAGTTCATGTCATGTGCACATTCATATTTTTCCATTTATAAAATATATGTTTTGCATATAAATATTTTTTATATGAATTTACAAAATTACAATGACATTTGAAAAAAGATTAAAATAGAAAATGGTTCTTTTAAATTGTAATAATATTTCAGAGTTTTTTTTCTGTATTTCCAATCTCAAACTACTTTTTTTGGCAGCAATTTAAGTGATGAGACGGAAAACGTTCAGGCACTGTTCTTTTCACTGCATTTTCTAAGGTGTTCTGGTTGACCACCTTCAAGATATTTTGGTCTCTAGATAAAGTTTGGCTCCCTCTTATTCTAGCTGAACGTCAGAAAAAACGCTTCTCAACAATCACCCATGACAACAAATCACCCATGTCTGTAGCATATATATCTGTATGCATGTCCGTAAGGTTTGGTAAGGTAAGGTTTGTTCAAATCCTTAGCGAGCACAATTAATTACACTACAGGAGCAAATCTTTCTAAACCTCTCTTGACAAGCCTACTCACAACGGTATTTGTTCAAAGCAGAACATCGTAATGTCTTGACGGATTTTCATGTAAATACAAGTGTAAGGTTACAGCCATAACAAAATCTTCTGGGGCACAGATCTGTGGTACACCATAATGATAAACAGCAATGCAGCAGTCAGATGGCAGTAGTTTGATGGCAAGTATCGGAGATCATTGGTTAGAAAAAAGCCTGAGGCCAGTTTATACCATCTTCAAGATCCTTAGTCACTTATTTACAGTTATAATATTAAGCATGCACGCACCCTGGATTTAGCAACAAGTCCGTTGAGATGGAATAGATCTGACATAGAACAGTTCATAACATTCATATCTACCCATCCTTCAGCCTCAAGCAAGAAAAGAGAGAGAGCGCACAGATGAAATGGAGTGGGTCACTCTGAGTTATGTTCAGGGTGATGATTGCCTATTGGTATAACCTACCGGCCTTAATCAGAGCAGCAGGGAAGATGACCGTCTAAGGGTATCAAGCTGTGACATGCTCTCTGCTACTGTGCTTTATTACTTTATTAAACCTCTCTCTACCTGTGAGACGTGAGACTCCTGCTGTCAGTGGGGGAGAAAAAAAAAATCACCCACTGTCTGGGAGCATGTGTGCAGTCAAATGTCAAAGGGAGACCTCCATAATTTGGGAGGATGTGTATACCTTTCAGAGGAACATCAAATAGCAACAAACATGACACTTATGACAAGTCATGACCTGGTGTTGATCTAAGAAAGCACGTTTAAGAATGGATGAACTGTTTCAGACATTAACTGCAGTGTATGTGATAGATGAAAAGGTTGTAAAACAGTGAATGCGTGTAGAAACGCCTAGGTCTTCGCCAGTGTTGGATCTCGAAGACTCAAGCCTCTGTCAAAATATTATCACCGTTGTACCAACTGTTTATACTGTAAATACAGCAGTTATTAACATTTTTTACATAGAAATTAAAAAGTTTGGGGTCCGTAAGATTTTTGAGATAAATAAGACAAAGTTTATAATGTTTCAAAAGTTCTATTGTTCTACTGAAATGTTCTATTTCAAACAATTATTGCTATTATGAACTTATGAGAGCATTTTTTTGTCCATATACATAAAATATTTTTTGATATGAAATGTTTCTTATAGTGGTCAACCAATATGTTTTTTAATGGCCAATGCCAATATATATATTTATTAATTTTTGTATTTCATTTTATTAATATTTAATGAATTAGAAATAATATGAAAATTAATTTAAAAGAAATTTCTAAATTAATAGAGAATCATCTTACAGTATTTTTCACAAGACAGTTCAAAACAATATGAATAAAAAGGAAGTAATCAATGTAATCAATAGGGCACTTAATCTAGAAACTTAATCTAGTAAGATTCTGCACACTTGGAAATCATTTAAACAAATGATAAAGACAAGGTAACTTATTTTACATGCAGCACAGTGAAAATGACATTAATAAGCAACTGAATATAGTGCAGAATAGTAAAAGTTTATCGATAGTGCGTCTTCTGTGCTGCTGAACTCTCCTGTCCTGTCCTCAGAATATCAAACAGCTGGATTCGATTTGAAGTCGACCTCGAAGTCTGCAAGGTTTGTGAAATTAAATTGGATATTCAAAAATTTGTTTAAAAGAAATGAATGCAAAGTTTGCCTTCCTGTTACTAATGATATAAAAGTAAATACTATAACACTTAAATACCTATACAGTAATACCTTTGAGTTACGAGTATAATCCGTTCCAGGACTGAGTTCTTACCTTCGAGACAGACGATACAGTAGCGACTTGTGCGGAGGAGGAGGAAAGGATTACGTAGTTTACGTAAATTACGTAGATAACTCAAACTCAATATGGAAGTGTAGTGTTTCTTCCCATGTAGTGTATTGGATAAACTACACGCACAATAATGTATGCCTCAGAACCTCATATTTATTATTATTTAACACATATAGCTCGTGCTGCTTCTAGCTTAATACTCGTGAATCATTCGGTCACCCCCGGTAACCCCCGCTGTAAAACCAAGGTGGCCCTCTAGTGGAGTCCATATGCAATACACCACAGGACTTGCGGGAGATGCGTAAGGAAGTCAACAAACACGAAAAGTGAATGAGTAAGGCGAAGTGTGCTATCTAGCGTCGGCGTCTGTAAGCATGCTCTTATCTCAAATCTTTACTCGTATTTCAAAGCAAAAAATAGCTTGAAGGCTTGCTCATATCCCGGGACGCTCATATCTCAAGCCATTACTGTATATATGTGCACGCTCCAGCAGCAGTTCTGGGCTCTTTGCTTTTCATCTACCAATTACACAGAGTTCTGGCCTTTGCTGTTGGGAGAACTTATACACAGTTCACGAGGACCTACAAATATGAACTATTTATAACCTGACTTTTGAAAACAAAAATGTGAAACCTAAGATGACACGACTTTCCATAGCCAGAAAGAGACAATGTTCTCTGAATTACAGAGGGGGCGAGAGAAACAGAGATTCACAGACAAAGAACTTTATATGACCATAGGTTATATACTTTTTCATGCAACTAGTCCCCATGGAAACTAAGGTTTTCAAACTTCAAAAAGGGCGCCAAAGCGGCATAAAATTATTATTAAAGTGTCATACGATTAAGTCTTCCAAAAACATGAGATAATTTAGTGTGAGTAATAGAAAGTTTAAGTTGCTATTTTCAGACCATCTTCCTTCTCCAGTGAGCATTTAACTACTGAGGACTGGATCGAGTCAATGAGATCAACTCGAGAACCTAATACATTTGACTCAAGATTAAGTATTCAGTAAATTGTTGAGAACCAACCGATTTGACTCCAAATAATGATTAAATTGAGAATCAGAGATCCTTGCATGAATAGGCCAAAGAGAGTTAGGACGGATGTCAGTATTTAATGAATAATGACTTAAGACTAGTCCACCCAAAGTGAAGATTTTATAAAGAAATATATAGTCTATCTCAGTTTGAACACTTCAAAAACCAAACAAAGCAAACATGACTGTAATCTATATAACCCCAACTTATGAATCACTGCCTTTTGAAGTGAAATGATGTTTGTATAAAAAAAATAATAAAAAATAAAAATAATATATATATATATACAGTAGAACCCCGACTTACGAAATTAATCCGTTCCGAGGTTGGTTTCGTATGTCGAACTTTTCGAATGTCGGTCAGGCTTTTACATGTTAATTGACTAATCCGTTCCAAGCCCTACAAAAACACCATATTCAGCATGTGACAAAGCGCATCCCAGCTTCATACTTCTCAATAAACTACCTTTTCGACTCAATAAAAAGCACCCTCTTCTTCCCTTTGACTTCAGCAACAATCTTCACATCCATGGTTACTGATTAGAAAAAGGTTTATGCTAATAGCAGAGGCTGGTGGGAGCGATGCTGACCAATAGGAGAGCAGGATTGTAGAAAGTGTTCTCCTTCTTACATGGACTATTCCAGCCATCCCTGTCATTCAGTGCCAAATGGACTATTCTAAACTTTCCCTCGGAGTTCAGGAAGTTACTGACAGAGATCGGCTTAAGATTGTATATAGTTTATTGAGCGAAAAACAGGGAATTAGTGCCAATCGTTGAGGTTTTATCGATCTATGCACCTTTAATAAATACCAGTTTTGGATCATTCCCTGAGTGAGACATCATTGTTCTGACCGGACAAACTGTAGTCTTCATCCAACCCGAACCAAAATCAGCGCGAATATCAAAACAAAACTCGGAAATCGAATTTCGTTTTTCGCATCTCGATCATTTTGTCGTAACTCGGGCGGAAAAAACCCTGAAATCTTTTATCGTATGTCGAACTTTTCGTACGTAGAGCGTTTCGTAAGTCGGGGTTCTACTGTATATATATATATATATTTTTTTTGAAACCTTTTTGAGTAGAAACCATTTCTTCTATCAAACAGTCTAGCAAATATGTGGGTTTATAAGTGCTTGATGTAAATATGAGCACTTTTAAGAAGAATGTTGTAAATGTGTTATGAAGCTTCTGTGAGAAGTGACATGAGAAGAGGACCTTCACTTCTTGCGTAAGTTTCATAACACGAACTCAAGAACCCAAGTGTGACCATTAGTCAAAAAGTAAAAAAAGTATGTGTTTTTTTTTTTACTGTAATCCTTAAAAAAAAAAGTGTAAAACATTAATATTTTTCTTACATCAGTTCGCTTCAGAAGTTTTCTGAACTTTTTAATGGCTCAACATACTTAGACAAATGAACCACTTTCAAGATACATTACTGTTTTTGGTCCATTTTGAAGCTTGAAAGCATTCATGGCAATGCTGTAATGAAAAAAAAAGAAAAGTATTAAGAGTTTAGTAAATGATGACCTTTATTGTGTGAGAAATAATCTTAATGAAATTAGGAATGTAGAAATAAAAAATAAAAATCCTATTTTATCTGAGAGCCACTAAGTCCCATTCGATTATAGAGTGAATTTTTCCACAGCTGTTCACTGAAGTCAGCTTCAGCTCAAGAGGGGTGCATGAAGGTTGACTTTTGCTAACATTTTTATCATAAATGATTGAGTGCAGGGCACCCGGTGAGCTGTACCACTATAAGTGACTGAGCAGGAACTACGAATGAGCCAGCAGTGGAGATTTAAAGTAAGAAGTGGTGAAATATTGATGTTCCAGGGGCTGTGCCAGTGACCTGGTCCTTGCCTTGTGGGTACTGCCTTTTTTGTGTCAGAAAACATAGAGCAATCATTAGGGGAACCCCACGAGATAAGTAAAGTAATTCAGGTCATAGGTTCAAATCCCTGTTTGGAAGATTCTGTCCAATGTGCCTTATGGTGAGTTTTTAGATCACAATTTGACATAGATGAGGAAAAAGCAGAATGGAACTACAGCTTGTTGGCCATATGCACAAAGTATGCAAATCCAAGGGTGAAAAAGTGAAGAGCATGTGAAAGAAAAGGAAAGCTCTTGCTGGATATGAATTCTCGATAAGGGAAGATTTCATTGGTATTCAAGCCTTTAGGAATATGCAGAAGAGCGTAGTTGGAATTGGCTAAAACTAGTGTTTTTTTCCTTTGGGAGATCCTGCATTTGAGCCTTTCCTAGCAGAAGCAATCTTCTAGCTCACTAAGGAGGCAAAAGGCTGGGGGAGTTCTGTTAAACTGTACAGGGCTAACAAGCAACCACGAACAGCAGGAACGCATCAACCGTTGCATGTGTTTGAGCTGAATCTGCTAATTCGTGTCACACCAACAAACCATTGTGCAGTCTCCTGCAGTCCCCTATAGGAGAGAGAAGTTTGCACCAGGCAGTGCAAGACTGCCAGTCTCTCGGCTCAATCACAAACCAGGGGAAGCCAGGGACACAGTGCTCTTTAGCACAAACGCTATCACGCTTCACACTTAACCGCGCATAACTCCTAGGTTTTTTTCAAACAGCCCTCTGACAGAAACAGATTAGCTGGGGCTTGAACAAAACTGAGAACGTAGACCAAGAAGATGAATCCCAGAGCTCCCCCTAAAGGAAGACCACGTAACAAGTTATGAGAGGTTTGTCGACAATATCAAATGCTTATCCTGGGGGGCATCTCACCAAAGTCGGCGCCCAGATGTGTGACGTGCAGTCGGAGGTGTGAGTACACAACATTAAAAGAGACTCCTTGCTAGCCTTGGGCTTCTAATAAGTCCCCCTGCTGAGAAGCTCAACAAACGCACCGAGTACTGAGTATGTGATACAGTAAAGAGCATAAGACCTTGCTGTGGGCAATGTAGACAGACACACATACATTTATTCTTTAGTTTACTGACTTCTATTGACTGTGATGGGTCACGAAATATCCCTTTTTCACTTTCAGATGTGTGCGGTAGCTCAATAGTTGAAGGCCACACTATCGATGCATTTGGATAGAAGGAAACTACACAACCACCTGCTGCGTACATATACATACTGTTAGAAGTGTTGGGTTGCCTTAGGATTCACTCTAGGGAGATTAACCTGTAACTGAACACTCAAAATGCTCTTAGTGGTACGTGTTAGTGTTATGAACATGTTCGGACCCACACTAAGGTATAATATATTGAAGACAAGGGTAATTGTGGCAAGGACTTCAAGGAGCGAAATAGCTTTTATAAGCCTCAGCTATAAATGTACACACATGCAGCAGATGGCTGTGATACACATTCACTGCGTCAAAGGACCACAGAGGGACTATTATTGTTTTCAGGTTCAAGTAGAGGAAGACATACTGAAAGTGTAATTGGACTGAGGGGAGGAAACCTCAGGCACTGCGCATGATACCGCCATTTCAAATAACACATCTCTGCGATTCAGTGATTAGACAGTATCCGAGTATTAGTAAAACTTCCTTCGGGTTTATATGTTTTGCCAAGTCTACCGAGACTTGTTATGTCAAAACCTGGTAAGATAACAAAACATCTAATTCAGACTCGACTGGCCGGAAATGATAAATAAACGAATGATAAATAACCCATCGCTTTGTGTATTTTAATCCTCTCAGCAAATTTTGTCTCAGTCTTACAATAGAGTATTGATTATATTACTTATCAGATTCTATCTGGATCTGGAGTTTAGTGCACAAAACAAATAATAAAACAAATATATAATGAGTATGTTTACATTTACATACACTTTCTTTAGGTTCGGTCAGGTATCTGGCAATTTTCAACTAAACCTGAAACAGCACATTCTAGGATTTCCCTATCCATAAAAGGTTGAATGCAATGTTCCCTCAAATTTGAGAGAATGCCTAATAATTTTCAAACATGCTGTCTAACAAGACAAGTATTTCCAGGGAATCTCATAAAATGTTAAGCGCGGCAAGAAACCATAAACCTCTTTTGAACGATAGATGCAACTCTTTGAAAGATAAGTGATCCAAATTAGTTAAAGGTGCTATAAGCAAATTTTGAAAAGCATGCATATATTTTACCTAGAACCTGACAAATATCACTAAAATAGGTGTCCTGAGAAATCATACCTGTCTCTGTGACAGCCCTAGGCTCTATAAACAGCAGGAAGAGTCAGGGAAGTGGCCCACACTTCTGTTTTTTTTTTTTTGCCAAACAGAAACATTATTTGCCTGTGAATAACTTTCATTTTACTAGCCATTTTTGAGTGACAATCTTTCCGAGCTTTTTATTTCCCTACACAATTCTTTTCTCCATGTACTCTAATACCCGATTCAACAGACTCAAAATGTTTATAACGAGCAATGAAACAGCTCAAACAGCTTCTTTCCTGTAGCTGAAACAGTAGAGCGTGGTGCTTGCAACACCAAGGTAATGGGTTTGATTCCCAGGGAAAGCAATAACTGATTAGAATGTCATTGTGTATCTTGAATGCAATGCAAGTTGCTTTGGATAAAAGTGTCTGCCAAATGCATAAATGTAAATACAAAATGCATAAATTAAGTATGAACCAATAATACAGAGAATTATCCAAAGTTTTACATACATATGTGGTTGGAGGTCGACTGAGCCTCCTCTATTAAAACAGAATTAGCTGTTAATGGAATGAAAATCAGACGGAAACTGGGCAGTTGCAGAGACCATGAGCTTTGATGCATTGCTCACTGAACTACAGAGGATTTTTGTTTACTGTGTAGATATTTTCTTGAGGAGCTGTGGAGGGTAAAAGAAAAAAAAAAGAGCTCTGAAGAACATGAGTCAGCGTGTAAAGAAGAAGTGTGATGACAACAAGCAGCACAGATCAAGAAAAACTCACAATGCACCGTGAATGGCACAGAAACCATCTCCCTGAGAGATACAAGGGAAGGTACTCTTTCTGTTTTCAAAAGCCCATGAAATATTCATCATTCAGACTTGGCTAATTCGAGCCATCAAGATCTTTAAGGTGAGTTAGTATGACACAGATTGTCAGAGTCGGCAAGGGAGGGAGAGAGTGCGAGCAGTCATTTTCAGACTATTTGGTTATGCATTAAAAATGCAAGGGATGAATTACATTCTATTCCTGGCCTCTGTTGAGGAATTCACACAAGGGTCCAAAATCAGGACTTGGCAAAACAGAGAGTAAGAATAACTTTAAATTTTCAATCTCTGAAACTTCACTTGAGCACAAAAGAGCAGTAAAGTGCTCAATAAATTATGATTTTACTGAATATTTAAAACGAAGTATGAAGAAAGTGTATCAGTTGCACTGCTTTAGGATTTTTGGACATATTATTTCAAAAAGGTAATTTTGAGCCACTACCAGCATCAAAAAGGAATTGCAAAGTAAAAAAAAGAAAAAAAGAAGAGAAAAAAAATCATGAAATATAAGAAGAACGAATTTGAGTAAATTGAGACACTGAGGAGAGGAACTATACATTTCTCTGTTCATCTTTAATGCAACAATTTACCATATAATTGACTTGAAAAAACAACATGAACTGGAATTTATTCTGCATGTTTTAATGAACAAGGCCTATTTTCAAACAGGTTTCTAGAACATTTCTATCTGTAATATACACAGTAATGTTCCCAAAGCACGACAGAGGCTCAGTTTTTACCAAGGATGGATCGATACTAAACTACTGATGATCATTCAAGATAATTTAAGATAACTGATATATGACCAATTTATCTATTTTTCTAAAATCATTGTACAGTAAGCAATACAACTTTATAATGTACAGAATCAAAAGTGGATTTTCCTTTTGAGACACTGTCCATTCCTATTGTTTGCATACAAATGGCTCATATATGGTGGTCTATGTGCAATAAACTTTTATATTAAAGTACTTTTATTTCAACTACATTTATTGGCTTTAAATTTTACTTTGACAGGAACTTTTCAAGAAGCTCGGAAAAGTTTTTGCTCTGTTTGAAGTCAATTCACTGCACAAAACAGGACTTCCTGAAGTCCTCCATCCACAGCCCTCTCTGAGTTCAAAGCTGACCGAGCTGGGTTCACTTCTCTCTGATCGAGCACTTTCAAGCAAGCTCAAGGCCCTGACAGCACAGCTTTCATAGCTTCTGGCCAAACATGAAATGGCCCAGTGATGTGATGGAAGCGTGAGAAAGGACTTTGGCCGAGGTAACAGTAGGGTTACAACGTCATGACCACAGTAGAGCTATCAGGTCAATGCACACAAGTTTACGCATTGGAAATCTTGACGTTTTAGAAGGGCAAACATCACCTTTTATTTCAAAGACAGATGAGCTTGGTTCACTTCTCTTTGAATAACACTGATCGACCTCCTCAGTTTGAATATATACTCACATGAAAGTCATCCAAAGGTTAAGAGTTGAGATTAAGAGTTAAGAAGTAAAAACCTGTAAAACTTTTGCATCAACTGCCAAAGCTTCCGAAAGAGAAAGCCTGGATAAATCAATACTTGCCCCAACAGTCGGTTCTCTTTTGCTCACTCATGCTGCCTTGTTATACCAACACACTTCCAAAGTCCAATCTCATTCCATTTTATACATTTCCACCATAGTAATTTTGGGCTGGCAATAAAAACAAAACAAAACAAAAACAAGTTGGCCACAAACTAGGAACCATTGTGACTAGTGGCTCAGGCGAAGGATAGTGTCATGGTTTTTAAAATCTCACAAATTATACCTCACAAAGATGTCAGCATTTCAAGTGGGTGATGCACATTCAGTAAATGGACGCCGAATGTGATGTTTGACATGTTGCACAGAAACTTTTTTTTTTTTTTATTCTTTTCACAGTGGCCACCGATTGCAGCAACTTCAATTTTTATTATATATTGTGCCAATATTTTACTTCCGTGGATGGAAGTGAGAACTTTGTTCTCTTGAAGAATTGGGATGCAAACAGTGCTTTATTTACAAATGTATGTACTAATCCAATTTTGTGCATGTTTGCAAATTTGGATGGAAACACAGACACTTACCCTTCCATTACTTTGAGCGATAGAAATGGTCTTAAAGAAAGTCAGTGTGGAATGTTTATTTTGTAGGAGGCGTGTTATGTAGTAACTCGAATATATTATTGTTCGGCTCTCACATTAGTGGAAAAGTAGTGGAAAAAACAAGAAACAAAAGGAGTAATAGAGTAAAAGTGACCTCAAGCATCAGTAAAGAGCTAAAATAATCGTGGTTGCTGCTGCAAGTCCTGCTGCAGTTATCTCCTCTTGCCCTTGCTTTCACTGTTTGCTCAGCTAGCAAAATCAATACCAGAAAGCAACTCAGGGTGACTGCTATCATAACCTGACCAAAACCAAAGAAAATAAGCCATCACTGGATGTTAAACCAGTTCCTCAAAAACATTTTAATGTACCATATTTGCTCTGCAATCTAGCAGCCTCTCTTTATTGGAAGAAACGATCAATAGTGCATGTTAAGCAATATCCTAGTCTTATTGATTTGTGACTGGCCTAACAAGAGAGTGTTTTTGTGGCACCTTCCGTGCTAACGTACACATCAAAATGTATAAATGACGAGGCTGGTGTTGCGGAAAGAATCCAGTGACACATCCCCAGTGAATAACAGCTAGGCAAAAAACAAAGCATGAGAACTATCTATCGGAAAGGGTTACAATCGGAGTAAAATCCAAATTAGTCAAGTAGAATAAAGGGACAGACAAAGGTTTCCAAAAAATGTCCGCTGTGCTGTAGAATTTTTTCAAAGTAATAATTAAGCATGATTTTCTGACTATTTTGAGCTAAGTGCACAGAAACGGCAGGATCGTAGCGTTCACTCGGAAACGACAGCCTGACGCAGCGAACAGCGTGAAAGTGTTGGGTTAGATGTCAGTAACACCTCTGAAGTTCCTGGCTGTGTTAAATATTCTTCCTCTTTCATCCTGCGGGTCTCTTCATGGCTTATGGATTGGTGCTAAAAATCTAGCCACCTACACCTAGGAAAACTTAAATGTGAAACTACTGCCTTCAGAAATGTCAGCTTATATATAGAAGCAGGTAAATCTTCGTGGTGTTTCTCAGTAATGACAATTTTTACGGTCAAAGATTCTCTTGCTGTTATATCATGAGTTTCTTAAAGAGGACTGAATATATTCTCTATATTTCTCCAGTAATTATAATAAAACAGATTGTTTATAGAAACATAAACTTGGAATATATAACTTGGATATATTGGATATATATTACAAGTTAATTCCAGAGTTTTCAAGAACTTAATTAAAATAATAGGCAACTAGTTCAATTCACTAGTGGTCAAGAGGTCACTAGTTCAATTCACAAGTCTCAAGTCACTACCATCAAATCTTTCCCATTAAGGGTCAATATTTGATCCCTTAAACTGACTTCAAGTTGCATATTTTTCTAACCATGTTAGAAATCCTTAATCTTAGATATTAATGCATTTTCACTGCAATTACAACAGCATGTTTTGAAAGCATAATGCTCTATTTATGAAATTAAACTGTCCGTAGGTGGTGACAAATTACTTTTTTAATGTAAGAATGATAGAAGCATTAATTCAGCTGATTTGTTCAAAACGGCAGATTCATTGTGAAACAAAGCAGTGACTGAGTCAATGAATCAGTGAACTGATTCGTTCAAAACCTTGGATTCGCTTAGGAACGAAACACCACTGTGCGTAATTGTTTTGATGGGGATTGTTTGGAACTATTTTGACTGGAGAAATAGAGCAACTACAGAGAATATTGACAACATTATGTCTAAAATGTCAAATCGCTATAGTAATTTTTTTGTTTAGTAAACTGTTGTATAAAATAAATAGCATTTTGTAAAATGTAGTGTAATGATTATTTTATTTATGCTGGTGGCATTTTGACCCAACCCCCCAGATAATGCCTGACCCTTCAAGAGAAACACTCATATCATTAACAGTCATTATAAAGAGTGACATATTTGGTATTAAAGCACTCAAGTTACATCACATTAATTACAAACCATTATTAATTATTCTAATCTATTGTAGCCTTAAGCTACAATTGAAAACATTTTTTTTATAAAGAGGCATGCTGTTTTTATTCATTATTCTCTCTAGATTTAGTCAAATTGACTATACAAACAGGTTAGCTTACATCATGAACATGGCTCTCTTTTTTGACGTGGTGGATGAAGTTTGAGGTTGTGATGGTTGGGTCCGATATCCCTTGTTAGTTATTATAAATAGAGCAAATCTCCTTTTATGCATATGGCCAATTTCAAAGTGTGTAAAAACTTAAGCCAAACTGTGATGATAAAAAAGCAATTTACGATAAAAAGTTTCTAAATGGTCAAAAATCAAAACAATGTATTTTGATGTTAAGTGTTTAAATACACATTATTAACCCGATTATGTTCAAGACATCAATATCTTGGCATAAATAAAGCAAGAGTCGTGAGAAGTTTTACACCACAGGTACTTACCACGGGTAAGTAAATTATGAAAAATATAGGAGCATAACTTTTATATGTAACTGACCACACAAAGACTGTTGAGGGTCTGATTTTACCTGATAAGTGTCCCACAGCCGAATAGTGCAGCGTAGAGGAAGTTCTCTCATAAGCAGGTTATTCATCCAGCGGAAGGCAAACTGCAAATACTCCACCTCATACTGCTGCATGTGGCGATGTACCATCTCTGTTCAGGACAAAAAAAACAACATAATAAATCACCACCCTGACGTCAATCACCCAATTTATCTATCATAAACAATTAAAGCATCATTATAATCTCTTCAGTAAAACTGAGACAAAACAATAAATGAAAGACGCTTGGCGGACACAACACAACACTTATTCTCCTTGCCGCTTTTCCACTCACAGACAGCAGACACAGTTCATGGATGACAGGCTGCTGGGCGTAAGACATAACACCCTAATAAAGCCATAAAGAATTTCTTTGCCCATGTCATCGTGTGCTCGATGCTGTCATGTAAGCATGAGGTAATTACTCAGCTGTCAGCACAATGTCTAAGCGTGTTATGTTTGAGAAGGAACGGCAGCTTCATTTATGGGTGTCTCTTTAATCAACACGGACGTGCTATTGATGGGTAGAGTGTGTAACATGCATGACTGTTTGTCGCTGCAAAAATATAGGCATCTTCATTCGCTTCCTGACAAAGATGGTAATCTCTGTATGACAGGTTATGGTTGTGGGTAATATACTACATTTTCACAATATATAACTCTATAGATAGGCAGACAGACATACAGACACACAGAGAGTCGCACTATTCTGTGCTGATTTGCTGCTCAAGAAACATTTCATACTGATGTTTTTCTAGGATTCTTTGATTAATAGAATGTTCTTCGATAAAGTCTCCTCATATAACGCCTGATGAGTTTGGAGAACACCTGGCAAGAAAAACCATTGCTCCATACAGAATCTCTCTAGATCCTTCAAATTCCCAGTTTAATGTTGTTGCGCTCTTCTCTTTGGTTCACCACACTCATCTTCTATAAGGTTCAGGTTAGGCCATTGCCATTTTATGCTCAGTTGACCCATTTTATGGTTGACGTTTATATTGGATCATTGTCCTGATGGAAGATCCAACCATGGACCATTATATGATTTTTGGAAGAGTCAGTCAGATTTAGATTTTTTTATTTGTTGGTATTTTATGAAGCCATGTATCTGAATAAGATGCCCAGGCCCTTTAGCAGAAAAATAGGCTTACAACAAAGATAAAGCAGTAATTTAACTGCAGATATAGGGTACTTTATCCATCTGGGTTTGACAACAAAAAGTAATATTTTTTTTTGTTTCATCTGACCATAGATTTATCTGTCCCGAGTCTGGCAACTTAATATACTGAAGCAGAGGACTTTTCTTAAATCTTAAATTTTCTTATTATTGTCGTTTAGATACTTTGATTTCTGCAATTCTCTATTAGTGATCCTTGGAGAGTCTTTGGTTAGTCAAACTATCCTCCTTACTGTGCATTAAGACAGATTTATAACATCTGGTGATTGGAACTTCTTAATTGCCGATGTTTGAAAAATGTAATTTTTAATGCTTTAGCAATTTTCTAACAGGCACTTTTAATCTTTGCTGCACACCAGAACAATGTTCTTTAGTTTCATCAAGGGAATCTGTTTAAGGGAATTTGGCCTTTGTGTTTCCTCATATTTACTGTGAAACAGGAAGTTATGCCTGGAAATTTTCATGTTCCTAGTCACACTGAAAAACATCTATAGTATATACACAAGTACGGAAATGGTATGCTACTTTTTTTTAATAAACATTTAGGCAATTATGATTATGAGGACAAGAACACATAACCTTTTAAATAAGTTTCAAACATGTGTCATACAACAATTTTTGATTTTTATGCCTGGAACACTGCAACAATGTTGTAAAAAGAGGCATGTTTACCACTGTTTATCTTTCCATTCAATTACACTTTTTAATAGTTTAGGAATTGAGAATACTAAATTGTTGTAGTTTTGCAAGTGGACATTTTTGCCCAGAAAGGTTTTCAAAAGACTGTAGACGTTGTTACATTCTGAATAATAGACAGATCTGGACTACAGGCAGAACAGTCAGGCACATCCCTACTACAGTGAAGAGTATCTATGAAACACTTGTTTATGCAGTAATGCAGCATGTGCTGAATGAGGCCTGGCATTGCTTCCCAGGAAAGATGTAAGCTTGATGGCAGTATATATGTCTCCACGTCAGTGGTACCTTCAGACATATGCAAGTCACTCATACCATTTGCACTAATGCACCCCCATATCAAGACAGATGTTTGCTTTTGCACCTGTCGCTGATGAAAGTCTGGATGGTCCCTTTCATCTTTGGGACTGGGAACTCAATGTCCATTTTCCCCAAAAACAAGGTGAAAAGTGGACTCATTCAACGGCAGCACACATTTCCAATGTATTTTGGATCATTTGAGATGAGCCTATACCCAGAGAACTCAGTAGAATCTCTGTACAGAACTGATGTATAGCATTCCCCTTGCATAATATATATTCAAGTTGCAGACAGTGTTAAGCGAATGTTTTTCCTGCTGTGCCCTACATGGACTTGGATTTCTCTGGATTCCCTATATCTTGGTGGTGATGGTGAAATCTTGCATTAAGAAATTCTTTCATGATATTTGGCCCAAAGTGGTGATCCATGGCCCATCATTGCTTGCAAAGACAGAGATGCTCTTTTTACACTCAATCACAATAGCGTCATCTATTACCAGTTCATCTATTACCTCATGTATTACCTGCTAATTGTGGACTGTTTCAAAAGAGTTTAACTTGGGCATTCTGCAATCCTTTCATTATTATTTTGCCTGTTAAATTTTTTTTTTGGAAGTGTGTAGCATAATGTGCAAATGTATTTATATTTACAAAATACAATTTGCCCAGCGGAAAAATTGGAAATTAGTAAGTCAAATAAAGGTTCAATATAATTAACAAGATTCTTGATTTTGTCACAACATGACCCAACTTTTCTTTTTCAGTTATATATATATATACACACATATATACACTGTGTGCACAATTATTAGGCAAGTGATTATTTTGACCATATAATCATTTTATCCATAATTTCCAACTCCAAGCTGTATAAACTTGAATGCTTATTGGATATAATGCATAACAAGTGATGTGTATTTGTGTAACGAACGGAGGGAGGGCCTGAGGAGATCAACACCCTATTTCAAGGTGTGCAGAATTATTAGGCAGATTCTTCTCTTCAGGAAAAATGGGTCAAAAAGGAGATTTAACTGACTCTGAAAAGTCCAAAATTGTCAAAAGTCTTTCAGAGGGATGCAGCACTCTTAAAATACCTAAGATTTTTGGGCATGAACACAGAACTATCAAACATTTTCTTGCTAATAGTCAACAGGGTCGCATGAAACGCATCAAGACGAAAATACGCAAATTAATCAGCAAATATTTGAGAAGAATCAAACATGCTACCAGGAAGCCATTATCCTCCAGTGTTGCCATATTCCACAACTGCAACCTACCTGCAGTGTCAAGAAGAATGAGATGTTCAGTTCTCAGAGACATGGCCACGGTAAGAAAGGCTGAAACCTGACCGCCTCTGAACAAGACACACAAGTTAAAACGTCAAGAATGGGCCAAGAAATATCTGAAGATAGTTTTTCAAAGGTTTTGTGGACTGATGAGATGAGAGTTGACGAACTTGACGAACCAGATGGATGGGCCAGTGGTCCATCATCAGTGATCACTAACAGACACAGTGCTCCACTTCGACTCAGACAGCAAGGTGGAGGTGGGCTACTGGTTAAAGATCAGATAGTTGGACCTTTTTCGAGTTGAAAATGGACTCAAAATAAACTCTCAGACCTACTGGCAATATTAAGAAGAGACTTTCTTCAAGCAGTGGTACAGGAAAGAAGACTGTGGTCTTGAAGACTTTCAAGAAGACTGTGATTTTTATGCAAGACAACACTCCATCACATGCATCAGAGTACTCCACTGCTTGGCTGGCCTGTAAAGACCCTAAAGATGGAAAACGAATGACATGGCCCACTTCTTCACCTGACTTGAACCCTATTGAGAAATTTTGGGGCCTTCTTAAGCAGGAAATTTACAGTGAAGGTAAACCGTACACCTCTCTGAACAGTCTCTGGGAGGCTGTGGTTGCGGCTGCACAAAAAGCTGATTCTGACCAGATGAATGAATTAACTGACTGATTGTCTGAATGGAAGGGTTATGACCTGTTATCGAAAAGAAGGGTGAGGTTTTGTGTGTGTGTGGAAATTTCAGAAGTGTTTATTTGTAAATTGAGTTTGTGTATTATTCTCACTTTAACAGGTGAAAATAAACAAGTGAGATGGGAACATCTTTGTTTTTCATCTAGTTGCATAATAATTCTGCACACTAATAGTTGCCTAATAACGGTGTACATCTAGATATTCTCTTAAGAAAGCCAAAACTTCACTTTTACTACTTAAATGTTAACATTTGAGGGTTTGCTAACATTTTGGATTGACCAAGAGCACTGTAGTTGTACAATAACAAAAGTAAACCTCAAAAATACAACTTGCCTAATAATTATGCACACGGTGTATGTCTGTGTCAAGACCCTAGTTGCAAGCTTGTACACCCATGTTGAAGCCTTAAGTATGGGTTAAGTACAAAAATAGACCCCGTAATTGAGACTGAGCCTTATGACCTCAAAATCGTTTGGCATCGTTTCATTTATCACAGCAAGTCTAAAAGACTTGAAGCAGCAAAACAGCCTTAAAACCATCACACTACCACCATCTTCTTTTACTGTTGGTGTGATGTTCTTTTTCTGAAATGCAGTTACTTTTACGCCAGATGTAATGAAATAAACACCTTTCAAAAAGTAAAACTTCTATCTTCTCAGTCCACAAAATAATTTCCCAAAAGTCTTGGGGATCAAGATGTTTTCTAGCAAAAATGAGATGAACCTTAAATTATTTTTGCTCAGCAGTGGTTTTCTTCTTAGAACTGCCACATAGGCCATTTTTGCCCAGTCTCTTTCTTATGGTGAAGTTATGAACACTGATCTTAACTGAGGGAAGTGAGGCCTGCAGCCCTTTGGATATTTGTGTGGGGTCTTTTGTGACCTTTTGGAAAAGCCGTCGCTGTGCTATTTGCGTGATTTTGGTCGGCTGGCCACTCCTGGGAAGGTTCACCACTGTTCCATGTTTTTTTCCATTTGTGGATAATGGTCCCAAAGCTTTAGAAATGGCTTTGTGACCTTTTCCAGATTGATAGATCTGTAGTAGTAGAATTACTTTCTCATTTGTTCCTGAATTTCTTTGGATCTAGGCATGCTGTTTAGCTTTTGAAGATCTTTTGGTCTCCTTTTATTATTGTCAGGCAGGTCCATGAAGATATTTCAAAAAGCACGCAGAACTGGATGGCAACAAAGCACTAGAGAGTTTCGAACTGGCCAGCAATGAGTCCAGATCTAAATCCCATTGAACACCTGTGGAGAGATCTTAAAATTGCTGTTGGGAAAAGGCACCCTTCCAATATGATAGAGCTGCAGCACTTTGCAAAGGAAGAGTGGTATACGATTCCGGGTGAGAGGTGTAAGAAGCTTATAGATGGTTATAGGAAGTGAGTTATTTCAGTTATTTTTTCCAAACAAAAGTTAAGAGTGGCAATAATTTTGTTCAGCCCATTTTGGAGTTTTGTGTGAAGTTGTGTCAAAATAGCTTTTTCATCTTCTTTTTCGCTTTGTTTTGTTCCAATACAAATAAAGGGAATAAACGTGTATAGCAAAACATGTGTTGATGCAATATACTTGATTTTCTGGAAAAATGTCAGGGGTCCCAACCATTTTGGCCATGACTGTATGTATGTATATACACTCACCTAAAGGGTTATTAGGAACACCTGTTCAATTTTCCATTAATGCAATTAATCAACCAATAACATGGCAGTTGCTTCAATGCATTTAGGGGTGTGGTCCTGGTCAAGACAATCTCCTGAATTCCAAACTGAATGGAAGGCATTCTGAATCTGAACTGAATCTGGCAGCATGGGAGAGAAAGGTGATTTAAGCAATTTTGAGCTTGGCATGGTTGTTGGTGCCAGACAGGCCGGTCTGAATATTTCACAATCTGCACAGTTACTGGGATTTTCACGCACAACCATTTCTAGGGATTACAAAGAATGGTGTGAAAAGGGAAAAACATCCAGTATGCGGCAGTCCTGTGGGCGAAAATGCCTTGTTGATGCTTGAGGTCAGAGGAGAATGGGCCAACTGATAGAAGAGCAACTTTGACTGAAATAACCACTCGTTACAACGGAGGTATGCAGCAAAGCATTTATGAAGCCACAACACGCACAACCTTGAGGCGGATGGGCTATGACAGCAAAAAGTCCCCACCGGGTACCACTCATCTCCACTACAAATAAGAAAAAGAGGCTACTATTTGCACAAGCTCATCAAAATTGGACAGTTGAAGACTGGAAAAATGTTGCCTGGTCTGATGAGTCTCAATTTCTGTTGACACATTCAGACGGTAGAGTCAGAATTTGGAGTAAACAGAATGAGAACATGGACCCATCAAGCCTTGTTACCACTGTGCAGGCTGCTGGTGGTGATGTAATGGTGTGTGTGTTTTTTGGCACAATTTAGGCTCCTTAGTGCCAATTGGGTATTGTTTAAATGCCACGGCCCACCTGAACATTGCTTCTGACCATGTCCCTTTATGACCACCATGTATATACATACACACTCACACACACACATATATATATATATATATATATATATATATATATATATATATACACACACACATATATATATATATATATATATATATATATATATATATATATATATATACATACACACACACACACACATACATATATATATACACACATATACACATACATACATACATATGGCCGTTGCGTTGAACTTAATGCTAGAACTAATCAATTGTCATGATTAATTATCAATATACAGTGGAGTTCACTTATCTCGAGTCACAGTTAACTCGCCAGTCCTATTATGTCGACGTTTTTGAAGTGGAACCGCCAAACTCCCTATTTGTCAAAGTATTTTCTCATTAGTTACGTCGATTCTTTAATGTCGCCGAATCCTAGTATCTCGAGCACAAAATAGCGACATATACGCCACTTCACATGGTTATCTCGTGATTGAGAGTTCACTGCGCATGCGCCGAGTTCGCGTTGCACGTGGTCAGTGTTGCCAACTTGGTGCCTTTGTCGCTATATTTAGCGAGACCACTCTAGCACAAATTTTCAAAAAAGCGACTAGCAACAAATCTAACGACTTTATCTGGAGTTATAGGAGACTCTTTGAAGTGAAAGCACATATCGTTCTTACTCTTCTCAAGGAGCAGCGAGTGCTGCAGCATCCCCATCCCAAAGCACTCACAGGCGGCCCGGTCCTCACGCAACAGGCGGCCCGGTCCTCACGCAGCAGCCGCTCCCAGATGCAGGCAGATAATCGCGCATTTTCGGGAAGCTGCCGCTGGCTAATTACGCAATGGCAGGGATGTTAAATGTTCTTTGTCTAAAAAATTTATTAAATCACTGCACAAATATAAATCGCTGCATTTGTTTGACTGACACAGCCTCAGTAACGTACTCTCGTCCACTGTGTGTGTGGGCCTGTCTGTGACAAAAGCTAACTAGCTGGCTTGTTTATCATGTCTCAGTCAAGACTGTACACCCAAAAAAAGTGGGAATCAAACCCTGAATTCCAAGGCTGGTTAAAGCCGTTTATTGGTGATAATACGTGGGCATTCTAGTTGAGAAAACACATTAGGCAGGCAGAACGCAAGTATGCAATCTAGTACAGCCACATGCACACACACGCGCACGCACGCACACACAAACACATCCCTGTTTCTGACACGCGGTCTGCTCAGCGCCGCCGTGGATTGAAGAGCTGAGGTTATTAAAAGACGGTACAAAGCCAAATTTGTTGAGAAAGCACATTAGACAGGCAGAATGCAAGAAAGTATGCAATCTAGTACAGCGTGATGACCTCACAAATATGTTATGACTGTTTACTGTGAGCGAAATTGTGTTTGCAGTGTTGGAGAATATAATTAAAGGTTTGAATCGAGAATCGAAGGAGGTTTTTATTGTATACTGCTAAATCTCTGCTGTTAGTTGGTGCACATATGCCTTTTGTTGTTAGCAAACATATACAGTGTGTGTACATTTTTATAGCATGCCGATCGCTTCAAATAGTTTAAATGAGTGTTGTTATCTCGCTATACTGTTATCTCAACGCTTTTTTGCAACCCCCGCGGCCATCGACATAACCGAACTCCACTGTATATAATTCCTTTTATGGTTGATTTGTGTGCATATTTGATCATAACACGATTAAACATGCGCATCTCGGAATTCACACACTAGTGGCGAACATTCATTGTGATCTTATGTGGCAACAAGGTTTAAATGACGCAGTCTCGAAAATTCTCCCCATTAAGCTCCCCAGGAATACTCCAGCTAGTGTTTTGCCCACAGTGACTTTAAATATTTATTTTAGCATCTCAAGTAAAGGAATGCAAAAGCAAGACCCTTTTTCCTTGGACCTATCAATATGTTGGAACAAATAAATGTATGCAAACAATAAACAGCAAATCATATAGGTCAAATAACCCCCAATAATTTGAGTAAAAATACAGTGCAAATGATTTTTGGTCTAATGTCTGTTGCTCATCGTATGCAGTAGAAAGGTGGATTAAACCTACCCATCACAGAAAGCTTTATACATTTTTACATTTTCAAAAAACATCGCATGATCTATAAGCGGTTTTGATATTGCAATCTTTGTGTGGACATTTTGTCCCGATAACATAGGGTTAACGATAGCAACCCATAAAGCATTTTCTTGCATGCTCTTTCCACCTTCAATGCAACAAACCATGCAGGTTCTGAGGGGGATAAGAAACAGACGGAGGTCAGAGTTCACAGAAAGACAAGTGAGCTGTTTGCCACGATTCTGCTGAGCAATGGACTTCTGCTCGACTTCTGCCCCTGCCCATCTATCCCATAATTACATCTGCACTGACCCTCTGTCTTGGCCTCGCTGCATTTCCAGCCAAAACCCGCTCAGACACCAAGAGAAGAGGGGGTCTACAGCGCCCACCTTCAGGGGTGAGCTGCTGTTTCTGTAAATGAGCCATACAGCAGAACGAGATGTTATTGTTAACTATTTCTAAAACCATTAAAGTTGAAATAATTTTCAATACTTTAAATAAATGATAACTACATATTAGGGCTGTTAAGGCAATTTGAAATCTAACCTAATTAATTACATGATGTGCTGAATAAATTAAGAAATTACCCCCCAAAAGATGAAAGTTATTACAACCTTTTAGGCTACAATGACCATGTATAGTTTTATTCAGAAGCTGCTTCTGAATTGATATTTAGATATATTTACAGACCAATTATTGAAGCTCATATGTTTCATGAATGCATTTACTTGCAATAAATAATAAGATTAAATGGGATTAAATTTACTCTCCCTCATGTAGTTTCAAGCCTGTATTTCTATGTAGTTTCTGTCTTTTGAAGAACAAAAAAGAAAACAGTTTGAGAAATGTACTTTTTTTTCTTCTTCAAAATATCTTAATTTATGTTCCACAAAAGAAAGTTCAGCAAATTTGAAATTATATAAAGGGTGAGTTAATGATGACAGAATCAAAAAAAGAAAAAAATATCGAAAATTATAGAAAAACTATCGCTTTTTTATTAATGTAGAAACAATGTGTAATGTTTAATGAAATGACAGTCAAATAAATTATATTAAAACTGCCCATACATTATTTATAATTAATAATATAATTACTTATATATTCATGTTTCATCATTTAAATCTGAGTGCTCAAAGAAAAACAAACAAACAAACAAGCAAACAAACTCAACTACAAATCCGATGAGTTCTAAGAAAGTGAGTGGTAATGATGGTAGTGAGAAGAAGAAATGCATGATGACCATGGAAATGAAGCATGAATGTGGATAAATATGGGCATGGTCCCCAAGTGAGTGATTTAGCACATATATGATCGCAGTACATCCATGATATGTACCATACTAAAGCAGAAGAATGCTATCAAGAATGTAAATACTCCTGCAAGAGCTCATCAGTAGCGAAGAGGAGGAGGGCTTTGTGGCAGAAGATTTTATTCAAAAGAAACACCCTTATAAATCGTCTACTGGTCGCGCTTTGACACTTTGACAACACGTGCCTAACTTATTTTGAAAGGGAGACAGAAACAAATCTCCCTTTTCGTTAAAAGGCCTGCGGCAAGTGTAAGTGAGTGTAGTCAGGTGAAAAAAGGTAAGAAAAGTGAAGAATACAAATAGAAAAAAGCAAAACAATAATATAAAAAAGCAACAAAAAAAAGCTAAAAAAAAAAAAGTAAGCTATGTTCAGTTATGTTAATTTAATTTTACGTAAGTTATTTAGTGTTCATGTAAGGTACGATACGGAATCAAGTGGCTACTTATCAACCCCCTTCCTCCCTCCTCCACACCTTGTGCTACTGTCTGTAAAAATGTATAATTAAAACCACATTTTATTTGATATCACACATATCCTTATACTGTATACATGTACTATAATTGTGAGTGAGTGTGTGTGCCTATACCAATAAAACAAAAAGTTTTTTCCCATTTTTCGTTCTGCTGGTGTCTTTATTTCTCACCCTGATGAAGCTCAGGAAGTTTACAGTTTCAATCCATCTCACATCCTTTATACACATTATTTCATTTTCTTTGTATTAATTTAAATTTACTCAAAAGCTGTGCGCGTTCAGCAGGGTAAAGTTAAATTTGTTTTCGATATTTGTCACTCATTCAACGATAAATGGCAATAACTCCAAAACAACTTGCACAAAAAAAAATCTTAATGTTATTACAAAAAGGAAATATATCTTAATGTTTCACAAGCTTCCTTTTCGTTTTTTTCGCTGGATATAACGAGCACTGAGCCGTAAAACCCATCTGAATGTGAGTCTCGCCAGGAAAGCTTGCTATTTGCCGAGCTGTGAGTAAGGGACCGTGGGAAAAGTGCACGTTCTTTACGTTTTCTGCTATAATTTGTTAAGTGTGTGTAGAAATGAGACCAGTGGCATTCATTAAAGGGACACAGTGGACAACGTTCAAACCTGTCTTTTCAAAATGGGAATTGCATGTCCAAATTTACCTTTCTTTTAACCAATAGCTTTCTCCAGAAGAAAATTGCACTTTCCCACGGTCCCTTACTCACAGCTCTGAAAATAACGAAAAAGAAGCTTGTGAAACATTAAGACATAAGTTTCCATAAGTACCGTATTTATTCGAGTATATCGTGCACACGTGTATAACGCGCACCCCTAATTTTCGATTAAAAATCGGTATAAAATTTTGTTTCACACCAAGCATTGTAATTGACAAAAAAACTTTGTTGAACACGTGCCGCCATGATAAAAAACATTTATTTATTGTATAACATATACGTGTATAACATATATAACTTATATGACATATATTTATTTGACAACATAAACTAATGAACACAATACCGAAATAGAATTACCGGTAAAAATATTTATTTAAAATCATTCAACGTCAGATTCCTCATCAGAGACACTAAAGAGTTGCTCCCATTCTTCTGGAGTTGATTTTTCATCAGTGTCCCAGCTGACAGGAACATCTGTTTCTCCGGTTTCTTCTGCGTCTGAATTCCACAGCAGGTCATCTTCTGTGCCGTCCATTTTATTGCTAATGCCTGTCTTCACAAAAATCAAAAAATGCCTGTCTTCTCCGTAACGTGTGGGCGAGGAAATGAAGCGGCGAGGGGACGTTTTTTTTTCTTCTTCGCCCTCGCGCACAGTGAGAGGCTGCAGCCTGTAAAATGCGCAGCGCAAACTCACAATTCGCCGCCGCCCTCAAAGGACCGGCCGCCAAAACAAACCCCACCCCACCCCAGCCTAGCCCTCGTGTATAACGCGCTCCCTAACTTTGATTTATTTTTTTGGTAGAAAATGTTGCGCGTTATACTCGAATAAATACGTTATACATTGTTAAGATTTTTTTTTTGAGTCAGTCGTTTTAAAGTTATTGCCATTTTATGCTGAATGTGTGATGAATATAAAAAACAAAACTGACCTCGCTTGCGAGTTCTGGGTGTTTGCTGTGTGAAAACAATATCGATTGATAAGGGAATATGCTCCAGGAAGCGCAGAGCGACGATTTCAGCTCAATCGCTCAGGTTTCTCCTCTCAGCAGCACCATGGCAGAGATAAGCATATGGTATTACGTAATGTTCTGTGATTGGTTTATCACTGCCAGCCTCCTACTGTGCCTGTGTCAGTGTGAAATGGTCCGACAGAGCTTATCAAAATCACACAACAATTTTATAGATTTTGGAACTCAGCCCACAGACTAGGCACACCGGTTTATAAGGCGCCAGGCCGATTTTTTGAGAAAAAATATAAATAAAAATTGGTCTTTTAGATGCGCCTTATAGTGTGGAAAATACGGGAAAACCTTATGGGAAAACATGATTCCAGATACAAACAATTCAAGTTACAAGCTCCGCCCTTCAAATTAAATGTTTTAAACCCTTTCACTGAATTTGAGGTGTTCAAGACATTATAGTGGCTCTAGAATTTAGATCATAAGTAGACAAATATTAAAGATTAAGTGGACATTTTAATTAAATGTTTGACCAATATTAAACAAGGATGTCAGCTGTAACAACCATCACAGGGCCACACTCTCTGCATGCATTTGCTATAATACATTATACATACAACGTACATAAGTTGATTATTGTTTTTAATATAGTACACAATGTATGTTAACAATGTTGTTCAATAAAAACATGACTATTTGCTTTTGAAACTTTGAACCAATTACTATTGTCTCACTGTTATTAAAAATACATTTAAATAATTATAAAGGCTATAGGTCTATTTTTATTACCACAATTGGTTAACCGATTACTTGTCAAAACAACCAACCCATTGTTCGTTTACCGAAATAATTGTTAGTGACAGCCCTGATGGCAAGAGATTTTTTTTTGTTTGCCAACTATCCTGACCATGTTACTTTTCCACGGATTAATGGTTCTGTTCTCTGAATATGTATGTGTGTGTATGATTATTTATTCACACAGACCTGGAGATATGACGGTTGACAGTAGCAACTGTCATTGTGCTGTCAAAACTGTACAGATGACATTTATCATCATGGCAGAAAACTACTTCCTGTGCTTGTTCATAAGCTAGAAGTCAAGTGACTCAAGTCCAATAAGACCAGTGTTTGGAGTTTCAGGTGCACTGCTTTTAATCTGACATTATTTTCACATCCACATTCTCAGTCAAAGGTTTGATTCATGCAAAGTAAATGGAAAACAAGCAAGTATAATGCACACATTTATTTTCCCCCCAAATAGTTGATGGGGGTTCAAATTCTGGGCAGTTTATATGTGAAAAAAAGTTGGATACACATTCGATTTTTTTGCAGTGAGACACAAAAGACATTGACATTGGAATTAATGCAATTGTTGCAGAAATCTAACTCAATATTTGATATTATACTTAACTGAACTGCTAACTTAGCATAAAGAGGAGGACAATAAAAAAACTGGGGCCTGACCTCAATAAACATCTTATACAAATCACCTTATATACAAACTGAATATTTAATATATAATAACAATATCATACTAGCAATTTATAATAATTCAAATATTAAAATTTATTTAAAAATATTTAATTATATTTAATAAATAAAATAATATTTCTTAAATTATTATTAATAAGTACAGCCAAAACAAACTTTGTTTCATTATTGTCCTGTTATCGCTGTAAAGCTGCTGTGCAAAAAGCACTAAATAAAGGTGAAATGACACAAAGGCAGATATTTTTATATCTTTTATGTTCCAGTGAAAAAACAAGTCATACAAGCTTGTAACGACATGGGGGTGAATAAATGAATAAACTATCCCTTTAAAACGTCAAAATGGAGATATGACAACAGAAATATACCAAGAGCTTTGATACCAGTTGAGGTTTTTCTGTTGGGGTCAAAATGTTCAAAGCCCCATTTGTAAAGAAAACCCCCAAAAGAAAAGTGATTGCATTCAGCCTATTCTCTTTTTCTTTTTCATTTCTAAGGAGTCTCTCTACAGTTTCACCTGAAATGCTAATGTGTTCTTTATAACCTTATATGATTTGTGTTGAAAAACCTCACATTGTGTCCTCATTTACATAAATAAATTCACCTTGAGCAATTTGCATGCTGATGAACCTCAATGTATTCATACAAAACAGACGAGATAAGAGGAAACCGTGTTCACATTCTGGGGCGCTTCTGACGAACAGAATTGTTTCAGCGTTAAACAACTCTTATGGGCTATCGTCTAATATGACTGCTAATTACTACAAGCCCTCGAATGAAGTGAACGCGTACGGTGACAATAGTGTGTTTGGTTTCCTAATGAGAGTGGAATGTGAATGTGAACAAGACATGAAGTGATATATATAGAGAGAGGAGTTTAGATTTCTTTATATAGCAGTTATATAAAAATAAATATTCACTAAAAATTCCCATCTGATTTACATATATAAATTACACAGAAATACAGTAAAGACATTAATGTGAAATATTATTGCAATTTAAAATAACATAATAATAATACTAATAATAATAATAATAGTTTTAGTTAATAATAGTTTCATAGTAATACGTTTTTCTACTGTAACATTTCAAAATCGAAAAAGAAACATTTATTATAAAATGTTATTTATTCCTGTGATCCAATCATTACTACAGGCCATCACTCCTATCAACATGATCAGAAATCTAAAATGATGATTTGATACTCAAGAAATATTTCTTATTGAACAGAAATCTTTTGAAAGATTATACATGCATTTACTGTCACTTTTGATCAATTATGTTTACACTTAAATATTACGCAGCAAAAACTGTTCAATATTGACAATAATATTAAATATTTCTTGAGCACCAGCATCAAACCAGTTCATCCTAGAATTATAAAAAAAGTTCCGCTTTGCTATTATGGAGAAGAAAAAAGGACTTGGTATACAAGCGACTTGGTATATGATAAATTCTGTGTACGAGCATTCAGTGCACGAGAAAAAAATTTCCCTCAACCATGCGCAGTTTTGTGTGGAAAAAGTCCTAACGCTCAGCATCCTTGTGCGCATTTTTACATGAAATGTCCTAATGACAGCCTCTCATAACACAGTCAGGAGGTTCCAACCCCTTTTATAACCCCTTAACTCATTCATTGGCTGCATCATTCACCATAGTGATACTTTTATAAGTGATTTACAGAAGTTTTTACCTCATATTCTAAACATTAATTAATTGTGATCACTATTGTTCACGTAGTGAAATATACACGGTTTTAGCCAAATAATAAACAAATAGGGTTAGACAAACCATATTTTTATACAAACAACATATAAGCCTCTCCTACAAATGAGCACTGTTTTCATGTTCGTCGGACCTGTCGTTTCTCTGCAGTATCGGCAAAAGCGCAAGGAGTAAAATGTGACTTCTTACCAAGTGAGCGGGGCTCGTTTTAACAGACAGCGGGTTAGTTGTAACACCATGTTATCCAATGCAAGTTCATTCACGTATTTTTATTTGTTTAAAAAAGTTGCGTCTTGATGATCATAAGCATAACTTGTAAAAAAATAAAGGAAATAAATATATTAAATTCATATTTTTTGTGTTTTGAACAATGTAATGACATGAAAAACGTTTTAATAGGTTAATACAATGCAAAATATATGATTATTGATGCAACTTGTTCAATGTTGGTTAGTGTTACAACAAACCCCGCGCTGTCTTGGACCTTCAGGACCGGATAGCAGCCACTATGTGTTTTTCACTTCTTTCAAAATGGTACCATCTTTTAGCCAAGAAGATGTTAATCATAACAATATAAGATTAGACTAACAATCTTTCACACATTCTTTGAAAATCGAAAAACAACTACTATAACAAAAAATATTTACATGCTGCCAAAAGAGTTTTTCCTGTGGTTCTCATCCAAACTTCGATGAAATTTCTCGAAAAATGGCCAGAAGACGCGTGCAAACAGTGTGATGAAAAGCACGTCCTTTAGCACGTCACATTTATGCCCGTGCAACTATCTAAAACATCGCTGTTACTATTTACCCCGCGTTACTTTGTGCCCTGCGCTCCCCTAATTCTCTCGCGGCTCCCGTAAAATCGTTCTCTCGCGGCTCCCGTGAATTTGTTCGTTCGAGGCTCCCGCGAGTTCGTTTATTCGAGGCTCCCGCGAATTCGTTCTCTCCCGGCTCCCGCAAATTCGGCTCCCATGTTCCACGATTTTAACTCTGGATTAACACTTAATTTGGTTTCTGCACTATTATAATACATTCACTAATTTGCTTTCATCCTTGCTTTCCCCGCTCCCCCCTCCTCTCTCTCCTCCAAGCAGGCTGCTCAAACCTGAAGTGCATTACAGTAAATTGTCAAGTATTTTTAGAGTTTAATTGTCAATTATTAATTAGTATTTATATGAGATCTTAATGGTTACAATTTTAACTGCAATTAATAGGGTAAAACCAAAAAAATATTTAAAATGGGTATTTGTAGTCATGTGGAACGAATTAATTGATTTTTAGTGCATTCTTATGGGGAAATTTGTTTTGGTGTACGAGCATTTTGGTTTACAAGCTCGCTCTTGGAACGAATTAAACTCGTAAACCGAGGTATTACTGTATATTGTTTCAAAATAGTCCTTTTTTAATTTTTGACGTCATCCTGAAAGAGTAATGAAAATCTCTTTGTCTTCTCAATGTAAGGCAACTTCTTGACTATTTTCTGTAATTGCTCATCTGATACCAGTTCAATGTTGATTCAGTTTGGTTCAATAAATTTGTAAAGTTCATCAAATGATTTGTGAAATGAGTTCAATTTAAGCTGCTCTACAGAGGATTGTCAACAGCGTTGATGAAAAAAAAAAACATTAAACAATAATGTCCTATATTGTATCGTACTGTATAAAGGCCTGTAAAGCATCATTTATATGCGGGGGGGGGGGGGGGGGGGGGGTATGTGTGAATGAATGACTAATATGACTGTGGTCATCCTTGCAAATGTTGCAAACAGAAGGTAATCTGCAGTTAATATCCAAATATTTTTGGTGAATGTAACAGTTGTTTGAAAGCAATCTGTCCTAAAGTACTGACTGTATCATGGACAGAACTCTTAAAGTACAATAGTGTACTCAGATTTTTGATCATTTTAGTACAGGCCATATATTAAAATAAAACACAAACAATAATTAAATAAATACACTAAGTAAATTAATAATTATTTTTATTAAGACTACTATACTGTGCAGATATAATATCATATTGATCTATTTCTGACAAACCCGTAGGGCTTTTTTGGCAATCATTATGATGGTAAGAGCTGTGGGTGAAAGTTTAAAAAAGGTTTCCCCACAGCATGTAATTATGAGAACAGAAAATGGAAATGGCCATATCTTGAAGGTGGTTATGGTGTTAAAAAATCCTATAAAAAGTGCTTGCGGCTCTTTTGAAAAGCAGGCAGATAATTAAAGCCTAGGATCACTCTACAGTGAGTAAATTGGCAGGCCGCTTAGGACCTGGAGATGGAAATGTAAAAGAAATCAATGAAAGCTTGATCTGTCACAATGACTTCACAAAACCAGACATTTTATTTTCTGACTTAGAGCAAATGACAGTGAACCAGGTTCTAAAATACAGCGAGAAATAAAGAGGTCTTCATTGTAAAATTCAACATTGCTCAAACAAGCAAAGGCTTGACAAAAAAAAAAATGCATGGGGTTATTCGTGAAAGTACATCTGCATGCACGTCATACACCCAAAGAGACCTCACACATCAGATTAACTGGTGTTATAATGTCAGGTTCTCAGTCCGCAGTGTTTTTCTCAGTGGAAAGGTATGGCTTCCTTGCTCTTTAGCTTACCTGACAGCAAAGCACAGTGCAAAGTCCACAAGTGAAGTTTCCATGACAATAAAAACGAAGGTCTTTCTATAGCGCTGACATTTAAAATTATGTATGTGCACATACCAGTATCATTAGCCACTATATGGTATTTCAGGCAAATTTTACAGCAGTTTCACAGAAGTCTGTGAGCAAAGAAACTTCATTTTCTCAGGCCTTACTCCATAATGCTTGTTCATGCAATGTTATAACTGCATAAACAAACATAAACAAGTTATAACTGCATAAACAAAGTCATCCAGTTTTGATTTAGTGGTGTTTTTCAATGTCAAACAACACTTTTTTTATTGCATATGCATATATAAACATCATGCAACTCGTTTGTGTGTAGGAAAAGATACCTCAAAATAGCCATTTTATTGAAGGGAGGACGATCATACTGAGGGACAATATCATTCATTTTGCCTGGTAGGACAAACTATCTATACTTCCTGGTCAGAATATCACAGACTTGATATTCTGGGGAGTGGCCAGTTTTGACTTGGGCCAGTACATAACATCCAAGAAAAGCCCTGACAACCATCCACACAACAAGCTGGCATGGTGGCAAAGAGATTTATATGAACAATAAAAAAATTATATGAAAACAACGACAACCACATAATGGCTAAAACACCAAAATACTAAAAGTTTTATTTTTAAATGATTATTATTATTACTACTACTATTTAAAAACAACAATAAAACTATAACAAACCATTTTCATGAGCTAATTTGTTTTTAAAGCTTCCGGTCTTCTGTTTAGATTACAAAGTCAGAATAAGCAAATGCTCATTTCCCAAAAAATAATTAGTTTTTAATTAACCTAATTAATTATTTCTAATTAACAGGGCCCATATCACCAAACAGAATGCACAAACAAGTGGAACAGATTTAAAGTGAGCTCACACTTCACACTACACATCAAACTATGTCAATGCCATATGGCTGCTCTCTCTTTTCAGCTTTACTGGTGAAATGTCACAGGTGCAATCTCTTTTAATCTCTATGCAACAATCATCAATGTGCACATACACATATAACATAAAACAGACCACATTCTACCAAGTTATGTCTGTCCAAGCTGCAAATTTAATTAATGCAGAAAATAAATTAAATCACAAACAAAATTGCAATATCAAATTTTTTTCAGGGAAAATATTATATATAGAAAACATGAAAATTTGACAATGCACATCAAGTTAAGCCAAATACTGCTCAGAGGGGGCATTATCTAAATGCCTTTTAAACTCACTCATTCATTCATACTTTGCAACTGCTTGATCAACCAAGTACAAACTCAATATGGGTCTTCTTTGAGCTAATCAGGGATGAAATAAACATCAAGCAACTCTTTCAAAAGAATCACATAGCCACTTTAGGCACTGGACAATCAAAAAAAAGTTGACCAAATAAACTTTCATTTTCTTTTTCAAGTACTATTCAGTTAGAGGAGTCACAAGACTTTCTGATGCATTTCTAAACAGGTACATGATGCAATTCTTTCTCTTTTCCTCTGTGCATTCATTACTGCCATTATTCCCGCCACTGACTCTCAAAGGCACTACTTCCATAACAAAACAAAAAAAGCAGGTGTTTTGTAGGCGTGACCTCAGCACCCGAGCAGTGCATCTGTATCCGAACATCTGGGTGTGCACGAACACACTGTGTGTGATCAAAGCGAGAAGGAACGGACAGCTCACAGCTGCGACCTTCGGCCTCTCTTGTTGATGTTCCGGGGCAGCTTCCTGCAGGGAACGCCTGTCATGTCGGTGGGCCGCTGTGGGCCCTGACAAACATGCCCTAGCTGTACCCTGACTGAGCGGTGCCATATGGCGATGGGGGTAGAACGAACATGTCCCATGAACAAAGGTGTCGGAACATCAAGCACAACGTACCCTGATCAGTACACCGCAGGTCTGGGCTCAGACCTTCCCAACAGTCGCATGGTCTAAACCCCTAGCCTCATTAGTGCTGGAAAAGGTACTATAACCTCTGTTCGGGACAGGAGAGTGACCAAGCATGCTACGTGCCTCAGCGTAGCGGCGAAGAATAGAGTGCAAAAAGGGTTCGCCTGATTGATTTACATCCTCAACATTATTACAAGGGAGAATAGGATGTAAAACACCATGACAGTGCCAGATCTAAGAGCAGCCTGATTAAGGTCGACATGTGCCGTCCTTACAAGAGGGAAATTCGGAAATAATGCGACAGTAATCCAGGAAGCCTGATGAAGATGAGCATGGCATAAACCCAAATCTCTGGCGACCAGCAATCACACTCTCCCTCTCTGGCACATCTTTTATATATGGAAACTGCAATCCAAACTAAGCGAGGGCTGTTCAGAGGACAAGATAAAGGGATGCTGGCAAAAGAGAGCCGCCACACATTAAAGATTTAAGGATATGTGCACTTTGACCTTGTAGCATAAATCTTCCAACTGAAATTCTGAGAGCTTGTTACTCCTAAGGAAAAAAACACAAAACGTTCCCTAAGATGACCACAGAGCATGCCCCCTTTGGAAAGCAGTGAGAAACCAATAGCTTTTCTGTTGTGACCCTATTTTCTTGGCATGTCGTCCCTGTTGGCAAGAATTAAAACAAACTATTGCTATTTGCGTCTTGTCCTATCGAGTCAAACTGAATGATTTATGCTGTGAACACAGCACACTGACCCATAGGACTAAGTCAAGAGAAGTGATTATCTGATGTGGACAAGAAATCCCCACCCAATTGACTCGATCAAATTAGGCTTGATCAAAGTAGATTAACCAAAATGAAGGAGTAATGGGAAATGTGAAAGAGGGGTTTGGCACCTAAACTTCACTCACAAAAAGCTAATTTCTTTTTGAGCAACTGTTTGGGCAAGAAACAAAACATGGCATTATTTAAGCAATATCATACGAGTAACAGTGCTGCTATTTAGACCAACAGCATGACTGGGATTTTGATATTACTTTTATCCAAAAGTGCACCGTAATTCCCGGACTATTGAGCGCACCTGAATATAAGACGCACCCACTTAATTTTATTACAAAAATACTATTTTGAACATAAGCAGCACATGTGTATAAGCCACAGGTGCCTACCGGTACATTGAAACAAATGAACTTTAGCAGGCTTTACCGAAACACGGCTTGTCACAAAAATAAATAGCTTTAACGAAACACGGCTTGTACCAAAAAATAAACAAATAGGAGTAAACAGTAGCCTACCAAGAAAGTCATTGGTCACTATCTTCCTCCTCCTTTGCACTGACACCGCTAAAGTCATCTCCTTCAGTGTCGGAGTTGAATAGCCTCAGATTTGCTTCATGCGATATTGGATAGTTTTCATTGTCGCTCTCGTCACTTTCATCAAAGCTGCATCAAATGCATTTATCCGTGTCTTTGCCATGACGAGGGTGACAAAATGACTCCCGGAATCAGAATCATGGGAAGTTTGAGCGCGCTCGATTTAATCTAAACAGTAAACAAAAAAGTTGTTTGACCTTAACCCGTTCGTCAATTTCATTGGTCTAATGCAGTGCTTCTCAAATAGTGGGAACGTGCAAAAGCAAAAAAAAAAAAAAAAGAAGCATGTTCCCGAAGTCACGCACACGCGGTTTCTTCTAGGTTTCAAACATTTAAACACTCATAAGTACTGGCAAAACAACACATCTATACAGTGGAGTTCAGTTATCTCGAGTAACGGTTAACTCGCCTATTATGTCGACGTTTTTGAAGTGGAACCGCCAAACTTCCTATTTGTCTTAGTATTTCCGATTCTTTAATGTTGCCGAAATCTAATATCTCGAGCAAAAAACAGGGACAAAATCGCCACTTCACATGGTTATGTAGTGACTAATGAGCGTACCTAGTTCACTGCACATGCGCTGAGTTTTCCTTGCACGTGGATCGCGGCCCGCTCACTCCCTGTCGTTGATCTTGTCTGAGGGATAACACACTGTAGCATCCCGCACGTTTTTTGTGATTTTGTGAGCAATCTTTGTGATTGCATTGTTGGAAAAAATAATTAAAGGTTTGTATCAATAATCGAAGGTGGTTTTTATTGTGGTGGTTTTACATATGCCTTTTGTTGTTAACAAACACAGTACAGTGTATGTTCATTTTTTTTTTTTAGATGAATGCTGATTGTTGCTTCAAACAAATCGCGGCAACAATGTTGTGTAAAAAGACAACAAAAACCGAGCCTGAACAGTTGTGGATAATTGAAGTCATGCGAGCAACATTTGAAAATCGAAATGTGATCTTACACACAAAAGTTAATCAATCTATAGGTGCGGGTTATGCCAACGATTTTTTACACAAAACCCAAAACCCGCTGGCTACATGAGCATGCGGATTATCTGCGTCTGCGGGTTATATGTGGGAAAATATATGTTAATTTATGTAATATATGTTATATGGGTTATCTCGCTAAACTGTTATCTCGATGCTTTTTTGCAACCCCCGAGGCCGTCGACATAACCAAACTCCACTGTACTTTGAAAAATACACACAGATGTCTATAAGAGAGGAAATAGCAATCCGTTCAGTTATAAATTGACGAGATGTTTTATTCATATAAGATATATATATTGCATTGGTAACTATAAAGTTTACTCTATTCTTCTCCCACTTCATTTTAGTATTTCTGCTGATCCCTAAAAGAAAACCTATTCCTTCCATATTATTCACATCAAATTAATTAATATGAAATTAATATGAATTTCAACTGAGATTGAGTTGAAATACCTCATAAAATTTGGTGGACATTGTTTTGATTTTGTTTGTTTTTATACAATTATTAGTATACAAATAAATTGTGGTATCACAATGAAGAAATGTGATGTACTTTTTAAAAGTAAATTTACTTTAAAGTATTAAGTATATTGTTAAATATTACACTGTGTTCGTTTAATTTGATTTAAATTGAATTTGATCTGAACATATTATGAAATTGTTATATAATTCAATATTATCTTCAACATCATACCTGGTGTATATGCACAAGGCCATGATTCCAATAAAAAATAAACTGCCCTAACAAAAAATAGTCACAGAGCACACAGGTCCGTCAGGATCACTAACTGCATCCTTCATAATTACTCCCAAAGCAGAAGTAATTATTTACCTAAGAACTGGGGGGGGGGGGGGGGGGATAGGCGTCATATGCATGAATCTCAAATATCAATTGTTCCCTTTCATTGGTTTTTTTGCAAGGCACTTCCAAACCCCATTTGAATGTCTAATAGAAGACATTATCTGTAATCAAGACTGGCTAAACACAATAAATGTGACAGGCAAAAAGCTCTGGAGCCTAACAATGTGAAGGTTACTCAAGAACAAGCCAGAGTACAAAGACTTCAACTGATAATGCACAATCACCAGGCTCATTAGACCATATTAATGTGCTTGTCTCTATGAAATACATCACATTTCCTGATTTAAAACTCCTAGACAGATGAAAACTAGAGGGATATCTAATTTTAACAGGTTTCAGGGTGGTATGCTTTGTTTTTCAGTAGAGACAGACAAAGGGTAAAGTACATCTGCCTAAAGGTACTTTATTTAGCAGAAAGGCAGAAAATATGTTATAATCAACTACTTTCAACCTTATTTCAATCTGATGGGTCTTGAAAATAACTGGAAATTCAGAGAAAGGAAGAGACAAGAAAGCTTCTGTTAGAGCAAAAGTATAGAATTGAACCGGCAATCAAAACAAAAGTGGACGAAAGAACAGGCAGCACTATATATAGCATAAACACTGATGAGAGTGAAACACAAAGTCTCTCTCTATTTCCCACACATACAAAAAGTGCGTGTGGTAAATACATCAACAATATGCTCTGACTGCAGTCTTTCTTTCAGAAATTAAAGCAATCATTGGGTCTAATGCAGGCTGAGGAGATAGAGGCCTTGTGTGGGAGGAGAGGAGAGGGTTTCCTGTCTCAGTGAAATGGGCATTGAATTCTGATTACGGCCACCTAATAGAAAGTAATGAGAAAGGCTTATGCTCCAGTGCCTTTTGCTTTCCTGGCCAGAGCAGCGAGCGCTCTCCACTAAAGGCCAAAGCACTGGTGCACTGATTGGGGCTGACACTGCAGCTGTGTGTGTGTGTGTGTGTGTGTGTGTGGGAGCGGGTATGGGTTAGTCATAGACAGAGAGAGATACAGAAAGAGAGAGAAAGGACATGGGTAGAAAAGAGGAGAATATGGAGGCGAGTAGACTGCGCTTCACTGAGGGTACGCACCATCAATCCGGCTGACCAGCTCCTCCAGTGCCTTCACTTTCCTCTGAATACCAGGCTGGGCGAAAGTGTAGTTGTCCTTGAGGGAAAACAGAGAAAGACAAGAAACTTAAATATTTACACATATTTTATCAAATACATTATGTAAACATAAAACTTTTTGGAATTTGTGGGGGAAAAATGCCCTAAATGCCTTTCCGTTTACAAAACAGTTAAATCGTGTGAGACTGGCTTTGTGACAAAACATATTTTACGTTTACATTTTATTTAATTCCATTGTAACCGTTTACAACAGTCCAACAAAATTACAATAACACTATTTTGTTAGGAGCTTCTTATGAAACGGTTACTCATAATGAATTTGGATTTAAGACAATACTTAGAAGTATTGTTAGTGTTTCAAGTTGGAAAGTACGCCAAAACTACTTAAGTTTACACAGACGTCACAAACCTGAAATGAGTGAGATTGGCGTAAAATCAAACGCACAATGAGTAACACTGTGATAAACGTTTCATGTATAACACTCGCATAGGCTACAGTTATTTTTGGTGTAATGGCAAGTATGACTTTTCTAGAGGTTCTAGACTCAACATGCCCAACATTTCTGCTGTAAAAAATTGTTGGTAAACATAACACCTTGGAACTGTTAGAGGAAAAAAAATTTATAGACATGTGAACACAAACACAATCACAAAGACACTTGACACGGCACACGCGGAAAACACCCCATACATTTGCACATGTATTCACAAATACATGTACCACTGCCCATCCGCACTGGGAAGGAAATTGTGAGCTGGCAGAGCTTAACAGCGTGCTGGGAATAGTGATCCCTATAATTAAGTGATAATATTCATCAAGGTCTTGTGGCCAACAGTGCAGCTTAATTACCACATTCATTCCAGCCTATGTTAAAAGACCCTTCTTGACCAGACAGCTATTTAAGAGACTCCCACCCACCTCCAGCTCTCCCCAAGCCTCAATGGGATTCCCTTTGCGCTACCACTGGAGGAAACTTAAGACTAGCTATACTGCTTACATAGACACTGAGCACAAGATCAGCCATTGTAAAACAAGCTGTGGGTTAGAGATGATAAATTGGGTGGTTTGCTATGCTGTGATTGTCAGTCATGGATATAATCAGTATAAGCTGAAGACCCATCATTCACAGCAATAAAACTGCTGATGTGTAGGAGGTATGGGCAGAAGGAAAATAACAGACTGAGTGTGCACGTATGCATTGTTATATGAGAGATACTAAACCGTAAAAGGGTCCAAAGATACCTGCTGAAAACTCCCCTCTAAAAAGATGTAGCAAGCAACAGAGCAAGTTATTAACTTAGAAGGTCATATATAGATGTGTGTATGGGACAGAGTACAGCAAAAAAAAAAAAAAAAGAAGAAAAAAAGACACTTTTGCTTTCAACCTTCACTGACTACGTTTTTAATCTCTCTTACTCATTTAATGGAATTCATGGCAAGACAGAAGCTAGTTTTTAGATTAAGTTTAACATCAAAATCACTGCCATAATGACCATGAAAATCATCTTCAATGGAAAAGCGGAGAGACGATAGTTACAGTGACAACAATGTTGACAGCTTATCAAGTGGTCGGAGTTATGTATTTAATGGGGACACCTTCATTCAAACTCTTAAAACTTAAGTACATTAGTGAGAAAAGAAATGTTTTATTGTAAAGAACCTACATTCAAATGGCAGCTAGCCCTTTCTGTTGCATTAAAATGATATCTGTATTAACTGGCTTTTTACTCCAATTAATTTTCACTGAATCAACCTCAAGTGGCTCTTTTGAGGGATACAAAATTTGTCAAGAGGTAATGACTGTAAGAGAGTTAATTATACACTTTGGACAATCGCCTAATTGCTTGCCAAATATCATGGTCCCCTGTGCCTTGGTAACCCCAACAAGTGCAAATACTATGGACTGAACAAAGAAGGATTTTTGTCTTCAACTTGCAAAGGTGGACAGACAGATATTTGGCACTACGCGAGTAGGTCTATGGCTCCACCTTTGATGAGACTTCAGAGAGTCAGGATGCTTTAAAGTAGCCTGGGAGCAGCTGAGGCGGCAAACACCCGCGAGGGGAGAGAAGTCATTAACCGATAAACAATTTCAGCTGTCCTTCAGGCTCAGATGTGCAGCCTCTGCGCTCCAGAGGTGCCTTAGATGAATACATGAATAGCTGGATCCCCACCATTAAAAACAGCCACCACCTCTTTGCAGTGACCTCGAAACAGGACTTTAAAGGGGCAGCACAATGAGGCAGTAGTGAAACAGATGGGGCGTCAGCGACCAAGCCCGTGCTTGGCCTACTTTCACAGGTCTACATCTAGTCTTCAGCTGGAGCATTGACCCTGGAGGATGCTTGTGGCTCAGTGAACATTAACGCTCCATGCCGGGCTAATCTATCTCCGCAGGAGTCCCTGAGAGTCAGGGAAAACCAACCGTGTTGTGGGGAAAGGGGTAAGAGTCACAATTCGAGCTAGAGGCACAATGAGGTCAGATCTGAGAACATATTACAAGGGCATCTTGTGGCCAAAGTCTTGGCTCCAACTCTTGCATACCTACCAAAATCCAAGCGGACGTTAACAGTCAAAATTGACTCAAACAACACTCAATTGGGATACTAAGCCAAACCCTGGACTACTTTACAGTGCATATAAAATGCTAACTACTACCTTCTAACTACTTTTTGCTGTGTCCAAGAGACATTTTTCTGGAAGGTTTATGAAGTGAAAGAAAATATATTTGTCCTTAGGAAGGATTCAGAAAACTTAACATTGGGCAGGGAGTATCATTCCACATCATGCCACAAACAGAAAAGGCAGTTCAAACTGTGGCTGAAGTTTAAACATTGAAGTTTCATGACATTTGTTTTATCACCAGACAATATGCTTTATATGGTTTTCTTTGTGGAACTTGAGGACTTTTAAATATAATTTGACTCTAAACTTCCACAAATTTAGTTTCCCATCATATATGTTTTATGCTTCCATTGCGATTTTTATGTTTGAAGAGCTCCCCTGCACGACAACACAAAGATAATAACCAAGTAACACAGCTCTTGGATACAATTCCATCCTTTTTAATGCTAACAGACACAACTAACTCCAACAACACGCCAATGGGATATAGAGTGAAAAGAGATAACCAGTTTAATTTTGCTGGTTATTTGTTGCTTTAACTCTGTAAGATTGCCCAAGAGACGACATCTGATAAGAAATCCATTGGATGGCAGGAGCTAAACAAGTTAAATGCCTGTTTCTCTTGCTCCTTGTATGTCATGTTCTGGAGACACATGGATGCAATGCAATTACCTCTGAGGCAGGAAGAGTGGGTCAGTCTTAAGCATGCATTAAGCCTGCCCAGAGACCTCTGTAATTATGTCTGCATTAAAGCACCCGTGTCTTAATGAAGTGCAGGTGCTCTTGCACACTGAACCCTGGGAGTTGTAAACAATCCAGTATCTACAGCAATATCATTAACCAGCTCTGAATCAAGCTTAGAAAATCCTGAAATGGACAACTAGAAAGGATTTTACTAGCACTACTATAACATTCAGTGACAAGAAGAGCTCTGATGATACAAGCAGGTGCTAAATTTCCTGCTGGATATTCTTTAGAGAGCATCCTCTTTTCCAGGGATTTGTTTAAAGCTTTAGCTTGGGTACAAGCTGATGCTTCATGGCATCCGTTTTTGCTCACTCTATCTTTGATCCAGTAAAGCAACAGGATCTTCCCAGCTTGTTTTTTTGTTTGTTTGTGTTTTTTGATGATTTTACTCCGTCCAAACTCTTCATCATTCACCTTCTAGTGGATTACTAATCTCGCTTTCACACTTCCAATAAAGGAACTGATTTGTAGGCTAGGTGAAAAAGAATAAAGCTGGAGACTGAACAAAAAAAGGTGATCTGAGATCAACAGAAGAAAGCGATGACTTTTCTTGTAAATCATATGAATAAATCTGAAGAGATGAAGGCCAATACTTTGATAAGAAGTGGTGAAAAGATCCGCTTGATGCAAACAGCAGGTCTGCTGAAAGGATTTGGAGCTGTGATGATGACCCATGATAACCCGAGCACATAATAAGACCTCAGCTTTGTGTTATTTATGGAGAGGAGAGGGCTTTTACACTCGCTCTGTGGCTGCTGATGCCTTTCCATTAGTCTAAGCAGTCCTCTATTCCTCTCTCAATCGCTCCTGCTTTTCCAGGCAAAGCTGGATCAGAAATAACACAGCAATGCAGAGTATGAACATGCAGGATCATGAGCTTACCTTCTGAACCTTTCAGTGTCTGCATTCAATGCTTCCCTGGTTCACTCTTAAATCAACTTACTCTTCTTTTCTATGTCAGTCACAGAGTATTAGAGGAATAGTTCAATAAACAAAAAAAAAAAAAAAAATTAGCAATTGTTTGTTTTTTCCTCATGTTCTTCCAAATCCATTTTTTCATTCCCCTGTCAAAGATAAAAGGACAATAAAGACTATAGAATTCAAACTCCAAAATTGATAAAATGAAAACTAAGTAGACCTACTTACAGACTTCAAAACACATTCTTGATACAAGACATGCAAGAAGTAATAGCATTTCTGCATTAATGTCAAACCTAGTCCATTGCATATAGGCAATTAGATTTAAGAGCTTTGACAGAGGGAATTTCATAATGCTTCTACAACTAAGCTACAGGTATTGAATCAGACAACATGAGGTAGTAAGACTACTTCTATGGTCACTTTCGGAGCCTGGCAACTGTGGCCACTATGGAAAAGAGTTGAATAGTTTCTTTGCATTTCATTGAAAAAAAAAAAGGTAAAAAAGGCAAGAAGAGACAATTGAGACTGTATTCACAAATGTGCATCATACTCATGCTATTGTGGCCTTGGGCTGATGGATTTGCCTTTTATAGATACGGTTCATAAGTATAGAGTTAATGAGGGGGGGGGGGTTATGTGGCAGGAAGAATATGAGCGACAGGCTGCACTATCAGACATCTGACTGTGGAGCTCAGTGAGCTGCGACGGAGGCATACGGCTGTCAGTAAAAGAGGGACAGGAGAGAGTGGCAGCCAAGCAGAAAACTCAAGCTTTTCCTGCTGCCACTTTCTTAAGAGTGGTTGATTGAATATAATTGGAATGGGGGCAGGAGAATTACACAATCTTCTAAAACAAAATAGTGTCCCCTGCTGCAACCCTTACGCAACAGTGAAACACACAATGCTTCTCTTGTGGTCTTTTAGGGTATCTACTCTGAGTGATACTACCTCTTATGTGCTGAAACAAAATTTTAAAACAATGGCCCCCTCTTGCTTAAACAAGAGTTCATAAAACTCTGCACAGAGGGAAACAAGTAAACTGATCCAGTGCTGTGTTCTTCACAGAGAGAGAAAAAGGAGTGTGTAAGAAAAAAATACAGATTGAGGTGACAAGTCTGAGTGTCTCAAGAGCGCTGGTATTGGTAGCTGTCTGGGTGCTACGATTTTGCATCGCTGGTCTCAGCGTGCAAGAGTGAAGGACATCTCAACCCTTTGCTTTGAGTGGCGTCCAGCTGATGAGGATGAAAGAGGGCCGTTTCATCTGTATTCTCTGTCAACCCCTAGGGTCCTCTGGGAAATTCAGAAAAAAAAAACGAAAAAAAAAAAACCTTGCACACATTTCCGGCAAGAGGTCTGACATGCAGTGTAGACTGCTCAAAGATCATGTGTTGAAGGCTAGATCTTGACTTTGCATAAGCATCACAGATCAAGAATTAATCAATGCTAAATGTGTAGGAGACAGAAGAATAGGCTGGCAGGCAACTGTCTGAGCATGCAATCCGCAGCACCGCACTTCCAGTCAATAAACTGTTCCGACGAAGCAGGGGAGCAATTGGCCAAATCAAATTGTTATGGCCTTGGGCACCATTTGCTTTTTTGCCATCATTGCATCTAAATATTTATCTTATTATCAGAAAATCGCAAGCTCCACTGGCAATTAATTTGTCCTGGGTGTTTAACCACATTCAAGGATGTGGGGGAATAACAGATGAGAGTGATAATAAAATGGATAGATTACCTACAGGCCTGATTTGTGGTAAATACAACAGGGACTGTTTACCTCCTGTCTCTGGGGCTTATCTGAAACATTGAATCTCATTGATTTTAATACAACAACAGGTCTCCTCCTCATGGAAACTAAGACAAAATACAACCACATTTGCTTCTCTTTACTAAATGAATGATTAACAAGTCCCTTTCTTTAACCAATTTCATTAACTTCATTTCCTCATTTGACACCAAACTCCAAGAGCCACAATATGCAAAATGGTTGTAAATGGTTAAGTTTCTTCTTCTTTTATGTAGGGATACAGGGAGGTAGAGAAGGGGGGGGGGGGGGGGGAGCCAGAGAGAGAAAAATAGGCTAAATAAGCAAGAGGTTCATTAATATCACTGAAGGTGCATTTTACTGACAAAGGGTCTCACGAGGCACCTATTTATTTAGGTAATTAATAAAAGCAAGCATTTGCCCCAGTGTAAATGCCACTTTCTGCCCACAGCAGCAGTTATGAGCACACCCCATTCCCCCTCCGCTTTTCCTCTGACCTTGGTTCTAATTGCGTGGCAGATCCCTGGGAGAAAGTGTTTCCCCCTAATGGTTTATAAACAATTTTAAAGGGGCTCCACTTTTCTACAACCTTAATTAGTTTATAGTCCTCTGGCTCACACCCCTAAACCCCCTCCTATCCCACTGCTAACAGAGGAACCAGTAGGGGGGTCTATTAGTCGTGTATTAAACTTACAGAGCGGGACATTTTACGGACTACTGCACTTGTTTAACTTCTCCCTGGTAAAGTACACATAATAGAGTAGATATTACAGTTTTAAACTCAATCACACAAGTTCTGGTAAATATGTAAATGGAAAGTAATCATGCTGATTAGAACTTCTCCACATTGATAAATATGTGCACAAAGCTATCTTTAAGAAGCGATTATTATAAGGCACTAGCAGCAACAACTGTGAAACAGATCACATCAGAGCTGTTCGCATGAGCCCAATAATCTGCCTCCATCCCTTTCTCATAGAAACACAACTATCTGCGCCTCTCAAGCTATTATTATTATTTTTTCTGTGGCCTCCTGTCACCTCTTATCTGGCTTATGCCGTTTATTTGACTTATCGCCATCATGCAATGGGCTTTTCCAGAAAGGAAAACATATATTCTTACATAATCTTGTCATTTATCTCCACTTTTACAACACATTAAGGGTTATATATTATGTGGTATATTCTATCAAATCTTTAGCAGATTTTAACTGTAAGTAGTTACTCTACTCATGGCATAGAGCATTAAGCAATAAACCATGAAAAGCCAAGATCTATGACCAAACTTCAACTGAATTATATTTTAATAAGCCAAGATATAACAAACCAGTTAGGCTACAGTACTTAAAGTTCTAGTCTGTTAACTTGATTGACAAGCTAACGAATACTAATATTTTCTGCTACATATGATTCAATATTCCATAGTTACCAATATTAAACGGATAGCTTCAAACTAGTATAATCTTATGGTAATACTTTACAATAACATTTAGTTACTTATTAGTTAATGATGAACTAATCATTTACAAAGCATGACAATACATTCATAAATTAATAAGTGAAGCTAATATTTCATGAATGTTTATTAATTCAGTTATAAGTCACTTAAAAGTTAGTTATGAACTAATAATTTACCAAGCATGACCATATGTTCATAAATTAATAAGTGAAGCTAATATTTCATGAATGTTCTATTAATTCAGTTATAAATCATGTATTAGTTAATAGATGAACTAATGATCACAAAATATGACTATTCATAAATAATTCATAAGTGATATGCTTACGAATTACAAATGTGTTATGTATTATAAGTGATTAATATAGATTTTAATATCCTCCTGTAGCTGAAAGGGACCAGAAATACATGGCAAATGTCTATACTTTTTTAAAAATTATGAGTTAACATGTGATGAAAGGTTTGCAGAAAGTTTTGTAAATTACTTGTATGCATATACAGTAATCCCTCGCCATATCGTGGGTCACCTATTGAGCCCTTGGTACATTGCGAATTTATAAATATATTATATGTAAATCTATATTGCGGACTCCTCTTTGTATCACGGGTTTCTGAGGGCAGATGCGTCTTCTATAGATAAGATTTGTCCGTTGCAGTTCCGAAGTGCAATCGATGGTGCCATGCAGGTGTATAAGAACATCCTTACACAAAAGAAAAAAAACAGTGTCAGCAACTGCAGATCACCATGTTCCTCACCCGCAAAAAAAACCCAAAAAACCACTGGTACTCCTACAGTGGAAACGGAAGTTACGATGCTGGACGACTATATTGCTGATAGAGCTGGAGTAATTATATTCTTTGCTGTGCAGTACATTTTACCTCATCTTTTACGTAAAGCATTTAAAAGTAATTTTAGTTTTGAAATTATGAAAAAAATATACCATAGATTTCTATATTTAGGCTACTTTGCGGTTTTTCCAGCTATCACGAGGTTGCCTGGAACTTAACACCTGCGATACTGTATGTATGCATGTGCGTATGTATGTATATGTATATATATATATATATATATATATATATATATATATATATATATATATATATATATATATATATATATGTATATGTATATATATATATATATATATATATATGTATATGTATATGTATATATATATATATATATATATATATATATATATATATATATATATATATATATATATATATATATATATATGTATTTATGTGTGTATGTGTGTGTGTATGTGTGCATGTAATTTATAACATAAGATCTACAAATGATCTGTACAGCATTTACAACAAGTGATGAATTATTTACGCTTTAGATTAGGGGATGCAGAAAGCTTTGTAAATTATTTATTCATGCATTTGCACAGCATCTATAACAGGTATGGAGCTCTTTGCAGTGTGTACTCAAGTCTTTAAACACCTGCAAGTGAGCATCAGTGGTCCGGATCAAACCGGATCGCATTATCACTATACTATAGTATATCATACTATAGATTCCACACATAATCCAAATCTATGGAATCTCATGAATGAAAGATGACATATATAAATATTCCAAACAAATAAATGAATCTTAAAATGAAAACTACTGCTTTTATTTGTTCTTTAGAACACAGGCCAGCTTACAACCTAACGATTCATCAACAACTTTTTAAAGATAACTGGCAGCACATTTGTAAATCGTTAGAGTTAATTATTAATTTATGAACGTACATACAAGACATTTTCATGTTTATTCATCAGAGGGATAAATTACAATTATTATTTATATTAAACATATCTTGTTTATAATATCTGTTTAACACCTACAAATAAAACTATGGAAAAGTGGTAGTTTTGTATAAATGATATATAAATGATGCCTTTAATCACACAGACAGTAGACCCAGACAAAGCAATCTGTCCAACAAATTGTAGTCTAACATATGGCCTGCAGTGTCATAGCACGGATGCTGTGCCAGTATGTGTCAACAGAGAAACACGGCCAAACTGTGAGAGATCCTCTGTGTTCAAGTGAGCATCTGGTAACAGTAAGCTGATCTTGGATTTGAGTCTCTGTATATAAAAACATATGAGGGGAGCATGAGTGAATGGTCACTGCATCTTAGCACAGCTGTCTCTCTGCCAGTGTTTTCCCTTGAGTCCTGCTGTCATCTGTCATACACTGGCTTTAAAGATGAAGTATGTCCTTTCTGCACCACCAGCGTCACCAAACGGAACTGATAAAATAATGATTGATTTCAAATAGGTTTCTTGAATACTCCTCATCTGTCATTGGCCAGGCAAACAGATAGTCAACATCCCAAATGTTCACAACTGGTTGAGTGTCCAAATACATGAATTAATGAAAAGCTATGCACTGCATCAATTAGAATTAGAAGAACTATCGCCAAACATAATAATCACTGCAATAATGATCCAGTAATAGACTCTTAAGCGTTTGCCAATTTAAATCCAATTTTTTTACTGTCCAAATAGTGTATATTGAAAAATGTAGTTTACTTATGTAATTAAAGGTATCAAAATTAATAATCACAATACTTATTTAAGTGGTATTTCAATAAAAAACTTAAGTCGAAAAGCTGTTTCTCAGAACAGACAGCATTTAACTGGGCTTATCTTTCAAATTTCATTGGCGTAAGGTTTCCTAAACATCACTGCACCCAAAGCTCCACAGTCAGAAGGTCAAGTGTCGACTATTAACCTCTACACAACACACTAAACACCACAGCATTCACCGTGAGAGGCGAGTAAATTACGCTCTTGCTGACAGGAAGTCTCAGATCCACTCTGTCTCCGACAGGCCTCGTCTCCTTCCCTAGACCATGACTGACTAGAGTACAAAGGTCTCCCTCCTTCACCTGCAGCTCAATGTGTGTGTTTACACATCAGCTGTCCTTGTTAATTTCCTACACTTGGAGACGCTGAGTAATATGGTCTGCTGTAGCCCGGAGGGTTAAGTTGATGCTTCCAAATTGTCATCAACCATCTTTTCACTATTTCTGACATTTGCACGCAATTGTCGCATTTCACCCTCTAGTGCCATTCATTTAGCCTTGTTGGAAATATAAGTCTCTGCTTATTCACTATAATTAATGTATCAGTATTTCATATCTCCAATCTCCGGATTGGTGAAAACGGTGATGGGGGGCTGAAACCGGTTAGGAGAAGGAGGGAGAGATCAACTTCAAAGAATACTCATTAATGCTCTTTAAATTATTTTAAAAGAAGAAAATTATTGGAATCAGGAGTTAAAATGGTCTTGGAAAATTCTGACATTACAAATATAGCCAAACCACAAACAAACCATGTTTAGCAATGTCATTTTGAAACAACACCAATGTCTATAGCGAAATCTCAAACTGTAAAAGGACTGCAAGAACTTTACAGCTCAAATTATACAAGTTTTGACAAAAAACAAAATACATAAAAAATCCAATTTCAGCCTTTAATCCACTTTTTAAGAAAAAGTATGTCAAAATTAAAGAAAAAAACACCCCAAAAAAACAACAAACGAGCTAAAGTAAAAATTCAAACTGATTCTCTTTCAGTAGGGGACCCTTATAGAAAAGCAGACATATAGTGGTTACCTCGGGTTTCTCCTTCACACAAAGCAGTGCTGCTCTTATAAACCCAACACATTACATATCATATGAAGGTAAGACAAAAAGAAAATCCCTTCAAAACGTCTGAATTCCAGTCAGTACAAGCATATAACCCCCAATTACAATCAAAATAGTTACAATTAAAACAAAGCCTCATTATGCTACACAATGACCAATAATTAAGAAGCAACAGATCCCAGTTTATTACATACCTGCCATGACCAAAAATTATTTGCATTTACCCACTCATTAATAGCTCCTTAAGCAGAATTGAGAAAATTGTTTCATTGTTTCTTTGATCACGTATAGCATTTTCATAACGACTGCGAATGACAACTATTTGTATTCCGGTCTCAAATTTAAGCGCATGCATTTAAATGCTGTGGTCCGCTTTTGGATGAGAGAATGCCTTTGAAAAGAAATGTAGGTTGTGGTGGTCCTTCAGGATGACCGTGTTGATTTGCAATACGAGGCGAATAGACACAAACTCCCACAGTCCTGAGGCAGAAGCTGCTTTGTGGTGTCCTGGCCCGAGGGTTGGACATCAGAGATAATGGCTTCTGCAGTGAGCTGCCTGCTTTAACACCCATTTCTCATTTCCCCTCTTCAGGGCTGAGAATACAGATGGATTTGCTCCTAATGGATCCACACGTGTACACACAGCAACCAGCTCAGCTAGCAAGAGAAAAACAACGCAGTCATTTTTCCAGGGGCTTAAGGTCTTCCTATTAATAAGTCATAACCCTTCAAGCAAGCATTTAGTTTGACTTAAAAGTGAATAGACTGAAGAGCAGGACAACCACTGGCTCATAGCAGCAAGATCACATAAAACCCTCCCAAATACACACTTCAAATATCCTTTCTCTTTAACTTAAATCTACGAATTAAATATGAACTCTTGCACTTTCTGCTGAAAAAAATAGCCTTGATTTTCATATCCTGTTCATAACTCATTATTTTAAAGGGAATCTTCTGGGTTCAATGCAAACTATTCAAAAACATGTTTACACACAATAAATGTCTATGTCGACATGGCCACAAAACTAAAAGATAAAAGTCAAACGTTTTGTAGCACAGGCCACACATTTGAAGCACAAATATAAAACATCTGTTACCATCTCTGAAAACAACAAGTAGTGCAATTCATCACTTAAACAGGCATGTGAATGACAAAATACATTAATATTCTATACCTGGCACACAAAATATTAACCTCAACCAGAATGTTTTCACACAAACATTTGTTTGTCAAAAATGGCAGAATCCAGGAACATAACACCGCTTGCTTAACATTAAGTGAATTTTATTTATATAGCCCAATATCACTCATCATGACCTAAACAATATCCATCTATTTGGGCAGAGAACTTGAAAATATAGCTTTATTTTCTCATAAATCACTTGAAAGGTCTACATTTGTATTACATTATTATGATAAAAATATGTGACAGCAAATCATTTTTGACAGGAAATCATATGCCTCCACAGAGAGAAAAAAAAAACATGAATGTACTTCAAATTTCTTTAGAGAAAAGTATTATTTGTATTTCATATGTGCAGCGGAGGGTGCCCTCGTGCAGAAAGTCCACAAGACTAATAGAAGTCATAAAAAAGTCCCTTATATGGACAAAGGCATCCTGTTATCACACTACCAGAATAAAATGCAGAAACATGAAGACAATAAACATACGATTGTGACAATACATGCTTTATCTGCATTCTTCTAGACATCTCAGTTATTTTCATAACAATAATGTATATTTATAATGCAATGCTAATCGACGTTTACTTCATCATCCTGTAACAAATTAATTTCTGATGCTGGTAGTTGTTTCAAACTCTTGACTTCTAGATTAAAATCATAATTAAATGTTTTCTATTGTTGGACAAAAGGTTTGTAAAGTTTCTCATTAAAAGTGACTCAAACTCTGGTTGGTGCTGGAAGTAGATATAGAATTCTACAGTATATTTTTTCTTATTCTTGTTTTTATCTTTATAAATATAAACTTTTGTAAACCCTCCCAACAGTCTTATTTAAACATTCTTAAAAAAAATTATTTAACTAAAAATTCCCTTCCTTCAGCATGCCGAGGAGTTTAATCTTTCCGGCTATAGTAAAAAAGCATCTTCCTACGACGCATTTGGGTTCACGGCCAGAAGCCTTAAAAGGTGCAGAGCATTTGGCTGGCATCATAGGGCTTAAACAAATTCACAATGATACCCAAATAAATCCAGAAAAATCACTAACAACACAGATAAAGATGCAGAGCTATGATACATATGTCACGTATGAATGTGTAGAAGAGAACTGGACAACATGGGATGATGGGACACTGATTGCTGTATTTTTATTTATCAATGTACTTTACAATATTAATTTATGACCAAAAAATTAAAAAAAATTAATAAAAAAAGAATTAAGATTGGAAAAATATATAAGACGTATCTGCCCTCAGAAACCCGGGATATAAAGAGGAGTCCATGATATAGATTTACATATAATATATTTATAAATCCGCGATGTACCGCGATGTCTAATTTATGTAACATTACAGTTAAAATAGGACAATTTTTGCACAGAAGAATTAATATTAATTATATTTCTATCCTCACATGGCTTAAACATGCATTACAAAAATGTATTACTACACATGCAAATTGTGTGTCTTTACAAAGTAAAGCAGCGATCCTCTGGTTATTAGCAGCATAACACAAACATTGTTCATAGAGCCAGATTTCTATTTAGCTTTGAATATTACTTTAGCAAAAGCTGACATTTAAACAGAACCCTTTTATAGTTACTCTAGAATGTACATCATAAAGTGCCATCTAAAATAATCAAGCATTACAATAGCAATGATATCACTCCCTATTGTCAAACACAGGAGGGAAATACAATACTTGTAATTAACAACTTTTTCTACCCTATGCATTTAAATGCAAGTGCTCTCCTGAGAACCAAACACAATTACGCATGGCTGACACTATGAAATCACACTAAAACGACACTCCGAGTTAACAACCACTCTAAACCACCAACACTGAGAGCTCGGCGCTGTCGACACAAACGACTTGCAAGTAAGTGTTCAGAGCTATCTGCAGCCATGGTGTGAAGGTGTAAGGAAAACAAAGGGTGGAGAAAAATCATTAGCACCTAAGAGAATCTGCTTTGTACACACAAATTACCGCAGTAATTAGAGACAAAATACCACAAAAGCTTTGGAGGGGGCCTGGAGAGCATTTCAATCTAATACCAGTGAGGAGGGTTGACTCGCTGCATACAAATGCTCATGTGTGAAGAGACAATTGTCTATATCCAGTGTGCGTGAGAGTACATTTCTGTCTTGACGCACTTCAAACATGTCGCAATAATTGGGAGTTTCTTTAACTGCGGGCACTTTTGTGTCCCAAGGGTTGAATTTGATGAAAACTAACAGATTTCCATTTTTTCCCATTCTGATATCCATTTGTTATATAAAGGTCACATTAACAAAGCAACGTTCAAAACGTTCTGCTTCATATATGATTTATTACATATTTATAATAACACCTTTCAATATCAATTAAGTGTAAATGAATAGCAAGCTTGAGATAAAATATGACACACGATCTGCCAAGAAAATCCAAGTAGGTAATTTTGTTCAATTATACAGAAAGTGTGAAAATTTCATTTTGTGTACTTAAGATACAAGTTTCAAACCCAAAATCGTGTGAAGAGCTGCCTTCTAAAGATCCAAATACTCTTGATATAGTTCCTTTTCATTCTTTGCTCAGGGGTAAAAGAAGTTCAAATTAGCAGTGGAACAGTATACATTCTGGGAACAAACTTATTCTCAGTGTTCTGTCACCAGTCTTGTCTTCTAATGTTCTGTGACAGAGCCCTGACACTGTTCTGTTGTCGTGTCTTGATGTGAGTGCGTGGCTTTGAGTGTTCTCCAGTCTGTGACATGTCTTGTGTGTGGGGTGTGGTGTTTGAATTCTTCACTTCAGTCTCGTTCGATTTTTTTATTTTTTATTTTTTTGCACATTCATGCTCTGTGTACTTGTGTTGTGAACGCACGCGGCTTATGAGTGTTCTCATTGGCTGAATGTTCGTGTCATGTTTAGTACGTCTTGTTTCCTTGTTATTGTTTTGCCCCACCTGTTCTCCCTCATCTACCTGCCTTGTGCACTCACTACATATTCTCCCTGAGATTGCTGTCCTGTGCTACTTTGTTGTCTTTGAATGTCGCTCGTATGTTGATGTCGTTTGCTCATCGTTGTCTGTCCAGTCTAGTCAAGTCAAGTTTTCCCCCTCTGGGTGGTTTTTGTTTGTTTTTTTATTATAATAAAGAGCCCTTCACTCTGCCATCGACTACTCGCCTCCTCATTTCACCCACACCCGACACCAATAGCATCCATGTTACTGCAAGTGGTGTTTGAATGAGTATTTAATAATACACTCACAAATTTCTGATATGTTCAGCAATTCCAGGCAATTTCTGAATCGCAAGTGAGGTGTGTATATGCTTGCATATACAGTAATACCTCGGTTTACGAGTTTAATTCATTCCAAGAGCGAGCTCGTAAACCAAAATGCTTGTACACCAAAACAAGTTTCCCCATAAGAATGCACTAAAAATCAATTAATTCGTTCCACACGACCATAAATGCCCATTTTAAATATTTTTTGGGTTTTACCCTATTACAGCTAAAATTATAACCATTAAGATCTCATAGAAATACTAATTAATAATTGACGATTAAACTATAAAAATACTTCACAATTTACTGTAATGCACTTCAGGTTTGAGCAGCCTGCATGGAGGAGATGAGAGGAGGGGGGAGCGGGCAAAGCAAGGATTCAAGTGCAAATGAGTGAATTTATTATAATAGTGTAAAAAACAAACAAAGTGATAATCCAGAGGTGTATCACACATGGGAGCCGTGGCCGCGAACAAACGCACGCTGGAGCTGCGAATGAACGCGCGCTGGAGCCGCGAACGAAGGACTGGACAAGAGAAGAGTGGAGAGATGTGAACTAAATAGGCAGATGATATGAGAACGAGGTGTGTCTCTCTCTCTATCTCTCACACAAACACACACACAGGCAGAACTAGACAATAAATTCATGAACTGTGACAGTTACTGCTTAGAGGTACTGTACGAGTATATTACACTACGTGAACAATAGCGATCACAATTAATTAATGTTACAACAGGAGGTAAAACTGATGTAAATCACTTATAAAAGTATGCACTGTGGTGAATGATGCAGCCAAACCAAGTGAAGCTGAGAGAATGAATGAGTTAAGGGGTGATAAAGGGGTTGGAGCCCCGTGACTGTGTTATGAGAGGCTGTCATTAGGATATTTCCTGTAAAAATGCGCAGACCATGCTGATCTTCCACACAAAACATGCACGTGGGTGTGGGTAAAATTTCTCGTACACCAATACAATGCTCATACACCGATTCGACCCCCCATGCTCGTACACCAATTTGCTTGCATACCAAGTCGCTCGTAAACCGAGGTATCACTGTATATTGCAATTCATCATTGCAGTTTATTAATGTTTTAATTTGTGTGTGACCTCATCAAAACATTGTGGAAAAAAATTTGCCTTTTTTTTTTTTTTTTATGGAGACGAAAATGACCTGTTACGTAATTTTCAAGAATGGCAATGGCAATTTGAAGCTTTTCTGAAATTTTGCAATGGTAAGGAGTTTCAAAATACCTTAATTTTGGCCAGATTTAGTTCACATCACACAAGTGTATTAAGGGCATGTGTATACACAAGGGCATTAAATGGAAAAACAAAAACAAAAAAAAACTTTTATAAACATTTATTCATGACTAATAAAAAAAAAAGTTTCATAAGTTTCATAAATCTTCTTTTCTTAGCAAACATCGTTTCATTACCGTGTGCCCCCTTCTTGATTGGAGTGTGGATCACCTGTGACTGACTCTATCCGTGACGGTTTGGGATGAATACACGTACCGTTACACCTCTATATATAGTGGCAGTGATTTTGTCAAGACATGTCTCGTTCCCGGACCAACATGTATTAATCAGCATTGTAATTGCATTCCTGTACAAACTCTGACCCTACCTATAATGTATTAATTAATTTATTATTAATTTAATTGAAATCAGAGGGAAATAATAGGTGAATAAGAATAGCGTAGAAGCCCTTAACTGTTATTGTAAGCCTACATTTTAATATTTATTTTTTTTATTCCCTCAAATTGGACAAAATGCTTTAAACATCCAGAAACATGTTGGACTTGGTGAAATCACGTTAACCATGACAAAAATTTGCGCTAAACAGTTTTTAAATATTTTAAATGTTAATTTCAAAATTAACATTTAAATATTTCGACTTTTTCCTTTTATATTTTTATAGTTTATTCACCAAGGATTCACATTAGAATTTGGCAAAAAGTAGGCTTATTAGGAGAACGCATATTTAAGTTTTATAAATTTTGTAAGTTCATGTTGAGAGCGACGAATGAATATTCAATGAAGCTTTATAACTGTCTTTATGAATGCAACTCGCTGGTTAATTATTTTTTGTCTAGAAATTTAAAATTGGCCAAAGCAGGACAAATAAGTTTGATTTTTATTTTGAGGGCAAAAAACAAAAATTACCTTCCTCTCCTATACTGTCGGACACTAAGTAGACAAATGAAATTAGCCAGTTAAGTGAGAATTTTGTGTTTTAAGAGAGTTTCATTTCTGTCCACAAGAACAAAAGGGTCCATAGTTGCAGAAACACACAATTGCACAGTCTTTTATCAACAAGGAGAGAAAAAAGTGACAGACCAGGCCACAAGGGAACCTTTTACTGTCTTCTGGGAGAGGCCTGTGGAAATATGGGGATGAGGATCACAACTACCTCCCTTCATGTCCCCATCTCCGCTACGCAAACAGCACGGGTGTTTTATGGCCTTAAATCAATTAGAGACGAGGCAGGCAAGACAAAGTGAATGCAGGGTTGGGAGGGGCGTCATTTTGCTTTCCCATGACAATTCAAGCACCGCAAGGCCCTTTGGATAAGGAGGTTATGTCCTGCCTGTGGTGCTGAGTGAGAATATTCATCATGGATTTTATTCCTGGACAGGCCGAGAGAGGAAAGGCAAGGAGAGGAAACGGAACGGGGCACCTACACGCAGGGGAATCTCGCCTGACACATTTGTGTCTTTCCCAGCGGTCTCTTGCTCACACACACACACACACATACACATACAGAGTGAATGTATCAAGCCCGACTGCTGGCAGATAGGGAATCAATTTACCTGAATCCCGTCCAGGAGCTTGCTCATGCACCAGAAGCTGTCAGCCTCGATGTTCCGCAACACCTCTTCCTGCAAGCTGGAAACATTGAAATTTTCCACCTCTTCCTCTGCAAAGAGCCAAAAGACAAAAGAAAATAAGAAAGAGACAGAGAAAAAGAATTAAAGTGAAAGACTAAGTGAGAGACATGAGTATAGAAAGAGACAAGAGTATAGAAAGATACACCCTACATATGGAAATCTAAAAATGTGAGGTATGGTACATAACTGGAGGCATATACAGAATTTTGTCTGTATTGCAAACGCTTAAAACAAACATAAATACACATCGGTTTCTCTACGTGTTGTAGAAATTTCCTTCATGATAACTGAACTTTGCCAATGGGTATTTGTACTGGTGATGGTGATTCGCATTGCCAAAAACTCAACCTTAAAACAGTTTTTGGCATACGATGCAGAAACAAACAGCAAAGTGTCCTAGAAAAGCCATAATCTGCATCACTTTTAAATCATGCTACACAAGATCGTGTGCTGGATAAATGCAATTGAAGCATTTTGTAGCACATATAATTAGTCAAAAAAGAATTAATCTTGTAAAAAGGTCAATAAGAGGATATAACTAATTAAACAATCAAATAATCAATCTATTCTACAGAAAACATCTACAAAAGACAAATACAAAAGTAAACAAATAAATCAAGTAAGAGGAGAGGCATTTTTGCTAATGATGACTTCAATTGGTCACAAATGTTTGAGGACAATGTCACTCATTCTTAAGAAATACGTTGACAGAACATATTTTTGTTTGAAAATTCTGTAGCTAAACTTAAGTTGTTACAGAAATTACAGACTTTTGTTTTGATATGAAAGAGAGATTCAAGGTGAGAATGAATAATTTAAATGACAGAAAACAACAATTTCAATAGAGAGCCAAATAAACTCTTTAATGTACTTGGCATCTCAGTAACACTTTGTGGTTTCACCATATGGCACTCGAGGCCCTAATTTTCTTGTCAATATTCATTGGTCAAAGTAAAGTTTTACATATAAATGAAATGCATATTTAATAAATTGGTCAAAAAAAGGTCAATCTCAGAAGGACACAAAGTCTGGAACAAAAGCAACTTTTACACCATTTCTGGCCACAGTATATCTTGCAGTCTGGGCATGTTTCACATAAAATTCAAACCAGTAACCACAAAGGTACGGACTTGTGGCTTAACATACTGCACACAGAGAGCACACTTGTTCAGGTTGCTTCTAAGGTCAGTTTCCAATGTAAGAATGATCAGAAGTTCAGATGAGAATGGACTCGGACTGAACATAAACACATATTTTTAATCCAAGAGGACGAAAGTGTAGGGAAATTCCAGTTAAGACCTGAGGACCAGATATGTTGAATGAAGACCAGGAGTCAGAAGTGCAGAGTTCGTAGGCCGCCCAAAATGCAATGACATTGTTACAGCAATTATACTCTAACAGAGGCTACTAACTACGTCAATGCTGACAGTTAAATTATTCTGATTGGCTAAGAAAGAAAGAAAGAACGAACGATAAACAAAACTAGTAATTTTCCACACAAGAGCAGACAGTCTGAAGCATATCTCCATTGAAGAGAACAAGAAGTCATTCCGTCTCCTTATAGTGGCAGTTAATCACCTCATCAATACAGACCATATTAACACACACACACACACACACACACACACACAGCTTCTCCAAGGCTGAATTTAGCTCAGGCTCCAACTATCAACTAACTTCCCAAAACATTCTGATATGTTCTCTCTGTAGAGAAGTGCTTACAAAATTCATTCTTACTCTAAGGAAAAATACAGAAAAGAAAGGCTTTAACTAATAAAAAAAGCCCTAACTTGATTATAAATCACTCTTTACAAATCATTCAAATAAGAACAAGGAAAATAACATATGAACAAAGAAAGGAATATATGTACAAAAAAAGAAGAGAATATATATACAAGTGGCATTGGATTTCCGAATCGTCCTCACAAAAGACTGGTATAATGCTTACCCAGATAATAATGGAATTGCAACCACATAACATTATACACAATTTTATAAAGTTGTACCACACGGGACCCGAACCCACAATCTCTGGGTCACGTGGTGTCCATCATTCATTTTGTTGAGCCACAGGGAAAACATGTATTCAAACGGATGTCGAAGTTCCATAGTTCAGGTTAGAATCAACTTAATATGAAGATTTTCTATAAATGTGCTGCATGTTATATTTAAAAAGTTCAGAGGAGATCATTCTCAGAAAGACACAATATCTGGAACAGAAGCAAATTTTGCACCAAACCCGACAACCTGAAAGGTTCGGGTTACATACTGCACCACTCAGTTGACGCTGGTTCACCAGCTGCCGAGGACAGCATTCAGTGTGAGAATAAGCACACAAAAGCAGTACTTAATATTTGAACCAGATTAGCATGCCAAGTTATCTTAATTGTTTAGAAGATATCGCAATTTTATTGATGAAGATTATTTTTCTCTCACATACACACATTTTAAAGATGTTGTGTTTGTTTTGTCATTTTATTATTTCTTCCTTTTACACACACACACTCCTTAATGAATTTTGTTTCGGGTTAATTTTTAAGTAACTTTTTTATGATTTCAGTTTTAGTTAGCAACAATAGCACCGTCTTCAATTTAAATGAAGACAACCTCCCATTTGAATTTGATAACCTAGAACTCAGATGTTTCCATAGGTTAATGTGGCAATGCGATAAAGCAAGTTGTGAACAGTTAATTATATATTGTACCAAACACACAAATCCATATCTTCACTAAACGTCATAATCATTTTCCTGAGGCAAAGGCGGATGTAACTGTAGATTTATTTAGTAACAACTGCAAATAAGTCAAACCGCAGCTCTGTCAGGCAAGTCACAGGTTGAGCGGAGGAAGAATGTCATAAAAACACATACATGCGCGCACACACACACACACACACACACACAGAAAATGCTGCACTGCACTGTCTCCTTGGAAACATGAGTCTAACCTTAAAGAGTACAGCGAGCTCTGGCTGACAGGACCAGAGGGCTGCTGGGAATATTCACAATGCAGCAGTTTACTGAACGGCAGTCCAGCTTCCAGGACGCCCACTGCATTAGTAAAGTCTAAAATGCCACTGGTCATCTACACTCATCCTAGACGCTCATCACTGTCTGCCGTCAGACAGGTCACAATGGAGAGGAAGCAAAGATGAAGCATGACTCCTGACTTAGGGTGAGAAAATGTAGGAATCTGTTTCAAGTTTAGGCTTGAATGACCTCCAAATGACAGACAAACTCATTGTGGTTTCACATAACAGCCTTCACGAGGCTTACAAAGTGTGTGAGTGTGTTTGGGTAATGTAATAAGGCAGCGTTAATCTCTCCAGTCATGAAAGTCTCTTAACTGCACCTTCACTCATCACAAAACAAGGACACAAAGAGGAGCTGATCAGATGAGCACATAAAACAAGACAACAGCACCTCCTGTGGGCAACTGTGGATTTGCAAGTAAATTGCGTCTTTGTGGTATTAGGAGCAATCTTGTACAAAGTGGCCTCAAAACGTATTTGACACTTGAGTGATATTTAAACATGTCTGAATGTCATGGCAGTAAATTATAATAGCAAACCTGTAAAGCCTAATATTTTAATGTAAAGCCGAATAGCTTGTAATGTAAATCAATGAGATTTTTATAATAGTACAGTACAGATTGCTTACATTGAACATAAATAGCAGTTGTCACTTTGCATCTTCCAACAATGTGTCTTTGTAAGATATTTCATTGATTTCTTTTCTGACCAAAGAGGTAACATGAAGAAACAATGAACAGCTGTATTTCGTTTGTACTAACGTTAAAGATGAACACATACTTTAACAAGTATATTGCTCACAGTTAGTTCATGTTAGTTCTTCATGCTCCCTCACAACTATGGCTGCAACAAAAGATAATTTGGATAATTCACCAATTAATCTTTGTTTAATTATGTAGGCTTTATTTGACTATTATGCTATTGAAATAACTTAAAATAAAATCTTTTGCTGCACATATTCTAAATAATAATTAAGATATGGTGATCACTTTCGAAAATGTACAAATAAGTACAAATAAGTAAAAAAAAAAAACATTTTTGGCGATGACAGACATAGAGACTTTCTCAGTCACCATTTAATTAATTATATGAAAAAGCATCATACATTTCACCATATGGATAAAAAAACAAAAAGGTAAGTGATAAGACATTTACAATCCAGCTCTCAAGCGCTGTGTGCATCTTGTCTAGAAATGTATTCAGGAGGTCTGAATTACAGCCTTATGCTACAGCGCCACACATGTCAAACTGTGTTATTGCAAGCCCTTGCATTAGGTCATATGAGATCAAATTGCAATTTGTTATTCTGGAATACGGTCATGGTACGTTTCATAGATGGTTGTTCAAGAAATAAAAAGCGACAAACTCCAATTAGGGTTAAAAGAAACTGTTGCCAAACATATAACATGCTAGAAACATAATCACTGCAATAATGATCCAAGCAATTGCATATTTAAATCCAAACAGCAGCTTTTTTTTTTTTTTTTTTGGCCTGTTAGCATCTGTTTATACTTTGACATTATGTGGGCTTTAAAAACCACTGTAAAACCATGTATTACCAAAGTGAAAATATGAAGGTTAACAAATACATGCACACACACACAAATTCACAAAAACAGAAGGTACACGACTGTGACCACAGTTCCACCCTGTCAAGTCACCGTCGCACCATCTGTCTGAACCCTTTCTGAAATGGATTTTTGTAGTAATATTGCCATTTAACGAATTACACAAGCCACAGACAGGCTAAAGGGTGGCGCTGATCTGTTGAACATTGTAGGAACTGATTATGATTCATAAATTTGGTGCTGAAGAAACTGTTGTCTTGTTATTATCAATGTTGAAAATATGCTGTGCTGCTTAACAGTGTTTTGTGGAAACCACAATCCATTTTTTCAAGACTGATGAATAGACATTTTTAATTGAACGCATTCTCACTGAATAAAAGCATTAATATTAATTAAAATCTTACTAGCCTCAAACTTTTGAAAGTAGTATTATCTGAATTTGCAAAACTGACTTTATAGTTAAAGGACGTACGAGTATGGACTGATAACCTTTGGGTAAAGTTAATGGTCCACTGAGCCCTATGAAGTAGTGGATTTACAATCTCCTCTTATATTGCATAATCAATAGGTAATCATAGTCTTTCTAATCCAGTGCATTTATTCAAGTTATGTTTTTAATAATTTATTAATGCCACAGGTCTGACATGCCTGACAATGCCAGGAATGCAGTAGACTTTTCTACACAATACAATTAGGAACTTGTTTTTTAATCATTTGAATATGTATCAGTATAAGATGAAAGTATGTACACATTACGTTTGTTGTGATATTTCTCTTTTGCAATTTTATCCTGATCTAATGTCTTTTGACTCAAGCTATTAGCATTGAAAATGTAAAGACCAACTCTGCCCATGGTCATAAAGGTCAATATGTGCTTTCGCATCGGGTAGTTCTAGGAACCTAGTTACAGGAACTAGCCACGAGTTGTGTTCAAAATGTTCTGCTAGGGCCATTTTCCTGGGTCAATCCCACTGCCAGTAGGAACTCTCAAGCCGCGCTTGTTCTTGTTGTTGTGACTTTTAGTTTGATGGTTCTGAGAACACCAGAGCCTGTGCACACAACGCTCCCAGTCTCGGTCTTCATTAGCTTACGACCTAACAGTCTTGCCTAATACATTATTAGATAGAACGTTTCTACAAAGGAAAGTACACAGTATATGAAAAAGTATTAGCCTTTGCCGTGTGGTTGATGTCCAATGTCACAGGCTGAGCAGATATACATACCATATTTTCCGCACTATATTCCAAAAGACAAAACCATCAAAACCAAAGTCTCAAACATGCAGTTTGAAATCACTCATTCTCTTTGTCCCAAATATGCTGTAACTAATCCCATCAATATGCGGGTGGGCTTTAGCATATCATTAAAAGGCATCTCATGAGAAGCCAGGTCATGCCAGTGTAATTTCTGTTGATATGGAAAATAGGGTAAATTTAGCAATAGTAGGTGAACCATGTTAATTACAAATGTTCTGATGTGATATGTCTTTCTCCACTGATGACCCAAGTTATTCAAAGCGTTTCTAAGGATGCTGATTTTTTGAAGGCAGCTTCATGACTTTAACGGGGACATGGTTTAAGCAAAATTAGTAACAGATTATTAGCTGTTTGATATTGTAGTCAAGCAAAAATCTAGTCATATTAATTGTTATGTGTCTGACATAAAAGTGCGATAAATAAAACTATTCAACTCGTAGACGAGCCTATATAATTCGCTCTTCAACTTCTGAATTCAGAACTCAGAATTATTGGTGTGAATTTCAATAAAATAACCCAAAATTATGTTAGACATGTTGAAAATTAGCTGAAAGACTGTAAATTCATTAAAATAAGCGAGATCAGCACTTTCCTCACATAAGCAAGCATGCAGTTTTTTCTCTCTTTAAAAACAGCATCTAATCTCCTCTCCAGTGTACTTCAATTACACTTTTTTTGTTCTAAATCTTGGAAGTGCACCTTAAAGGAGCTCTGGTTTTAGTCCTTTTTTAGTCCTAAAGTCTTTGATTGGCTGTTAAGGTGTCTTCAATTAGGACCTAAAGGCGACTGGATGGTGCCACTACAGCAGATTTGACAAGATTGTATATTTGACTAGAACAGTTCATAAATTAGAGATATTATACTGAAGACAAAACCAAGTGAAGTGGCTAGATGAGTAAAATGTTTCTATGCGTACTAATTCATGATTAAAATCTGAATTAAGAGAGGGAAATATCATGAAGCTTGAATCCTTTCAAATTAATTAATCAGTTAACAAGGAGTATTCCGATTTTTATCAAAGCCCTGCAAAGCCACAGCTTGTGACAGTCTCAGTTGTATAAAAAAAAGTCTAATAGATTCCCTTAATTAGATTTAATATGGAACGGTTAATACAAAAAAAATAAATAAATAAAAAATAAATATATATATATATATATATATATATATATATATATATATATATAAAATAATAATAATTTGGCACTGTAGATGATATGTAGTTTAAAAAAACAATGTAATTTATGTTGTTTCCTCTGCTCATCAGTGCTATTTAAATTTGTGCAGTTTGATCTCCTGCATGCTTTAAACAAGCAGAATTCAGATGGGTCGGATACACAATGTGGTCTGCAGTGATTCGTACGTGATCTGTTCAGTTCTCTTTTCTTTTTACTGTTATTCTTAAGGCTAACATACTGGTACCAAAAGCCACAAAACTTTGATTTAGATTTCTTGTAGCTCAAACAGTAGAGCATGGCGCTCGCAAAACTACGGTCATGGGTTAAATTCCCAGGGAAAACAAGAACTGATTAGAATCTAAAAGACAAGAATCTAAAGACATTAATGTATGAGCATTTTATTATTAGTCCCTATTATTATTGGTCTGTATGAAAATACAACAACATTTTAAACATATTTCATAATCATCCCATTTACCAGCACTACAGTTACTGAGCAAATGACATTGGCTTAACATACTTAAGAAGGAAGAATAAAGGAAAATTATTTCTTTACTAAAATTGGAAAATCCACTGTCATTAATTTACGATCAAACCACTGAGTCGGTGTTGTTATTTGCATGCGCATGAGACTTCATCACTTTATTTGATGAACAGATTTAATTTACGCTTTTACTCACATATAAACATTGATCAGCAAATATAAACAGAAGCTCAACCACTTGCTTGATTGAGCTTCCACTTATCACAACTGACATGTGAGAGTTGATGAATGTTTACGGGAATAAAACCCTAAATTCAATCTGTTCATCATATTAACCAATTATGTCACCAGAAAATTTGGGCTAAAATGCCCCATCCAGATGGATTATTTTTTACAATCTCTTTATGAACTTTTTGAAGCATCAAAATGGTAATTACATAGAGTGTCAATGGAGGGGCAGAATTTCTCAATTTCATCAAAAGATCTTCATTTGTGTTCTGAAGTCTTACAGGTCTGGAACAACAAGAGGTTGATTAGTTAAAGAGTTTTACATACGGAGTGGTAATCTATATTTTCAGCAATGTGCATATTTGTGTTAATATAATAATAAATAAATTAAAATGAATATATATACATCTTTTTTGTGTCATATGACCCTTTAAATAGGCGAGACTGAAAAACTGGAACTCTATTTACAAACTTAGCATCCTCACCAAAGATGCACCACGCCAAGCAGTTCACACCTCACCCCTCAACATTAACCGTTTCCCTCTTCTCCCCCTCGTATAAAACTCAGTCAAAATCCATGCAATGTTAAGAGTGTGCCATAAGTGACTATACATGTTTATTATCATTTGAAATGTCTCAGTGCGACTGGTACAAAGGTCTCATTCCCACAAAAGTAAACCAAAAGGTGTTAAAGTTTGAAGAGTTTAGAGATGTTTGGCTTACTGTGGAGGTTGTGCCGCTTCCAGGGTTTTTCATGCAAATTGCCTTCAGTTCTCTGTAACCAAATTTACTAATTTTACTTTTTTTTGTATTTAAAGAAATGTTTAAAAATTAGATTTTTCAAAATCAAAATCAAATTCACGATTTGTAGTCCGATTTGTAGCCTGTAATGCTGAATGGCTTTAAAATGCATCTCTTACTCTATTACTGAAATATAAATACAGTAATACCTCGGTTTATGAGCGACTTGGTATACGAGCAAATCGGTGTACGAGCATGGAGGGTTGAATTGGTGTACGAGAAAAAACTTCCCTCACCCATGCGCAGTTTTGTGTGGAAAAGATCCCTTCCTCACCCCTTAACTCGTTTCATTCTCTCAGTGTCTCTCAGTTTGGGTGCATCATTCACCACAGTGCATTATTTTATAAGTTGTTGTGAATATGATTACATGTGAATATGATGAAACTTTATTAATGGCGCATGCGTTACCAACAGGACACATTGCATACTAATGAGACTCACGTGTGTTCACAGTCCAACGCACCCAATGACGTTCTTAAAGGGCCATACACTTTTAGAGAACAGCATACTATAACAGTTATAACTCTGTACAGATCATATACATAAGTGATTTACAGCGGTTTTACCTCGTGTTGTTGCATTAATTGTGATCGCTATTCTTCACGTTGTAATATCGTTACAAATGTTGAAGGAACTATCTGATGTGATCAATAAGTGTTAAGTTAACAGTCTTGTCACTTTAAGAGGGCGGGGTTTCAGTCGGCGCTAGAGTGGAGTTCTGAGGGATTTGAGAGAGAGCTCGTAAGCAGAGATAGTTTTGATTCTTCTGTAATGTATGGCGTGGGTTGAGGCCAGAACTGCAATCCGATAGTTGTCAATAAAATCTCTGAATGAGAAGGAACCTGTCTGGTTATTAAAAGAAGCAACGCTATAATGTAGTGAAATATATAAGCAGTAACCCCACCCCCCCTCCCTTCTCCTCTCGTCTCGATCATGCCAGCAGTGAAGAGGTAAAGTGCATGTTACAGTAAATAGTAAATAATGACAGTTAAACTCTAAAAATACTTAATTAGTATTTATATGAGATCTTAATGGTTATAATTTTAAATGTAATTAATAGGTTAAAACCAAAAAATGTTTAAAATGGGCATTTATGGTCGTGTCGAACGAATCAAGTGATTTTTAGTGCGTTCTTATGGGGGAAATTGTTTTGGTGTACGAGCATTTTGGTTTACGAGCTCGCTCTTGGAACGAATTAAACTCGTAAACCGAGGTATTACTGTATTTGTATTGATTACCTTTGAATTAATTATTCAAACAGACTAAACCACAGCTACTATCAGAGAAAGTAATATTGGTCGGCTTATATCTGTAGTAGTGGTCATCACCTCTGACTAGATATAGTTTTACTTTAATTCAAGTGTATACAGATGTATGGTAAATACTCCCATGCTTGATTAAGCTGTACAATATCCAAGACTGGCAAATTTGTGACTGTGAGATCCACGTAAAAGAATGGCCAGACATGCATCGTTGGACCGGTTGGGCGGGCCTTACAGAAGTATGACCCCGGATCTTTATTGTGGTCTCTCTACTGGATCATGTTCCCCAACAATTGATCAGCCCAGACTTATTGGAAAAACGTACCCGTGGCAATATTTTTGAAAAACAGTTTTAAAGTGGAATGTCCAGTGAGTGTTTAGATTTTACAGAGCGTGAATATGGCAATGTTTGATTACATAGTTTATTGAGATTTTTATGCATCACAGCAGTTCTGAATTTAAATGTTTGATGGTGCAAAAAGCTCATCCAACACGTTTCAAAATAATGTACCATCTACACTAAACCCTCAACCTACCCAATAGTGTTTACAAAAGCAAATGAGACATAAAAATGCAATATCGACCATCACATTTTGAACTCGTCTTTCACCCATCTTTCACAGGACTCGTACCCGAGCTTCCCACATTGTAAATGCAATTTTGGACCAGCTGAGCTACCGAGCAAGCTTGGCATGTCAGAAAAGCCGAACGTGGAGCTGGTTAACAAAATGTATACGTTTTCAAATCATTCACTATGGTAAAAAGAGTTGAGGTCATAATATAATACTGTGAAAGGAGCCATGTGAAAAAAGTCTTTGTTAATCCATAATCTGTTCTTGTAATCATAATTGTATACGTGTAAATTGTGTAAAGGATTAAAAGTGCTTGCTGTTTTACTGCCTCTAGTGTTCATTTCTGTTGGAAAATGCAATGATTTGCAGTTAAGTATTTGTACGAATTTTCCGTTTTGTAAAAATGTTGCCACAGGAAAATGTTCTAAAATAAACTTGGTTAGCAACTATTGGATACCCTGAGGGTATTGTTAATGAGCACTGATTGATAAACTGAGAGCTTGGTTACGGTGTATACCAACTGAAAATTGAGGGAACGGTTTCTGAATTTGTCAGTATCGAAGATATAGTTTATAAGGAAATGTTCACAAATTCATGTTCCATGAATCCATGAATTTGACAATTAAATTAATCCTATGAGTATCAGTTCAATCCTCCAGTATGATCCTTTCAGTGAACTCCAATACAAATTGAGACAGAACTGTCAAAGTGAGGTATTCATGAAGAGGCTGTAAGCACAACAAATCCCTTCAACCGAAGAGTCAGGCTCTATGCCCTCTGCAATAGCTTTGTGTTGGCCTGTATCTTCTTCCTGCATACAGGGGCGAAGGGTAGATTCCCCTTGGCATGCTGAAGCATCCAACTGCAAGGAGCAAGAATCATTACTGACATCTGACTTCACATATCCCTGTAGCACCATATGCCCTCAGTTTTCAGGCTAACGCAAACGGTCAACATCAGGTTAAAAGACACAGCAAGCTTTTGCCAGCTTTTTAAACTATTGCTCAAGAAAGCCCAGGGAGGTTTCTGGAGGATTATGCAATTTGACCCCTAAGGTGTCATAACATTTTAACCCGGTACCACCCACAATTGCCCCATGTGTTGGTTAATGAGTATTGAACAGAATTAACAGACATGTAATTGAAGGCAAGTTTAATTAACATGGAACTCAACTCAGTAAACATATAATTTCAATGCGGTTAAATATCGATCGTTGGGTTGGTGATTACTGTATTTGAGCTGAAAGATGTACAGTTGTGGTGTAGATCCATATGTGATTTATGGAAATCAACATCTAGTTGTAATGAAAAAGTCAGCGTAGGGGAAGAACAGATGAATAAGTTGGAGGAAGGGCCTAAATTATCTGATTGTATGTTTCAGAATTAACCAAAACAGCCTTTTTAAGGGCCAAATTTACCCACTGTAGCTTAAGTCTTTTCTGTTGTTGTTTTGCTTTTTAAAAAGAGTTCAGTATAAGCAATTAACTCACAGAGACACCAGATTTTGGTTACTGACAAATGTATGTTGAATAAATCTGTAGAAAATTCCAGTGGTGCTTGCCTGTGAAAAAATAATAATCATAAGTTGTGGGTGTGTGCCAAGGCTTTCCTATTTGACTGCAAATATATTCCAGGTGGTTTCTTAATGGGAATGTCAAACAAGTCCAAGTCTTTATCAAATTCTGTACTCTAAACCCTAAATAGAAAATAGCTATAATACTATTTCACATTATTACTATTTTTTCAATACTTGGAAATAATCAAGCCTTAAGAGAATAATAGTGCAAGTAAAGACAAAATGTCATTGAGAGTTTCTTCCCACAGCAAAGCAGCAATAAAATTAACGTTTTTGTAAAAGAAAAAATGTAACTAATTCAAAATCAATACAGTGTCTTCATCTTCAACAGACTCATAGGAAGGTTACAGCACTTGTTCTGGGTTTTGGCTCATGGATTCACTTACGACTACATAGATATAATTCTGCAAAACTGTAGTAGTTTTAGAGTCTCAGTGGCATAAACGGCTCCCTGGACATGTAACCATACCAATAGTTGTGACTTCAGAAATGACACAATATTGTTATTGCTGTTCGGTGTGCAAGAGAGTGGGAGTGAGCGTTATGACAAACAGCTGGAGTCCAATAAACCTTAATGCTTGAAATAGTTTGAGGAGAGTATGGGTACAGGGCAAAAATATAAGTTAAACACTCATTGCCACTACAGCCTTAGCACTGAATGCAAGAACAGAAATAAGAGAGGTGAACTTCCCAGAGTGTGAAAAATTATGCAAGATTAGCCCCTTAAAGAACTAATTTGCTTTTATTAGAACCATAAGGGGAATCATTGCATGTAATGTAATAGGAAAATCATGAGCCATTAAAAGCATGGATATACAATAAAACTGCACTTGTAAATTGATAGCAAAAATAAATAAATTGACAACAATTCATTTTCATGGGTGACCAAGTGACATTTCCATAGAATAGTCCAAGAAATAATTTTGTTAATTGTTATAAACCACACCAAGTCAAGCATGACACATTTCACAGATGTAAATGAACAAAAAGTGATTTCTCATAGCTAGGATCTGTGCAGAAATTCAATTTACAGCTTTTTATAGCCAAGTAATTAAACTAGATCCAAAAATATTCAATAACTGTGATTAGTCAGAGAAAACGAATGACTATATGACAGGGCAATTTGTCCTGATCATTCTTGGCATTTTACACTGAGATGAAAAAAAAAAAAGAATATGCAGTTCATAAAGCTAGACATAGCTCAGCTTATGGAAGATGAAAAATTGGACGTTTGAGAAAAATAAATAGTTTAAAAGTAATTTTATCTGTTAACTATATTTTTTAATGTTTAATTATCTATTTCTGCTAGATTATGAAATTTATTGTAGTTATTTGTTGAACTTACCACTACGCTAGTAGTGTTATATAATCTTACATTATAACTTACATTAGTATTGTTCTGTTAGATTAATTGTTATGGTTGTTTTTTTGTTAATGTTACATAATCTGTTATTTTATATATACAGTGTGACTGACTGACTAAAAACTAGGGGGTTGCAAAAAAGCATTGAGATAACCGATGATCTAGATCAGTGGTCCCCAACCCCCGGTCCGTCGGTGAAATGGTACCGGGCCGCGGAGCGCATTCGCAGAAGCGGCTGCAAGCGGCTGTGGCGATGTGACTATGGAGACGTTTGAACAGTTTGAACATCTCGGAATTCCTGGACAGTGATGGCGAACTCTTCAGTGCACTCTTCAGAACTCTACAGTGCCTCCTCTTCCGAGAAAGCATCTGTAAGACTTGATTTTTACACCACTTCCGCAAGATCTTCTGCGACTGAACGGCAGTGCGCCGCAAGAGTGAAGGGTCACTGGAGTGAACATCCTTATGGACCGTGATGCATGTGCAACGCAAACTCAGCACATGCGCAGTGAACTCGGTACTATCGTTAGTCACGGGGATCGAGATAACCGATGTAAAGTGGCGAATTTGTCACTCTTTTGTGCTCGAGATATCAGGGTTCGGCGACATAAAAGAATCGACACAACCGATAAGAAAATACTAAAACAATGAAGGAATTTGGCAGTTCCACTTCAGAAACATCGACATAAGGTTGGCGAGTTAACCGAGCTCGAGATAAGTGGGTTCCACTGTATATCATTTTTAACATTATGCTATTTAGTAACATTATGTTTGTCCACAGCATTACCTGTTAAGGTTATATTGTGTACATTAACTTTTCACGGGTGGGGACACTTAATTTAATATTCATAAATGTTATTAAATATCCTTTTCTTCTAGAGCTGCTGTACAGCTAAAACAATCTTTGTTGCATTATTTTAAACAGTCTTTGTTGCATTATTAGTTATCTCTGTAAAGCTGCTTTGAAACAATCTCTATATTAAAAAGTGCTATATAAATAAAGGTGACTTGACTGTTGGATAAGTTTATATTTTTTGTTACTGCTATTTTATTTGTTAATACAGTAATACCTTGAGAAACTAGTGTCCCGACATATGAGTTTTCCCGAAATACGAGCAAGCCTTCAAGCACATTTTTTGCTTTGATATACGAGTAAATATTTGAGATACGAGTAGTTTACAGACACCAACGCTACAGGTATTCAAGCACTCAGAGCAGCTCAAAGGAAAAAACTGACACCGATGCCGACACACACTTCATGTGTTCACTGACTTCTGTACGCATCACCCGCGAGTAGGTGATTTTCTCTCTACTTTGTGCATTATTTTTCATAATAGCAATGAGTTCTAAGAAAGTGAGTGGTAAGGATGGTAGTGAGAAGAAGAAACCCATGAAGACCATGGAAATTAAGCATGAAATTGTCGATTAATATGAGCTTGGTGCCCGCGTGAGCTCATGCAAGTTACGTAGTGTTCATGTAAGCTACGATACGGAATCAAGTAACTACGTACCAACCCCCTTCCTCCCTCCTCCGCACCTTACGCTACTGTCTGTAAAAATGTATAATTAAAACCATAATTTATTTGATATCAAACAAATCCTTATACTGTATACATGTACTAAGATTATGTGTGTGTGTGTGTGTCTAAACCAATATAAAACTTTTTTTTTTTTTTTTCATTGTTACGGATATGGAACAGATTAATTGTTTTCTATTATTTCTTAGGGGAAAACATGATTCCAGATACGAGCACTTCGATTTACGAGCTTTGCCCTTGAACAAATTATGCTCATATCTCAAGGTATTAATGTATACTATAATTTTTGTGTGAGTGTATGTCTCTATAGCAATTAAAACATGTTTTTGTCATTGTTATTAGCATTAATAAGTTAGTTTTTTTAGAGGAACGGATTGGATTCCTTTTTTTCCTGTTATTTCTTATGGGAAAAAACAATTTGAGATGCGTGCAATTCGAGTTACGAGCTTGGTCCTGGAACGGATTATGCTCGTATCTCAAGATATTACTGTATTTTGTTTTCCATTAAGGTTACATTATGTTATCCCTTAATATTATGCTATTTGGGAATGCTATTTTCCTCAGTAACATTACATCCTCTTTCAATAAAGTTACATCAGCTTATCAACATTGCTGAAATGTTTAATGCCATGTGACATTATTTGACAACACTGTTACACTGTTTTATAACAAATTAGTGTGCTCTAAAGTAAACCTATAAAAACCTGGAGGTCAAACTGTTTAAACGGAAAGTTGGGCATTATTTAACCCACCAAACTGCTGGTATCTTTTAACGTGTCGATAGGGCATGAAAGTCTCAGAGAGAACGCAACCAAGAGGAAAAGAGGGAAAAATACCTGCCACTAAACATCTCAGGCATCCCAAGGCAGTCACTTAACAACTCGTTAGAGTAAATGAGGAAAGTTAATCAGACCTGCATTAAAATCAGCACTGGGCTCAGTTCTTCAAATCGAGAAATCCGGGCAAACTGATACTCATTAAGGCCTCAATTGTGGGTCACACACCACTAACTGTTCAATTCAACCGTGGAAGCCTGTAGCATTTTGTCAATGAATAGCCCACAAAGGCTTTCCAGAAGATGGACTGAAAGCAAGAGTAAGCGGTTACAAGGTTAGCGAACTTAATGCACATGACGTAAAAGACATAGGCTATTTGGAATCTTTGTGATCCATGGTGCCTCCAGGGTGGGTATATGAAAGACATTCTACGGGAACGCTCAGGCTGATTGAATTTTATCCTCTACGGAGCAATATGGTGTTGTGGAAGAACTCTACTAGCATGTTTCTTCTTCGATAGGCTAACTGCTCATGCTAACAAGCCAAACAATGACCTCTTCATACAAAGCAAAAATATGTATCAGTGTGAGAGCTCAATACAATAAAACTACTGATTGGAGTGGTAAAATTGGCGGTGCACAAATAAAAGAACATACACGCAGCCACATCATTCCCAAAATGACCAATGCAATGTACCAAGGGCAGCGCAAAGTAGTCTGGTTTCAGACATACTTTGGTTGGTATATAATAGTACAAATTGCAGTAAATTGACTAGAGCAGGGGTGCTCAATCCGTCGATCGCGATCTACCAGTCGATCTCCAAGGTACTATTGGTAGATCGCATGACAAGGTGAGGTGACATTATCATGAACTGACGCTATACAAATAAAGTTGAGTTGTGTTGAATAAAAACTAGACGTCAGCGTATCAGCCATCCTGTCACTTGATTGATACACAGGACAACCAGTTAGATGACATCTGTTTTTTTTCCGTACAATTATGTTACTGTGCGTGCTCAAACAACGCCCCTGAGCGCTGCAAAGCTAACAAGCTAGTCGTTAGTTACATCCAAATTTTTCCTCTTAAGCGTAAGACAGGGTATAAAAATGAGTGGGGGAGCTGGACCAAGTAAGAAGAAAAAAACGTATCACTTTCATACGGAATGGGAGGAGGACTTTTTTTCACGATGACATTTTCAAAGTGCGTTTGTCTCGTCTGCCAGTTTACCGTCGCAATACCAAAGAAGGGAAATGTGGAGCGGCATTTTCGGACTCTTCATGGAAAATACGAGACTGAATTCCCACCGAAAAGCGAGCTGAGAAAGACAAAGGTGAAGTAAAAATATAACGGGTAGATCATTTTGACTTGGTCATTTCAAAAGTAGCTCCCATGCTGAAAAAGTGTGAGCACCCCTGGACTAGAGTAAACCTTAGTAAATCACCTTGTATGATTCATCTAAAACTCGCATAAACTCATACACACGCAATAAGATAAACAGCAAAAATAACCCTGTCCACACCTTTTCGTTGCTATATTTTCACTCCGCGTCTACTGTAAATCCTGAAAATAGTTTCTTTCTTTCTTTTTTTAATCAAAAGACAATTTGTTAGTAAATCTGGTCCTTAATTGTGGAGTTCTGAAGGAGCCCTCAGAAGCTTTTCAAAGGTTTACTTGATGCCTAGGGCTGCAGTTTTTGTGCAATGAATAAAGTTTTGCGCTCAATATTAAACTCAATTGAACTAGATGGTGCCCATCTTCAGTAAAAAGCATAAATCTTTGTCCTCCACTATTCAGATCACCAAGTAAGAAAACTCTTCATTCCTTCAACCAGCATGGACGGTGTTGTCCATGAAATAGTTCACCCAATCCAATCGATCTTTAACAGTGGTGCCACTCATTCACGTCTACCCTCCAAAATATTACTCTTAGAGTATCTATACATGAAGACGATGCAAATTATCTTCATTCTGAATCAATAGTGTACCACGCTTTAGCAAAAATCATTTCATCACACACTATTTCCTTTTAATTATAAAACTTTATAGTTGCCTAATGGGAAAACAGCTCCCATCTGAAAAAGAAAAAAAAAAAACGGAAAAAGTACAGAGGAGAAGCACAGAGGAGCTGAAGCACAAAACCTTCCGAGACAAAGTGGCTGCCTGATTAGATGGAGACTTCCATGAAGAACGGGACTGTAGATTAAAAATTTCGATAGAATAGACATATGTAGCTTAACGAGCTATGCAAATGAAGCCAAATGATTAAAAGAGTAATGAATGGGGATATTGGAAGGGTCTGATGATTTTGAACATTTTATTCACACAGAGAACTATAAGCCAAGACAAATGAAGATGACTTTAAAACTAAAAATGTCTGATGTATACTGCAGAGAAAAATTGCTCCAATCAGATTTCTACATAACTTCTACAAGTCGAATGTGCTTTTAACAGATGTTTAATCAGTCCATCAGGAAACTAAGTCATGTTTCTAATGTTGTGCTTCTGAGGAAGAACTATTTGCACTTAATCAGAAAAAAAATGCCTTATTTTCATGTGGGTTTTTTTCTTCTGTTTTTCCAGGAATAGTTCACCTAAAAATTCAAATGTGCAATTTACTCGTCAACGCAAACCCACATGAATTTCTTATGCGCCAACTACTAGAGGTTAGCCGATCATTTTTACTGACTGATCGGGACTGATAGAAGCTGTGTGGAACTATCAAATATTGGAAACCATGAAATAAATAAATACCTGTGGAATTTAAATACACAATATCTTTCTGAGAAATATTGTCTGCAGAAAATCATAAATTGAAGCCATGGCCCTTCACTGAGCAACTATCCAAATGGGAAAACAGTTTGACAAATTATTTCTTTGAAAGATAATTTTTTCTAAAGATACACCCACCAAACAGCATAGTAACATTATAGTTTCCTGTTGGACATTTGGGTTTTGCCCAAATCCAAATTGGCATTTTTAAGCCAGAAGAACCATAAATGTAGGCCAATCTTGCTGCTGATTGCACTGTAAAACTACTCAAGCAATCAAAAACTGTAATGCCCTCTTTCCTGTGTAATAGATAATCACGAGCAGGGTTCCCTGCAGTCTTGCTACTAGAAAAAAAATCAATAGGATTGAACTTGGCTTTAGCTTGTTTTGTTTTTTTTTCCATCAGGCATTGACCTTCCAAGTCCAAAAACTCACAGCGCAGATTAGCAATTTAATTTGTTGTAGGCAAAACATTCAAATTTATTTTGAAGGCTCTCGGAACAAGGGTAGAAAATACCAAATTAAGATTTTCCCTGTCTCCTCATGCCTTTATTTACAGGCGTAATGAAAGTGATTGTTCAATAATGAAATGTCCTAACAGCAAGATACACGGAGCTAAAGCACTATCTGGCCCTTAATTTAGTCCTGTCATCATACATTTTTTAAAGCGGGAATTAAGAACGATCTCTGGCTTAAAGAAATAACACGATTCTGCTTCAAGGAATTTGTAGGCGTATTTCATTCTGCACTGGCTAAATAGGGGCTTATGCTCTGATCCAGAGTATTTCAGATGAGCAGAGTTGGGGACCAACTAAATTAAAGTAGCTGTAAACTTCATAGTTCGTTGAAAAATTAGAATTCTTAATCTCACCCTTATGTCATTTAAAATCTGTAAGACTTGTTCTACATTGGAAAAAAATTTTGGAAGGTGGATATGCAATAACTTTCAAGGTTAATATACACAACAGTACCATTAAGCCATGAAAGTACTGATGTGAAGTTATACAACAGCTCTGAAAGAAACAGACCAGAATGTAAGAGATCTCTGAAAATCTTGGCATCCACTTTAGCTTTCCGTGGCACAGAAATAGTGAACATTTATTTAGAAATATGAATGTATCAATTTATAACAGAATCATAGTCTTGAGTCCAATCTATTCAAAGAATCTATTGCTTGAGTCAAATTAGAACTTAGAGAAAAGTAGAGCTAGGGCAATGTCAAGCTTCCTACTGGGTAACCAATTTAAATCTGGTCTGTTCCTCACACGCATATAGAATGATTCAGAAGAGAGGGAATGCCGTCCACAAGTCATAAGCTATTTGTATGTCTTTCTGAACTTCGAAAACTTCAGCCCCGGTTCATTGTAAATGCATGGCACTCTCAAACATTCAAAATGCCTACTTGTGTTACACAGTAAAACGGACAGCAAAGGTGTGGACCCTCATTACTCACAGGGGGGTGAGTAAATGGTGGCAGAATTTTTACTTTTCGATTCATGAGTAGTTAATCCTTAAGTCATTTGTACTGTATGTAGTTCAACTATTTTAAAACTGTATCTACCAAAGCTATTCGTAATTTAAAGTAGCTTCCAAAACACAGTAGCAGAGTAAAGATTCCTTGGTGTGCACCGTTACACATACATTGATGGATATGAGCGTCTTGTCAGAGTAAAGCCGTGATGTTTTGCTACTGCTTGCCCTCAGCAGTCAGCACTTGGCCCACATAGCACACTTTGAATGAGTATCTGTCACACATGGCACCATGCCTTATTGCGCCTAGTGGAGTTGTGGGAAATAAATTGCTGAGAAAGTTGGTATAGGTACATTTTCCACAAACTTTTCTCCACGTATGGTGAGGAGAGAGAGAGAGAGGGGGCATTAAAAATGATTCGGATTAATCCAAGTCTTGTGAAGAAACATGATTCATTTATATGATCAACAGATTTAATTTAGGCGTTTATTCACATATAAACATCGGACAGCACACATACATAGAGCAAATCAAACAAACAATGGAAGCTCCAATGCACTTACTTGACTAACCATATAAAGCAATTATGTCTCTTCAGTGGAGTAAGATTAAACCGCTCTATTCTTTTTCAATTTCAATGTTTTTCAATTTCTTTTTCGACTTTTAATGTGGTATGATTTTTGGTTGCATGGACACTCAATGGAGAGACAGAAATCTCTCAGGATTGTTTATAAAAATCTTTATTTTGAACAACAAAGAATGACAGTCATATACAGTAATACCTCGGTTTACGTGCGACTTGGTATACGAGCAAATCGGTGTACGAGCATGGAGGGTCGAATCGGTGTACGAGCATTGTATCTGTGTACGAGAAAAATTTTCCCTCACCCATGCGCAGTTTTGTGTGGTAAAAGTCCTAACGCTCAGCATCCTTGTGCGCATTTTTACATGAAATATCCTAATGACAGCCTCTCATAACACAGTCAGGAGGTTCCAACCCCTTTTATAACCCCTTAACTCATTCATTGGCTCTATCATTCACCATAGTGATACTTTTATAAGTGATTTACAGAAGTTTTTACCTCATATTCTAAACATTAATTGTGATCGCTATTGTTCACGTAGTGAAATATACACGGTTTTAGCCAAATAATAAACAAATAGGGTTAGACAAACCATATTTTTATACAAACAACATATAAGCCTCTCCTACAAATGAGCACTGTTTTCATGTTCGTCTGACCTGCCGTTTCTCTGCAGTATCGGCAAAAGTGCAAGGAGTAAAATGTGACTTCTTACCAAGTGAGCGGGGCTCGTTTTAACAGACAGTGGGTTAGTTGTAACACCATGTTATACAATGCAAGTTCATTCACGTATTTTTATTTGTTTTAAAAAGTTGCATCTTGATGATCATATGCATAACTTATGAATTAAATATTGTTTTTCCTTTATTTTTTACATCTGTTGTGTTTTGAACAATGTAATGACATGAAAAACGTTTTAATAGGTTAATACAATGCAAAATATATGATTATTGATGCAACTTGTTCAATGCAGCTTAGTGTTACAACAAACCCCGCGCTGTCTTGTTTACTTCAGGACCGGATAGCAGCCACTATGTGTTTTTCACGTCTTTCAAAATGGTACCATCTTTTAGCCAAGAAGATGGTAATCATAACAATATAAGATTAGACTAACAATCTTTCACACATTCTTTGAAAATCGAAAAACAACTACTATAACAAAAAATATTTACATGCTGCCAAAAGAGTTTTTCCAGTGGTTCTCATCCAAACTTCGATGAAATTTCTCGAAAAATGGCCAGAAGACGTGTGCAAACAGTGTGATGAAAAGCCCTTTAGCACGTCACATTTATGCCCGTGCAACGATCTAAAAAAAAAATTTGTTTTAAATTTGTTTTTGTTTTTTTCGCTGTTACTATTTACCCCGCGTTACTTTGTGCCCTGCGCTCCCCTAGTTCTCTCGCGGCTCCCGCAAATTCGTTCTCTCGCGGCTCCGGCGAATTCGTTCTCTCGCGGCTCCGGCGAATTCGTTCTCTCGCGGCTCCGGCGAATTCGTTCTCTCGCGGCTCCCACGAATTCGTTCTCTCGCGGCTCCCGCGAATTCGTTCGTTCCCGGTTCCCGCGAATTCGTTCGTTCCAGGCTCCCGCGAATTCGTTCGTTCCAGGCTCCCGCGAATTTGTTTGTTTGCGGCTCCCGTGAATTCGTTCTTTGGCGGCTCCCATGGTCCACGAATTTAACTCTGGATTATCACTTCGTTTGGTTTCTGCACTATTATAATGAATTCACTCATTTGCTTTCATCTTTGTTTTCCCCACTGCTCAAACCTGAAGTGCATTACAGTAAATTGTCAAGTATTTTTAGAGTTTAATTGTCAATTATTAATTAGTATTTATAGGAGATCTTAATGGTTACAATTTTAACTGCAATTAATAGGGTAAAACCAAAAAAATATTTGGTCATGTGGTCATGTGGAACGAATTAATTGATTTTTAGTGCATTCTTATGGGAAAAATTGTTTTGGTGTACGAGCTCGCTCTTGGAACGAATTAGACTCGTAAACCGAGGTATTACTGAAATTTTGGAATGATGTGACCATTTCAGGGCTCTGCGTGTTTTGTGACCTTTTTTGGAGACATAACGCACAAGTGACACTCATTATCAATCCCGCCCCCAGTCTCGTCCTAGGAGAGGAGCAAGCATGTAAATGTAATATTAACGTAATATTATTATTAACGGCACTTATTGCGAAAAAATTGTGATTATATGATTAAAAATCCCCCAAGTGCTGCAAAATCAGGTGCTTGCGTCAATATCTGTACAGCTTTACAGGCACCGTTGCCGTGGTTTTCAAATGTTAATATGGAGGCCTGACTTTAATGCTAAATGTTCAGATGATTTTGAAACACACAAATAACAAAACAAAAAAAAAAAACAATTGTGAAGGCCGTTCACATTGACACTGATTTGCTGTGACAAAGCAACCAGAAGTCACTCCTTCTCAAGGAAGTCTGTGATTTGCTGTGACACGGGCAACTGCTGGCAACAAAGTTGAGAAGAAATGCATGCAAATGAGCAGTGATGCGATGTAGCCCTTCTCTTTCAGATCAACTACTGTCACACAAAGCATTTGTGTACTTGTGTAGAGCATGTTTCAGGCCTGAAGGACAGATTAGACGGAACTTGTAAAAACAAAATGAGGGCTTAGATGATCAGACACGGTCAAATGAAAAATGTATCCCCATAGATTCCCACAACTGCATAGCCAGGGGAAAAGACACTCATCCTCCATTCGTTGAGTGAATCAATTGACTCAAGCCTTGCTCATTGTATGGTTAAGGTTTTTACTGTCCCATAAGTCCCTCTGGGCCCTTCAGAATCATTAGTATGGATAGCCTGTTTAGTCTATTAAAAATCAAACTCTCAAAGGTGTAAAGGTTAAGAAAAAGAAAGACATTGGGAACAACCACAACAATTGAATCTGACAAAGAAACTGAAGATCCTTGGAAGAGCTAAAAGGGCCAGGTTATGACAAATATTATGAAATGAGATTGAGGATGGACATTAAAATTCATGCCATTGGGCATATCTCAGTCGGTTTAACACTCACACTGGCTTAACACCAAAAGAAAAAAAACAGACAAACTAGCGAGTTTATACAGTTGTACAGTTTTACGGGTCTGCCAGGGCCAACATACACAATTATGAGACATATACATGTACACACACACATATATAGAGCAAAAGAGTTCTTGACTTACCAATATACTCAAAAACATAAACCACAAAGAAGGGTGTAACAAGGTCATTGATGCCCTGAACGTAACCACTTGCTGGATGTCGTATCGCCCAGATGAACAGAATTCGCTCAAAGATCTACAGAAAAAAAGTAGCAAAAAAGAAGACATCAGGAATATTTTCAACATTTATATGCAAGTAGCAGATACTCTGAATCATGAAAATTGTTAGTAGCCAAATTTGAACATACAAGGTCACTCAAACGGTTTTAATTAGAGACACAGTGGGATCAGCCACCCCCAGCCAGCAATCAATTAAGAAAATCAATTAAGCCTTCTGAGCTTTTTAATCATTAACATCACAACATTCAATAGCGCAGACAGCAAGGTGAGAAATTACAAGCAGTTGAGTGCATTTTTATTTTAAGATGTTGGTCTCTCTTTTCTCTGAGGCCTAGGGATAAGTGTAGTTATAGTATCCACATAGTTGTATTTGCAAATGGAAAAACTAAGTTCTAGTACTAGATACAAGAGTTTGTGATGTTGGAAAGGGCATTGCGATGTAAAATATGGAACAAGTGAAAAAATGGAAGCAAACAAAGTTGATTGCAAATGGCAATGTGTTTTGTGAGACCGGTTCTTACATGTCCTCCAAAAACAAATTTATAAATATATACTACTGTAATATGTAATACAATACGCACTTTACATGAGTTTGTGTTTTAAAGAAAGAGTGCATTCATGACATACACACACTAGCACATAACTTTTTCAGTAACAATTTCTAATAAGTATACAGCAAAAAAATACTTATAAATAATTAACAGTCATTAGTCAATTCATTTATTGTGTATGTGTAAATATATAGAGCAATGCATGTATGTTTCTAAAAAAAAAAAAAAAAGCATTATGTTACTCTTTACATATGAGCCAATTAAACAAGTATGAGTTACTTTACTGTAATTATTTAAAAACGTGCTAATGTGTGTCAGTATTATTTTTGTATTGTCATTTTCGTCAACAGTATGGTTCAGTTTCATATGTTTTACATTTATGCATTTGGCAGATGCTTACATTGCATTCTAGAAACACATTGAAATCACGAACCCATGACCTTGGTGTTGTAAACGGCAATGTTCTAAAGGTTGAGCTACAGGAAAGCTGTATTAAATTATTAACATGATACATTCTGTCTCATCATCGTTAGTTTTGACAACACATTTTTCGTACATTTTTCAACTTTTCATCAGTAATTTGAGTAAAATGCGATTCAGGAACATCTCCTACTTGGTAAAACCATGTTCTTAGTTTAAATACATTTGTGAATATACATGTAGTCTTATCTGAGTTTGCAGTAACTTCACTTCTGTAACTCCAGTTGTTTTTATGTTGAACTTTGTGACAAGAATTTTTTTTGGGACTTTTGTGTTCCTTTCTTTGGAAGCAATACCTTAATTCAAAGTGATGGTGACAGGATTTTGTTTTATTTTTATTTATTTATTTTCTCTCACCTTGCTGTCAGCTCAATGGAAAGCAGCATGAAGTTTGACTTAAATCAAGAGGGAAAAATGGAAGACTCTTTCCCTTCACTTCTCTCTAACGCATGCAACTGACATCTCCCGCGCTCCTTTCAGGGCGTAATGTATCTGTCATCCCCAAATAAACTCATCTCTCACGTTGAGCCCTAAACAATAAATGTGTACAAGGAAGCTCAAGCTCGTTTTATCCAGATTCTGTCGATCAAATGGTGCAGCTTTCTCATCTGTGTTCTTTTCTATGATCAAAGCTCCATTTATCAAAGACTTTAGACTGATAATGTGAGTTTCTCCACATAGCTGACATCTGCTTCTATTCTCTCAAACCCTCCCTCCCAGTCTCTTCTCCTCGAGGTAGACATGGCAAAAGCTTGTCAATGAGCTCCAGAAGCCCATTACATAGTGGAAATTAGACACTAAACCAGGCAGCAGAAATCAATGGATGAAGTGGAGTGTACTGAAGCGCCTGGAGCGAATATATTAAAGTGAAGGTCTCCATACTCCAAACGCTGCTTGTTTTCGATACTCCTTTTAAACGCAAAATCATATTTTGAAAGGTAAAGAGGGAAAAGGGAATCATGCTCAAGTTCACACTGCATCATCAGACCTGTGTTTGGAAATTCATGTTTGGAAAGTCCATCACACTAAATTTGATATGTTGAATATGAAATTGCAAGGCCATGTTGGGTCTAGTTAAGTGCGAACCTAGCGGAAGGTTCACCCAGCATACCCAAAGATCTTCGGCATACTAGAGCAGTGAACAAACTGAAGGTCACAACCTCAGCAAATTACAGGACATCCTTCAAGTCAAGCATGGAATGTGGGAACTACCTATCCTCAGCTACTCAGGTTTGTTTTTTTATTTATCTTTTAATATATTTGAAGAATCACCATTCACATGTCTGACTTCATATGTGTGAGAGAATAAATGTAGGCCAAAAAAAAAAGAATGTGAATTAGGTAAACATTATCCAACGCTGCCAAGACCATCTTTAGATAAAAGCATCTACTAAATGCATAAATCCAAACATAAAGGTTCTGCTCAGTTATAGAAAAGCAGCTCAGGGTTTAGAGCAGCATATCAGTACCACACTTTCCTTTAAATGCTGTTCAACTTGATAGCTTCGAATAGCCATAAGTTTAAGTTATAAAATAAATTGTTAACATTAGGGCAAAAAGATTTAAATAAAATGTATGTAGACACATATGAATTGTGTACTATTTATTATATTATAATAAAATATAATATATTTTTCTAAATATTTGAAAGGTTATTTTATATTTGATTTATTTTAGTATAATTTTAAGTAATTGAATTATGTGCTTTCGACTTTCTTTAATATTTAAGTATTTAAATATATTAAGTATTTTCAACTGATTTTTATATTCTATTATTATATTTTGGATTTATTTCAATGAACAGAAATGTTTTAATACTTTTAATACAAATTTTATTTAACGATAATAATGTGGGCGCCACATATTGTATTTCATACATTTTGTATATTCATACATAAGTTGCACCGTATTATAAGGCGAATGCTAAAACATACTTACGCCCTTCAAAAAAAAGGTAACGGAAGCAAAACAGTGAGTTTAGTTGAACTTTATTCTACTATTTAACAATACACTCATATTATGTCCCTCAAAGTCCTCATCTTCTATGTCTGAATTGAACAGCTGGACAGGTGCAGGTGTTGTACCGAAATCTGACTCCCCGGACAAATCTGACTCTTCCTTCGCGTGCATTCATTAATACGCCCTTCCTTGAGCATATTCACTTATCGCTCAATATTTTTTTCCACACAGCAAAAACCTAAAACGTTCAAACACCCAGCCATCATGTGAAAAAAAAATAATATTATTATATTTAATATAATTCATGCACAAGTACAGTTAGGAGAGTAATACATTTTATACATGCATCAGGAAAATCATTTCAGTGTGAATTCAACAGTTTTGCTAGTGACTTTATCTCTTATCCTAACGAAGTTTCAGGCAGTTTAAAGATTCAATTCATCTCACATGTTTTTTGCATCCTTTATACACATCAATTCATTTTCTATGTATTAATTTAAGTGTATTTAAAATTTCTGTGAAGGTTCTGGGTGTTTGCTGTGTGAAAAATATCGATCGACATTTTAGACATCGACATTTTATCGATCGACTGGGATAGACATTTTTCTTTGCATGCCATTATGTGATACAAAAACAGTGATAGCATTTCAACCTAATGACGCAACGTGAATTTGGATGCAATATGGATGCAAAGCATCATAAGCAGACCAAAGGACTTGTGCACTATATTGTGACTATTCTTGTACAAGGATGAGAGCAAATATTAAATCAACTATGACTTAGTTGCATTAGATATGTTAATGACAACTAAGCACTTTCCAAAATACAAAAATGTTTAATCGATGATGCTGATTATGTGTGGACTTTTATTATTAAAATAAACATTAAAGGCAGTATGACAAACACTAAAAGATGTATACAACTTGAATGTGAAAAAATAAATCTAAATAAATATTTAAAATAAAGTGATTTGTTTGCATTTTTGTGGGAATTTTCCCTTGGTTATTATGAAAATAGTCACATTAAAAAATAAAAAAACGTTTTTTCTCCATTTTATATAAAATAATATTTGATATTAAAATCCTTTTTTTTTCTAACTTGAAGTATACATGCTTAAGATTACCAGTAAATACCAACTTAGATTTAGGTCTGTTTTCCGACACACATCAATAATGTATATTATGACACTTCAATGGTGCAGCTGCATATTGTGTTGTTTAATCTTCAGTGTGTTGAAAGATTTAATCTTAATCTTGTGTTTCATGGACAAAGTAAAATGATATGGTTGTGCAATAAGATAGCGATGGCAGGATGATCATTCTGAGGCAAATTATATATTTTTGTTGCCGATGTGAGTTTGTGAGGATGAACGAGCCAAGCTGAGTAAAATGGTGCAAACTTCTCACCTCTTGCACAGAAGCTTGTTGAAAGAGAGGTATAAGAGGATTAGTTCTCGGAATGTCAATGTGAATCTGCAGGGAAGAGACACAAAAAGAGGAGCACAAGCAGGTTAGGAGAGAACAGACTAGCGAGAAAGCTCGGAGAGAAACGGATCTGTTTGAGGCTGCACCTGAGAAGAAACTCATGGATTTCTACTTCCTGTGTTCTCTATTCTACTTCTACCACAAGATTTCCAACAAAGAAAAAAGGGAGATCGAGACTCAGCTGACTGACCAGACAGACAGTTTGACAGACAAACAGACAGATGGATGATGATGATGATGACTGAGTGACATGCTTTTGGGTGACTGGTGAACAGAAGCATGTGGCGTGACTCAGTACGGTCCATCAGTCCTCTTACCTCGGTCACCTTGGGCTGCAGAACTAAACTTTCCGGACTCATTCGGGGAATATCTATGTGAATCTGATGGTTCAGAAAACACACACACATATACATACAAAATGTTGATGTCAAGAACATACAGATAGTTATGGATCTGATAGATGAAAAACACACACAAATACAATAATTTTAATGATTAGATTAGTTTTTTTTTTTTTTTGCTTTTGATATTTTCATATTCTCATATCTGCATACATTTAAGGCAGCACAAATACAAAATATGAATATGTCTTTTGCTTTAAAAAAAGAAACAAAAAAGCAGTATTTTGCATTATAATAATGAGAATTTATCATTGCCCTAATGTCACAATATTTTAATATACAAAAAAAAAAAATTTAATTTTATGAAGATCCTGTAATTTTTTTTAATATATTATATTTTTAAATATAATTTTCCTGAATTGTATATGTATTTGACTCATGAAAATATTATCATGGATATGTAAAAATAATTATTTACTTAAACTTAATTATCGTAAAACGCAACCCGATTATTTCTTATTTATAATGAAGAAAAGATTTTAAGAGGCCTATGAGAATCACCCAGATATAGCTTGCAAGAGGTGAAACAAATGTGTGAATCTCACATAGTCAGTGATCACTAGACGTCACCCTTAAATCTGATAGACATTTATCAGATCAGAGTGACAGCAACAGTTTGATCTTCACATCCTCCTGCCAAATCACTGGAGCTTTAAACATTCCTTGTCATCTTTTCCTCATCTAAATATCAAAAACTATCTGTTGGTGGCATTTCTAAACACCCTGAGCTTCTAACATAACATAGTTTTGGCAAAGCTAACATACTGCTGCTGCCAAGACCTCAATCAGCAGGTAAAACACAACCAAAAACCCTGACGATATTACATTAAACCCCTGGCAAAACTGAACTGCTGGCTTTGAATTTAAAAATTATTCTATTTATAGCAGAATTAGCACTGGCCACGTGGAGCTGTACATGAAGGTAATTCAAAAGGAAATCGCAGGAAGTTCTGAATAATCTCCAGAGTCTTTGATTCAGCTAATTACTGCCATCATCCTGCATAAAGTTCAGTCAGCAACATTCTCTAGTACTGTCGGAAGCGTTTTGTCACAAATTGGGAACAATGGGTCTCATTCACTAACAATTGTGTGGTATTTGCATACACAGGAGAACTTCTAACGAAAAATCTCTGGCTAATTCAAAACAGGTGCATTCATTTGACTTTGTTCTTAATCTTAAGAATTCTCCAAATTAGTGAATTTGGAGTATTCTAAACGAGCACAAGCTTAGTCACTTGCATAAAAAAAACTAACCAAACCATCTCCATCAAACATATGTCGCTCTCGCTAAACCTGCCAGACCTCTCATTAGCCATCTGTACCAACACACAAAACTGCGTTATTCAGAGAAACCTTGCAGCTTAAGCGAGCTTTACTTACTCTGTCCCTGTAAATGATTAAATACACAGTGTGCAAAACAATTGAGGGAACACTTAAATCACAGTATAAAACCAAGTCAGAGATAAGCTTCAGAGATATCAATCTTTCTAATTAGAAAGCATAAGTGATTGTGAATGAGTTTTACCTGCTTTGGTGCAAATAAAAGTGACAACCGGTTAACCGGAGAGGCGACAGCAAGACGTACAAAAAGGGAATGATTTTGCAGGTGGTGGCCATAGACAATTATTCTCTCCTTATTCTTCCTGACTGATTTGTCTTTAGTTTTGTGTTTTTTGAAGGGTACTTGTAGCTGGACAGGAACGTAGAAGGGCAAAGACTCAACAGCAGGACGGTTATCTGCTCTGTTGTGTGAGGAGGAACAGGAGCAGCACTGCAGGACCTCTACAACATAACCTCTAGCAGGAGACTGGTATGCATGTTTCTGACCAAACTGTCAGAAACAGACTTCATGAGGGTGGCTTGAGTGCCAAAGCACTTTTAGCCTGTAGACATGCTGTGGAGAACGTTATCCTATGTGTGTAAGCAGTTTTTAGATGTCGAAGGCATTGATGCCATTGACTGGCCCTCACACGCCCCAGTCCTGAATACAATTGAAACATTTGCATTCTACATTTAAATGTATCAATTTGGCAGACGCTTTTATCCAAAGCGACTTACATTGCATTCAAGGAACAAATTGAATCAGTTCTTGCTTTCCCTGGGATCAAACCCATGACCTTGGCGTTGTAAGCACAATTTCATCAGAAGCCCAAAACTCAAGTCATAAGTGCTCAAGTATGTCATAACATTTTTGGTATACATTAAATTCAGCCCTCAGTGTGTTGATGACTTTGGTTTCATTGATGGTTGTCACATAATTTTGTTAAGAAAATAATAGAATGTTTATAAAAATTAAGATTTTTAATTTGAACATTTCATACCTCTTTCGTTAGGTATTCCCTTATTTTTTTAGCAATGTATTTAAGATTAAATAAAATTGTATTATTAATTACTATATAATTTTATATAATAATAAAGAAACTATTATAAGGCCACACAGAGTAATTTTTTTTTTCTGTAAAAAATTGTACACACTAAATAAAATAAATATTATATCACCGTTATTATTTTATAAAGAGCATAAGACATTTTCTTATAAATAAAAATCAGAAGCTACAGTATAAGAATTTAAAAAGAGCAACAGAGTTTAGAATTAACAGAACTAGCTACCCTTTAAAGTCACATAAGGCAGGTTTTATATTAACGTCTGCTACAAAACCTTGGTTGAAACACTGGCTGCTTTTCCATCTATTGCCACTTATAAGGTGCTTTCCGTGACATTAGTGCTTGGATAACATACATCTTCAATTTAAAATAATGGCTAAAGAAGTAGCTGTGAAATACTCTTGGAATGACTTTCAAAAATTAAGTTTCAGTCACATAACATTAGCTAATAGGTAACATGATTGAATGGTTGCATTTAACAAATCTAGTAAAGACTACAATACATGTAAAAGTTAATGAAAATAAATTAATAGAAATTATATATTTGTCTGTCCACTAAAGAAGGGCTGCATGCAAAATGACCCCGTAAAAAAAAAATACATTTAAACATTGTCTAAATTAAAATTAATTAAATTTAAAATATTTCTTCTACTAATAAACAATTCAACAAAAGTTGGCAAAAGTATTCCACTGCATGATTTTCATTGTTAGACAATGAAAGTCAATAGTTTTTATGGGTTGATTTTATGGGTTTTATGATTGACTTTCAATAGGTTGATATACATTTCCTGTTTAAAACTATATAAATAAACATAAATGTTAGAAAGAATATTTTAACATATCTTACATCTCAGTTCTGACAACAAAAATACGAAAATTATATCCCATCAAGAATTACATAAAGTCTGTTACCTGTCTATATGTGTCCTGATGGTGTTCGTCGTTGCGGGAGTCATAGTACTGCTCAATAAAACCAAAGTATTCCTGTCGCTTCCTCTGCAACGTGCTTTCCCTCCGCTCCGCGTTGGCAGGAAGGTACCCCTGTTAATAAAAAAAGTAAATACAAAAGCTAAGGTTTACAGCAGCCCAGACAAGATACCTCTAAATCAATCTGATATAGATCTGCATTCGCCAACAAAACGTCTGTTTGCCTGCACTGCTAAATTAAAAAATCGGAACTCATAAAAGTTAAGGTTTCCAAGAGTTTGGGGTCACTAAGTTGATATCAGTCACAGTTAAAGTTACATTTCCACTTATTACTGCCATAGTAAGAGAATGAGAACACAGCAGATGTTCAGGCCCAGAAAAGAAAGTCTCTTGATAAAGTAATTGATTGCACGAAAATCTACAAGCACAGAAATCCATTTATCACCTAAGACGCTCCCCCATGTGGCTATTTTTTACTTCCACGCTCAGACGAGTTCTGTGACAAGATGTATGTGTGCCAAGCAGCACTCTTCTGTACGCTCCATTAGCATATGTATATGTAATTAAGTCTAACAGACCAACACATTATAAATAATCGTCATATTATTATTAGAAAACCATAGAGTTCAAAATGACAGTTATTAAACTTGATGGGGTACATGGGAGTGTCTCTTCAACTTATAGGCACATTTGACCCTATGGACTTTTTGAAAACACTTTCCAGACTAGCTAGTTCATTTATTTTTTTAGTAACAATATCTAGCCAACTAAACTAAATAAAATAACAGCCTCTTAAGTCTTAAGTCTTCATAATTGTATGATACAGATATACACCACCCAACTGATGTTCCACCAAACACTTCTCATCCGTGTTGGGCATGTTTACACAAGAGTGACCGCATACATTTTTGATGCGGCATCCAGCGATGTTATGCATTTTATATGGTTAATGGGAAAAGTATTCTTAAATTGTATTCTAAAAATCGAAATAATGCACAATAAACACTTATTCACAGTATTTTTAAGTTGCCAGGAAATCAATATAATGCATGTCCATTACCACAATATACCATATTACTGTATAGCACTTGATTAAACGTCAATGCAAATGTTTAGGTAGACATTGATCGCAGATAGCCAGTGAAGACCATTTGCTACATTGTAAGACTGGAATTGGTGATGATTCGCCAGCTCAGAGTAGATTCTTTATTTTAGAAGACATTAACTTAATTTGTTGTGCACTTTGATCTTTAAAACTTTGCAGACCTTTTGCATTCTTAAACAGATCTCTCACGCATTGCATGAAAGCTAATATTTGAAAAAAAAAAGCATAATAGGGGTAATTTAACAAAGATGTATTTTCATCTACAAAAAGAACTGTTGTTATTAATAATATCCACAAAAGACAGCAACACTGATCTAGCACTTGTGTATTAACTGCATGAGGGGAAATAAACATGAAATGAAGTAGTTGTTCTCATTTTGTCGCCAGAGGAAGAGAAAGAGAGAACATGGCATTGTTCACAGCAGGTGCAGAGGTCCAGGAACAACAGGCCGGTAATAAATGTTTCCCAGCAGCTGGATTTGGATGAACACATGCGCAAGGTCTGTGTCCAGGCACTGGCTCTGTATCAACCCACTCCCACCTGCTCACGACGGGACACCATTACTCAAACACCTCATATTAGTGCGACTGAAACCACCATTTAATCATCTGAACAGCTTTATCCTTTTATTTATTAAAGCCCACCATGTGCTATTTCACTGAGTGTGGGTGGGTGAGAAAGAGATGGGGCTTTCACCCCCCCCCCCCCCCCCAAAAAAAAAAAGCTACAACCGAGAATATAAGACACTGAGGTGTTTTTTTTTTTAATAAAATCACACACCTACGAAATATTATTTTGGAACACTCATAACTGCACTTTTTAACTAGTACAAGCCAATTTTTCAGCCATTATTGTTGTCATCCCCATAAATAAACAAGGTAGCAGGGGATTGTGGGTATCATTTCAACACATCTTGGCTGTTGTGCAGAAAGAGACTGAAGAGAAAACACTAGCTCATTTCGCCTTGTTTCACATAATGAAACGCTCTATTACAAGGCAAACATTTCTATAGTGTTCGAATCAAGTCAATATTAAACAGATGTGACCATAGACAAAAAAAATGGACAGCACATCTCCGCTTCCTTGCACAGTAGAAAAATTAAGCCAAAACATCATCATTCAGAGCCTGGATTTACACAGTAGTGGACATTAAACCCAGTTTATGTAGCATCAAATAATTAATTAAAACCAAGCTTATTGGAATTTTTATTTATTTTTTACATTTGAACATCCATCCAAAAATTCCAGTTATATGTATATCTGGCATATTTATTTTATTTAATCGGTTCTGCCGAAGGTGCGACGATGATGTGACAGTTGCTGTTGTGTTAGATTGTTTTGGTTAGCCTATTTGAGCCCATTAGATGTGGCGCTGCTACATTGCTCATTCAAACCATTGCAGAAGAAAATCTCAGCGTGGAGAAAATTAGTTAATTAGTTAGAAAATTAGTTAATTACTAAGTAGCCAAGCTCCACAATGAAATGCGGTTTTGACCTGCTTTTCCTTTGGTTCCATGTAAAGAAGTGCTAAGCAGACTTAGAACGTTGCACTGACTAACATCTAACACGAGAGCGTTGTGTTTAGAAAGCAGTGTAAAGACAAAAGAAATTCAACTTTCAAAAAAACATGTTTCGTGCATTTAGTTTTTTTCAATTACACTGCATCTCATATTTTTTACTGCAAAAAGTACTGTGATATCGTTGCTTCAGCTCACTGTTCTAAACTATGCATAAATACAGTAAGCTAATTTATTCAAATTATATTTGATTTATAAATGTTATTACGCTTTTTTTTTAACCTACAGTCATGTTATTATACTGCTTTAAATAAAAAAATGTATGAGGTGCATTCAATTTTGACTCAGGCCTCGGGAAACAAGCTAAAAGTTTTTTGTTTCCCTAACTTAAATTATGGCTTTTATTTTGAATATTAGAAATATTAAGTAAGAAAGAATTCTGACATTTTGACAGCTCTATTAGAGATGAATTCTATGCTTTTCTAAGTAGTTGCTAAGCAATTGCTAGGTGATGACTGTTACAAATCTGTTTTAGGTGGCTTTTAACCAATCGATAGGATGTCCTAGGTGATTGCTGGCACATTACAAGGTGATTATGCTAGGCAACTGCTAATGGGTTCTGGATGGTTTACAGGTGGTTGATAGGCAATTGGTAAGGTGTTCTGTGACTTGTATGTGGTTGCTAGGGTGTTCTGTGTTGTTTCATTGTTCCAAGGCAGTTCCTGGGGAATTTATAGGTGGCTGCTACAGTGATTCCTAGGGTGTTCTAGGTGATCTCTAGGTGGTTGCTAGGATGTTGTTAGATGTTTCCTAGGTGATTGCTAGGGTGGTCTGGGTGGTTTCTAGTGAATTCCAGGTGGTTCCTAGAGGTGGTTGCCATACAACAGCTAGGGTATTCTAGAAGGTTGCTAGGTTGTTGCTAAGTGATTTTTAAAGCGATCTGGGTGGTTTCTTGGGTGTGGCTAGTGTTTTTAGATGTTTGCCAGGTGATGGTTAAGGTGTTCTGGGTGGTTTCTAGGTTGTTGCTTGGATGCCATTTGGTGTTGTAATGTGATTGATAAGGTTAAGATATTGACATGGTGTTCTCTGTGGTTTCTAGAGACATCTATGTGGTTGTGAGGATACTGCTAGGGTGTTCTACGTGGTATATAGAGTAATATTTAGTGTTGTTTCGTGATTTCTATGGAATTGTTAGTTGGATGTTAGGTGCTCAGTAAGGTGATTTCTAGTGTATTCTTAGTGGTTTCCAGGCAATTACTATGGTGGACTGGGTGGTTTCTAGGGTCTTTCAGGTCGTGGTAAGGAGGATTTTAAGTAGTTGCTAGGCAGTAGCAAGGTGGTTGCAAAGCAACTGCTACAATATTCTAAGGTGGTTACTAGGTTATTGCTAGGGTGTTTGCTTGATGTTGTTGCCAGGTGACTGTTGTAATGTTCCAGGTGGTTATTAGAGTGATGTTATTAATAAATGAAAAAGATGTTAAATGGTTGTTCAGTGATTTCTAGTGCTATGGTATTCCAAGGTGGTTGTTAAGTTGCTGCTTACTAGCCAAAGACAAAAGAACCCAACTCAAGCCTCCATAATATTTTGGTCTCTGCTTATATAGCTTCTTCTTTTAATGTTAAGCCTTTTAATGTTAACCTATTTAAACATGCTGGGTTATAAAATAAATAAATAGTACTAAATGTGTTCTGTTATAAAAATAAAAATAAATGTATCATGTGTACAAGCAATAATGATTCTTGCCTTAGTAAACACTAATGAAATTTTATTGTCTAGAGACTACCTAACAAAAGAGAAATGATTTCTTCTTAGGAAAGCGTTGAGCAGAGTTCGGTGGCAGTTTGTGAGACGTCAGCAGGATGCACAGAATAGATCACACGTTAAAGTGCCCATTCAAACAGTGATGCCGCCCTCCGCCGCTCATTACTCTTGTTAAAGGATGCTTTCCAGCTGTTCACACTCAATCTCCACTCACTCTAACACAAATACACACACCAAAGAACTCACAATATGCACACCTGTGCAGGAGCTCAATTGCATGGGCCGATGAGGTTTGATTGAGTGGGGCTGCAATCCAGGGTTTGAGTCAAGATGACAGATGAGGTAGCCGTAGGCAAATGAAGGTCACACGGGTGAATTGAATGTTTCTGTGTGTGTGTGTGTGTGTGTGTGTGTGTGTGTGTGTGTGACCACACACTAGCCTAGAAGGGGGTCAGAATATCAAATATTTCCCTCCATTCCATCCTGTTTCTGACTGGCACATCATATATCAGTGTGGCAGGAGGGCACAGTGCTGCCTGTCTCTGGGTCAAAGGGTACGACCACATATAACCCCCACCCCCATCATGCCAGTCCTTTCCTGGGGGAAACTTTACACCAGTTATGTATTTGATAACTTTCATCCATTATAAAATGTGAAATCTAGGGCCACACGATATCTAAATATCACAAATGTACATATCACAACGACATGCCATATCTGAAGGATTTTAATAGGCCCCTTCAAAAGATAAAAAAACGAGGTTTTAGGTCAACACAAAGCAGAGAATAGATGCGACTGTTATGTGACTTGCTTGACGTTCAAGAGTTAAGTAGCACAATAAGTTGCGGAAAACAATTCCCTGTATCCTCACGCAGTCTGCTGACACTTATCGATGGCCTAACGGCAATTCAACATGCTAAACTGGTCTCAAAAACCCAGACGGCGTCTGATTAGAGGCAACTAATCCGGAAAAAAATTTTTTGCAGACATGATGGATTTAAACCTCAATCCTAAAGAGAGATCCGAACCAGCACAAGAGGCAAGGGAATGGAGTGACGTTTATCTACACATCTCCTCCTAGCTGCCTTTAGTAGAAAACAATTTGAAGGTTGAATCCCTGCAAATACTTAAATTATGTTTCAGTTTCCCCTTTTACAGTTAGTTTTTCATATCTTCATAGTATTTGGAGTTCCTCCAGTTAGAACTGCATTCAGAATTATATCCAGTTGTACCCATGCAAAATGGAAAACGGCACATTACATCAGAGATATGTACTATTTTAGCCATCTAGTTAAAAGTTGTGTTCCAGCAAAAAGGGCTAAAAACCAAATAATCTTGAAAACTTCACAACCTCAAAATATTCTACACAAGTATGCGAATGAAAGACTAGATACACAAGCCCCACTTCATGTTTCATTGGATCCCGATATGATTCAGAATGCGATTGCTTAATACAACACACAGTATATAAGTATATAATACACGCACATCACTCATTATTATTGATGGTAATATTTTTGCAGCGATGCCTTAAAGGTTTATGCTATCAATCGTTTCCAGTCAGCTCTTAAATGAAATGTTGACCCAAATTATTCTTTGCATTACATTAGTGGGACCACACAGACTTTATTTACTCTGAACTGCAGATTAATAGAAAACATGATTATGAAAATGTTGTGATCAAAATAACATCTTAACACCTCATCAGTATGACCTTAGGTGCAATGTATTTTAATATTATTAATTTCACGTGTCTGCTTGATAAATATAGTTAGTCTTTGAAATAAATCTATGATTCCAGACAGTTGTCTGGAAGTTGATCCAGACAACTAGTGAAAGTGATTTAGTGAACTGTTGCCTTTTCCTGAGGCTGACAGATGGTGTTAAATTCTCACGAAAATATCAACTATTATCTAAGAACTATTCCAATTATTTTTCCCCTCCTACTGCACAGACATAAAGAGTTATCTAAAACCAGATGGACGAGTGGACAACAGTTCTGTTTTATATTTACTTTTGAAAAGCAGGTGAAAGAGTATCTTGAACATTCTTCAAAAAAGAAAAGTCATCTTACAAGATCAGAAAAGAACATGAAGGTGAGCAAATTATGGTTTTTGGGGTAATTATGACTGGAACTGATTTTAGGGGTCGGTCACGCAGTAACGCAGGTAATTCCAAAGTCTGCATTGTCACCATTGCTGCAAAAAGCATCTTTCTACAATTAAGTCTATGTCAGGTCAGCTATTGTCTTGATGAAGCAACATTTTGAAGAGAATATCGCTGAGCAAGTTAGTCAAACTCAACATGTTTATAACTAAATAAATAACCACACATACAATTTAAATGGCACGTTCATCACCACTGACACTGTAATGCAAGAACGCAACTACGTTCAAAAAGAACACACATTGCATTTGTTAAGCATTCAGAACTTCATTAGCATACTTGCATTGAGAACGTTTCTGACTGTGGAACTCAAATCTATATTTAAGAAAACCAAAGGATAATACTTATAATTTATTTTATTTTTTTATCCTTATGGCGTTATTAAATTTCCCATTAAGTATCTCATTAGTAGGGAGATTTTCAGTAATCAGGATCAAAACAAGAGTGCATCTGCTATGGGTAGTTGAGGTTAGGTGCAGAAACATTTGTTTCTACTTGCTGTTTTTAATTGCAATTACGGTTTAATTTACCATTTATTTATTTTATTTTTTTAATCTGTGCATCATGTTCTATCCTGAACCCTGTTTATGGAGTGCAAAGTTAAAGCTAGAAAAGAAAGAGCTTTAATGACAGCAGGCACTCCAGCTGGCATGAAGAAACAGCATGATTCATGTTACCCCAGCATGATTTGAGTATGTTCCAGAGAGCTTTTTATGCAACTGTGCATATGTACAGTATATAACTCAGCGCAGGTGGTCCAAGCTTCCGCCTGACAACAAAAGGTTTCGCTCATTCACAGATTGAGGTTTTACTCGACCACTGAAACAGTTGAATGCACCATTAGTTTTCAGTCGACTGGACCTCTGAGCTTCCAGGCGGACGACATCCTAGAAGTCATTAGTTGGAGGCCTAATTACTTATAAATGTGTATTTATGTAGAATGCATTATGTATTCTTTGATTCATCTTGTAATGGATGTGCACTGCAGTTCTCTAATGAGTTTGACCATTTGAAGCAAGAGTTGATGGTTCGACTTACTGAGAGCAGCTTCCATGTGATTGGGCGGACCTGCCGAGGAATTCCAGACCAGCTCAACTTTCGAAGCTCTTCTGCAAAAAGAGACAATTTTTATTAGACAAAGTCACTACTCAAAATAGTAGCGTGAGTTTATCCCTGGTGGATACACCGAATTATTAATAAGCAGTGGGACTTGGTCTTTACATTCTAAAATGATGCAGGTTTCTTCAAATAATTACAGAGATATTTGCAGGTTTTTTTGTTTTGATTTGCAGTAAAAACCCAGCAATAACCATTGCGTATATTACGTAATGATTATTTGTGACAGAATATTTTGACAGCATAATTACTGAAATCAATTTTGGTTCTACAGTTTTTATTTTTATTACTAATGAAAATAACAACAATAATGTCAACCGTGAATTGTGCACACAATAACAACTTGAAAAAAAGGTTAAATTTTAATTTCATGTTGATTTTAAAAAGCAAACAGTTTGATGACACCAGTACATTTGCCTACATTCACACTGGGAACCATAAAGGATTGTGGGCAATATATGATGAAAAACACAACAGGGGCTTCAGAAAGTAATACCACTTACCTTAAATAGAACACTATATTAAAGCTGCACAATTCTGCATAAATAAAAATACACTTTTTTTCCTTTTTTTTTAAATAGAGACCACGATTCGGAACAGACGACTAAAACAAACATGAAATTTACTAGAGGTTCTGACAAAATGTTAATTGCTTTTGTCAATTTAAAATGAACAATTAATTTTAATTTTAATAAATTAATGAATGTAAAGTTTTGAATTAACGATCCAATGACTCGTACTTTGTTTGTTTCATTACTGGATGAATCAGCATTTTTGAACAAATCAATATGTGAATGATTCAATGACAAAAATGATTTTGTCACACACTAGTCGCCACCTGCTAGTGTAACAGTATAATTGACAATCTTTATTTAAGCATCAAGTTACTTTCAAAAGGTGATTTGCTTTACTTTGATGGATACCTTAGACATCAGTGTTTATATTCGATCTATAAACTTTTATCACAGCACTTCTGTGATAATGTGCTTATTTGTAATGGACATTACCATACTGTGATGTTCAAAAGACCATTTATAAAACACTGTTTTACCTGTACATGAACACCGCTCTCTCTCTGGCTCAGAGGTGACTCAAACACAGATTTGACTGTTCTGGTGTGATTTTCGTAAAGGTTTAATATGTAGATCGCATGAGTTGTTTGAATCAATATCTTTTAACAATTAATTATGCAGCTCTAAATGTAGTATATGTAACAAATAAACGGTTCAAACACTAGTACATTGTTGTCAAATCTGACTCCTCAGGACATGAATTATTAAAAAAAGAAGGAAAGAATTGCTCTGTAAATCGTTTGTAAAACCACTCTTGCATAAATTATCACACTGAACTGGCAATTTATGCAAGAATACTTTTACAAATGGCTTTGGACGTCTAAATAGTATCCTGGAAATAAGCAATAATAAATAATGCATTCAATTTAATTTTATACAAAAGTTCCTTTTCTAATATACCATCAACAAAGATGTTCAATTGATGATTTGGCTTGATAAATAGAAGGATGCATACAGACAATGTGCATACTATATTATGATAATATACAAAAGAATTTAGAGTTCTACAAGAATTTGTAGAACTTGATTCAAACATCTGTTGATATTTTCTAAACAGTAAATAGTGTGTCATCAAAGCATTTCTGATCAGCTGTTTTCAACATGGATTTGAGACTTAATAAACTGGCATATTTAAAAGGGCGAATAGCCAGCAAAAAAGGATTCAGCCTATAACATTTAAATTCAATGGGCACACCATGCTTTCAATACTCACTGCAGAAGTGTGCATTTCTGAACCCAGGAGTGCTAATGTGAATAAATCTCAGTGAGGCAAATTGGACTCTTAAAATGGACAAAGAGTCCCAGCAGAGCCTTAAAAGAGTGAAAAAGAACTTTAATACCAAATATTTCTCATTTCGTATCTGAATTGCATATTTCAAGGGTAGATGACAGCGATCATAATGTGTTGAATGTGGATTAGTAATTTCTCAGAGCCTTGACAATAGGCCGCAGTGTAATGTGCATGCATTATATTTGACATCAAAGATAAATCTAAATTTTAAATCAGAGGTTGGTTTAAAAATTCATACAATAGACGAAATGTGAATGAATATAACCAGAGCCTTCTGGGGAAAGCGTTTTTATTTTTCTAAAAAAAATAAACCTTTCTGATAACCAAGCTCTTTTTTTTTTCAGGGAAAAATAAAGACTGAAGAGTATAAATAATGAATAGTGTTGTTATGACCGGCATGCAAATACGAGTGACTGAAAAAACAAACAGTGTCTGCTTATACACACACACACATCACTCATTATTATTGATGGCAATATTTTTGCAGCGATGCCTTAAAAGTTTATGCTATCAATCGTTTCCAGTCAGCTCTTAAATGAAATTTTGACCCAAATTATACTTTGCATTACATTAGTGGGACCACACAGACTTTATTTACTCTGAACTGCAGATTAATAGAAATCATGATTATGAGATCAAAACGAAAATTATATTTTCAATTAATATATATATATATATATATATACACACACACACACACAATTTATATTTATTATAACTTATTAATATTATTAATTTCACGTGTCTGCTTGAGAAATATAGTTTGACTTTGAAATAAATCTATGATTCCAGACAACTAGTGAAAGTGATTTAGTGAACTGTTGCCTTTTCCTGAGGCTGACAGATGGTGTTAAATTCTCATGAAAATATCAATTATTATCTAAAGAAACTATCAAATTATGATTCCCCTCCTACTGCACAGACATAAAGAGTTATCTAAAACCAGATGGACGAGTGGACAACAGTTCTGTTTTATATTTACTTTTGAAAAGAAGGTGAAAGAGTATCTTGAACATTCTTCAAAAAAAGAAAAGTCATCTTACAAGATCAGAAAAGAACATGAAGGTGAGCAAATTATAGTTTTTGGGGTAATTATGACTGGAACTGATTTTAGGGGTCGGTCACGCAGTAACGCAGGTAATTCCAAAGTCTTCATTAAGCTATATATCATTATTAAAAGGCACCATTTCCAGTCTAATGAATGCATTTCTGCCAATCTTCATGGTGCTTGTGCCTTACCTGTGCGCATAAAGCGTAAGGACAGAGGGCATGAGTGTGTGTTCTTTCCAGGCAGGTATGCTGGTGTAGTATATGAGGACGGTAGGTTGTCCTGACACATTGAAGGCTAGCTTTAATGTGCGTTCTGCTTTACGCAGGAACTGTATAGGGAAAGCGCTCAATTCATTAAACACAGAGCCACTCAAGGGTGTCTCCTCGGCTCGCACCTTTGAACCCTCATTTGCGCTGTCAGCCGCAGAAATTAGTCGATGAATCTTGTGCCCTGGCACTTAATTAAACTATCTGTTATATTTCCTCCACGTGGCATTAATCTCACAACGGGGGGAAAGGAAGTGAGAGGAATTAGATATTCATTATTTCATCAGCTCATTGTTGCTGTCTTTGTACCTCTGGAGACGGTGACCTCAAAAGAGGTTGTGATCGTCCGGACAGTTGCTCCTAAAAAGCGTCCAAGCCTGGCAGCTAAAGGGTCTCACGAAACTCATATAATACATGTACAGATCATATTTAAGCCCAAAATCAAAAGATCAAATCTGTTAAGTAAATTTGAATTAATCAAGTAATTACATTTCATTCATTAATTAATGTAATGCTAAAAATTCAGAATGTAGAAAAAAGACGTATTACTTTATTACAGTGCGTGTCATTGTACTGAGAGAAAATGTCTGAATAGACAAATCCCCTCCATAATGGAAAATGCGATTTTCTTTTTATATATATTTGTGGGTGAAATACAAGCATGGCATGTTTTCATGAGAATTGTAGGTTTCCTAATTTTTTCCACAGGTGTGTGTGCGCGTGTATCTGTGTGTATTTGTGGACAGTGCCATTCATGCCACACCACTCTAAGGCAGTCGGTTCATTTTCTTTATCTAATTCGTGTGAGGGCTGTTTATTTCTGTGTCAATGCCATTTTCACAACCCATCTTTCTTTGTTAACTCTACAAAAAAACAAAAAACAAAAAGCCAAGGAAAGAATAGAGATATATTCTCAAGACACTAAATGATTAATTTGAGTCATCTTCTTGTTATTGCAGTTTACGCTTTGCTAACACAACACGCAAAGTTCCCATTGTAATCATATTTGACATCAATAAGCATTTATTCCAGTATTAAACCATCTCATACAAAATGAGATATTCATACCGAAAATGAGGTGGGTAAGAGCAAATAAACAAACATTTCTCACAAAAAAAGTAAATTACACTGAGCGTTTCGATAGTGAGTCTCATTTCCAAGAACACATGCCATTTCAACAAATCTATTAACTCTTTAACCTGTTGTGGGCACTCACTCCACAAACAACTCTAAGAATATACAGTATAAATAAATTAAAAAAATACAAGGATACACAAGTAATTAAATAAATGACTGTCCAGTTCGAGTGAATGAATATTACACTACCATAGTCCATTATAACGAACATGAAGTTTCTAGAACACATTATAGATTATAATGCCATCTCAATTATTCTAGTCAGTGGTAGTAGAAAAAGCTATATGCATCACAATACAAGCATATAAGAGCACTAATTAAGAGAGATTTTAATAGCATCATTCTCATCCATCCATTTGGCAGATACTTTTACCCAAAGCAACTTACACTGCATTAATATTATTCATTACAATGACCTGGAGGGGAAACATTCAGTTCAATTAGTTATGTCGTGGAAACAAGATATTATACTGTGGCCACAAAATAAAAAGGATATATATATATATATATATATATATATATATATATCTGAGGAAATATCAGAGACATTAGTAGCAATATTGGTATCTGTGATGCCTTTAAATTATTTAAAATAAAGGCATACTGTATATGTTTGTTATTTCTAGATTAACAGAGATTAAATGTGAAATTATTACAATACAAAAACATTAAAAACTTTAAATGTTAGGTGTGATTAATTAGAAAAAAAGGGCATTTAATTAGTGTTTTTTATTTTTATCGATTCATAGCACATATACACACACACACACACTATATGCACCTACAGTCCTGAAAGAATGGTATGCTCGTAAGCATGAAATGTCTTTATTCTGAGCTGTAAAGTTCTAGCTTGGTACTAAAACTTGTAAGACAGATTCATGAATGGCAGCAGTAAGTCATATAAAGGACACCAAGAGCACGTGGCAGAGCTATAAAGTAATGCAGCTCTTATAAAGAGATACTTCACTGTATTAGCGCAGGCTGCTGAGGATGATATGTAGTTCAGGTGTCTAGGGAGAGCATACAGTAGATACTTCCTCTGGGGTCTTAGAATAACTGCACAGTTGTATTTCATTGATTGCATTATGAATTTTCTTTCTCTTTCATATGAATTGCGTCATGAGCAATGTACTCCCAAGGTCAGGTGACACATTTCTGGACAGAAAAAAAGTTTGTACAAGAAGTACAAACTTTGACTTCCATGCAGTTTTCAGGCCAGTGTGATTCAAAAGTTCAGAAATCTCTGAAATAAGTTGGGAGGAAGATATTCTAACAAAAGTGGTTCACAACCAGTATTGAAACCTAAAAATAGGTTGCACAGCTGTTCTAATAAAGCAAAAATGTAAAAATAATTTACGCACACACACACACACAGACACACAGTGGGTACGGAATCGTATTCAGACCACCTTAAATGTTTCACTCTTTGTTATATTGCAGCCATTTGCTAAAATCATTTAAGTTCATTTTTTTTTCCTCAATGTACAAACCGCATCCAAAATTGACAGAAAGACACAGAATTGTTCGAGCTGCAGACGGTGAACCATATGCAGGTGTTGCAAGAGCTCAGTAGTAGCGAGGAGGAGGAGGGTGAAGCGGAGGAAAACATTTCTACAAGTGAAATTGGCTATGTGGCTGAAGGTTTCTGAATTCGTTGAAAACAAACACCCTAATAAATCATCTACTAATACTATCATCTACTAATAAATCATCGTGCTTCTGTGCTTTTTGACGACATGTGCATTACTTATTTTGAAAGAGAGACAGAAACAAATCTCCCTTGATAGGTATTTCGTTAAAAGGTCTGCGCCGAGTGAAAGTGAGGGTAGTCAGGCGAAAAAAGGGAAGAAAACAAATCGAAAAAAAATCTAAACAATTTTATAAAATAGAAAACTTTATTTTTAAATACGTAAGCTAAGTTCAGTTGTTAATTTAAGTTTATGTAAGTTACGTAATGTTTGTGTAAGATACGATAAGGAATCAAGTGTCTGCGTATCAACCCCATTCCTCCCTCCTCCACACCTGCCACTACTGGCTGTAAAAACTTATAATTAATTAATAATAAACGTATAATTAAAACCACATTTTATTTGATATCACACAAATGTACATGTAAAAAACATTAAAAAACATTTGTTCCATTGTTATATTATTCCTTATGGGAAAACATGATTCTAGATACGAGCAATTCGAGTTACGAGCTCCGCCCTGGAACGGATTATGCTCGTATCTCGAGGCATGTATATGTAAGTGTGTATATATATATACTGTATACAAAAGAGCACAAAAGCAGTAATATTACTGCTCGAGATACTAGGGCTCGGCAACATAAAAGAATCGACATAACCGATAAGAAAATGCTAAGAAAGATAGGGAGTTTGGCTGTTCCACTTCAAAAACTGATAACTGGGTTGGCGAGATAAGTGGGTTGCACTGTATATGTATATGTATAGTCCTAAAACTATCAAAAGTTTTGAACAAGTCAAGTTGTTCATTTTCTACAGATATTGTAACAATATACAGTGGGTGAAGTTACACTTTAATAACCGTCTGATAATAATTACAGGAAACCTTTGGAAACATGATTGAAATTCAAAACGGGAAACCAAGTACTAACTTGAAATATACTGAGATAAATAAGAAAGTCTCAGAAGCTACAAACTGCAGCTTCATTCACATCTGGGATTTGGTTTCTCACAGTTAATTGTGTCTCGTGTGCAGCCTGTGAAAATTTGAGTATTCGCCAAGGTTATCTGAACAACTGTCTGGACTACTTCATGACTCTAGATCAGATCCAAGTGACCTTGTTCAGGTACAGACTGCTTAAAAAGAGGCCTTGATGTGAGCAATATCTTTGAGCAATATTCTGGATTTCAGATGAACACTAAAAAGATACTACCACAAGTCATAATTACAACAACAACAAAAACTGAAAGTGAACACAGGCTGCAAAATATTACTACTGCAATACAGGGAGTGCAGAATTATTAGGCAAGTTGTATTTTTGAGGATTAATTTTATTATTGAACAACAACCATGTTCTCACTGAACACAAAAAACTCATTAATATCAAAGCTGAATATTTTTGTATCAATATTTTAAGTAGTTTTTAGTTTTAGCTATTTTAGGGGGATATCTGTGTGTGCAGGTGACTATTACTGTGCATAATTATTAGGCAACTTAACAAAAAAACAAATTTATACCCATTTCAATTATTTATTTTTACCAGTGAAACCAATATAACATCTCAACATTCACAAATATACATTTCTGACATTCAAAAACCAAACAAAAACAAATCAGTGACCAATATAGCCACCTTTCTTTGCAAGGACACTCAAAAGCCTGCCATCCATGGATTCTGTCAGTGTTTGGATCTGTTCACCATCAACATTGCGTGCAGCAGCAACCACAGCCTCCCAGACACTGTTCAGAGAGGTGTACTGTTTTCCCTCCTTGTAAATCGCACATTTGATGATGGACCACAGGTTCTCAATGGGGTTCAGATCAGGTGAACAAGGAGGCCATATCATTAGATTTTCTTCTTTTATACCCTTTCTTGCCAGCCACGCTGTGGAGTACTTGGATGCGTGTGATGGAGCATTGTCCTGCATGAAAATCATGTTTTTCTTGAAGGATGCAGACTTCTTTCTGTACCACTGCTTGAAGAAGGTGTCTTCCAGAAACTGGCAGTAGGACTGGGAGTTGAGCTTGACTTCATCCTCAACCCGAAAAGGCCCCACAAGCTCATCTTTGATGATACCAGCCCAAACCAGTACTCCACCTCCACCTTGCTGGCGTCTGAGTCGGACTGGAGCTCTCTGCCCTTTACCAATCCAGCCACGGGCCCATCCATCTGGCCCATCAAGACTCACTCTCATTTCATCAGTCCATAAAACCTTAGAAAAATCAGTCTTGAGATATTTCTTGGCCCAGTCTTGACGTTTCAGCTTGTGTGTCTTGTTCAGTGGTGGTCGACTTTCTGCCTTTCTTACCTTGGCCATGTCTCTGAGTATTGCACACCTTGTGCTTTTGGGCACTCCAGTGATGTTGCAGCTCTGAAATATGGCCAAACTGGTGGCAAGTGGCATCTTGGCAGCTGCACGCTTGACTTTTCTTATTATTTTGCGCCTTGGTTTTTCCGCACGCTTCTTGCGACCCTGTTGACTATTTTGAATGAAACGCTTGATTGTTCGATGATCACGCTTCAGAAGCTTGGCTATTTTAAGACTGCTGCATCCCTCTGCAATATATCTCACTATTTTTGACTTTTCTGAGCCTGTCAAGTCCTTCTTTTGACCCATTTTGCCAAAGGAAAGGAAGTTGCCTAACAATTATGCACACCTGATATAGGGTGTTGATGTCATTAGACCACACCCCTTCTCATTACAGAGATGCACATCACCTAATATGCTTAATTGGTAGTAGGCTCTCCAGCCTATACAGCTTGGAGTAAGACAACATGCATAACGAGGATGATGTGGTCAAAATACTCATTTGCCTAATAATTCTGCACTCCCTGTATAACAGCATTTAGAATATGGTTGCATCTTAGTACAAAACAGAGCCAAAACACAAATAAAAGTAATGTCCTTCAAGAAAAGATCAATCAAAAATCCCAGGAGATCACCAAATAATACACAGGCCATCATTAGTTGCATTACTTGGATACTAGTAAGAGCTAATGTGGTTCCCTAAAAAGATGTTCCAAGAACTAAAATTATTTCCAGTTCCTACAAGCCAAAAAGTGGCTACTTCCGCTGTTACTTATTGAAACTATAAAAAGATTCCTCCGGTGCGAAAGCCCCTTTGGAGTGGAGCGGACCTTTTTTCATGCTTAAACAGCAACAATACACTTTAAGGAAAACCGCATAATTGGACCATTTTAAAACCAAAGGAGGATGTAGAAAATAATGAGTCAGAGCTTTTACTTTTGGAGCTTGTTAGATTATTTCCGACTCCTGGAGTGAAAAAAGTAATTGGCTAAACTATACACATCTTACCTCATATTGACAGAAGAGAGAAATATTAACATTAACCTATTGCTTAATGATGTGAAAAACAAAAAGATCTGTCAAAACAATTTAATTTAAAGTTCATTCTCAATTAAAGGTTAACTTCAGCATCAGCATCGGTTTAGTTGTTTACCAATACACAAATCAAATGGTCAAATGACAGGAAAGCTGAATATAAAGCATTAATACAGAATTTGAGCTGATAAAAATACACCAAATACGAGAGAATGAATCTACTAAAACTCAAACATTAACAAAGTTAAATAACAAAAAAAGCACTTAAAAAAAATACTAGCTCTTGCAATATACTCCATGTCAAAGAGCATATTTCAATCTATGCGTTTTTTGTCAACGTTAAGCTTGATAGACACTCTGAACCGTCGAATGGAAAAGAGAGGAATTATATTTCTTTATTACTCTACACAAACCGCTATTAAAATGTAAATGTGAAAATTCTCTCTGGTTTTTCATGTTTTTTAAATTCATTCACGGAGCATGAAATGTCTCCAGGAATGTTTGCAATGGCTCAATGCCAACTATCTATATAATATTCTTGATTTCCTTAAAAGATTTCTGTGTCGCAGATGCCACAAAACTAAGTGAATTTGAATCAGACTGCATTTATAGTATTGAGGTTGAGCGCTAACAGAAGAACTGGCTGTATTAAAAGCACAAGAGCGCCACAGCTCCCCCATCTGAGACACACCAAGAGAAAAGGTAGTTAAACGGCAGAGAGAAGGGTTCAATAGAGGTGATGAATCGCCATGGCAACAGCAGACAGCATCAGGGAGTAATTGCTTCCTGTGATTGTAGCGGTCTCTCTATCTCAGAGAGGTAAAAGCTGACCATCTGATGGCATCCCTCTTAAAAACACATCAGTCAGGTACTCATTAATTTGGAGACAGAGATGGCACCAAACGCTTGAGAAACAAGAGCTTGTAAAGAGACAAAATGACTTTTTGCTCATTACTGCGAGTTAGATGTGACAAAATAAATGTCTATGTACTATTCTATCTATTTCCAAAGACGCTTTGGTACAATGCTCCAATAAATGACGCATTAAAAGTCTGGATGCGTTTTGGACAACCTTTTTTACTTGCGTACATTATGTTCATCGACTCCGATCACATTAAAAGCTTGTCAAAATCTACTAAAGTACTTTCCTCCTTTCTGAGCCTTACAATTAGACATGTTAATTTAATGTGAATAACAGTAAAAGTGTGTCCACAGAAAATGCAGTAGTATTGAGGCAAAAAATTAAGAAATTTAGGTCAAACTTTAGTTCAGGGTCAATTCTCACTATTACCTAGCTGCTTATTATCATGCATATTACGGTAGTAGGATATTGGCTGTTTATTGGTAGTTATAAAACACATATTAATGCTTTATTCTGGATGATCATATTCTACACTATTTCATATCAATACCTAAACTTAACTACTTTACTAACTGTTAATAAGAACTAATTAGGAGTTTGAGACAAAAGGCATACTTAATAGTGTGAATCGGACCCAAATCTACAGTGTGACCGAAATTTAATAAGGAATCAAATGAAAAATATTACTGGATACTCTACCCTGAGTATCCAGTGCCGGTAAAATAAAGCGAACAAAAGCGAGTTAATGTCATTAATGTAAGCCAAAAGACAGAGACCGCAGCAGATTTGAGATGATTAAGATGCTGTCACAAGAGACGCACAGACCCAATTTACTTTTATGCTCACTTAAGATAAAACTGACAGTTTATGTGCATGCTCGTGAAGACAGTAATTTTGTAATTGTATGCTATTTGGTGTTTGCGAGCCGTTTGTGAGGTGGCTTTGTGTGCGCGCATGAGAGCTCCATCTCTAGGAGAATGCGTGAGAAGTGACATGGTTAGAGAGTCCGACTAGTAAACCAAAGGTTCGATTCTCAGTACCATGCGCCTTTAAGCAAGACACCAAACCCCCAATCACGTGTGTGTTCACAACTCACTACTCCTAACATGGATGGGTAAAAGGAAAGGAGGACAAATTCCATGTAAGGGTTACCAGATCGAAATGGTGCCACATCAACTGTCAAAAAAAAGTGTGATTGTGACCCGTGAAAAAACTCAAGTGGAAAGTGCTTTTTGACGTCATGCGAGGAAAATTCAAAAGTTCATAAATCTATGTGTGCGGGTTGTGCCAACAATTTCTCTTACACAAAACTGGGCTGTATGAGGGTGCGGATTATCTGCATCTGCGGGTTATATGCGGGAAAAATATGGTAATAAGTCATTATTCAGCTCTTTTTTATTTTACTTTTTAAATCTGTTCTTTCCAAACAGAGCTATTCAAGTAACATGGTAAAAAGTCTTTTTTAATAATTACATTTCTCCATTTGGCAGACGCTTTTATCCAAAGCAACTTACGCATTGCATTCAAGGAACACTTGAATTGAATCAGTTCTTGCTTTCCCTTTGATTGAACCCATGACCTTGATGTTGTAAACACCAATGCTCTGCTGATTGAGCTACAGGAAAACTATACTATATATAATAAAACTATAATAAATGTATAATATAGCAATGTCCATTTTATTTCAATATCATTTCCCCCCTAAAAAACTGCATCACGTAATGCCTGAAATTTCACTTCTGAATTTAAAAAGAAAGTTTTGGGAACCACAGGCGCAAGTTATTTAGCTAAGGAAACGTTTTGTTTCTCTTATTTGTAAATCATCTCTGTTTTGCATGTGAAAACTACTGCCATAGTTCACAGCTTTGCTTTATTCAGAAATATTCAAGCTGTTGAACACTGATTACACACTGTTGATAGGCAAATGTCATGGCGGATGGTAATGGGATAGCCATTACTGTACAATTTTCGCTGTTTCAATAAATAGTTAAATAAGCCTACTTATTTACACCTGAACTTCATGTTATAATAAGGGGAAAATATTGGCCTCAGTGCCATTTCTCTGCGTCTTTGAGTTATTATGAGTCACTGCCAAAGGAGGGCAGACTGCTGTGGGTAGACGAAGAATGGATGGATGGGAATTCATTATCATGTTGGAGACCCCAGCTTAATTATACATTTCATTCATATTTCATTCTGCTGCCACATGTCTGACTCATAATTTCAGATGTCTAATAACAGCAACAGCAGCCAAACTGATTCAGGGACACCCTGAGAGCCAGTCAAACAAAACCAGAACTGACACTCCAACATCCAGAGGCCTGTCAACATCAACACCGTCCTGACTTCATGGATCTGCAATGCGTAAACCCCAGAGATGTTGCTGAGTAATGATATGAGAGCTATGCAGAGACGGTTGAAATTATAGACTGTTCAAATGAAAGCTAAATTTACACTATTTACTTTCTTAAGGAGTTCCTATTATTGTGAACAATTCACTTGCACATCCATGAATAATTAAAAACAACTCTAATTAGTAATTATTTACTGACCCTCATGCCATTCTAAACCAGTATGCGGTTTCTGAAGAATACAATACAGTTCATTACAACCATATCTATTCAAATCCACAAAGGACAAGGAGGAGAGAAAAACAAAGATTGTGTGGTAAACGGTAAAACAATACCCTTTTAAGATATGGGATCGAAACAACATGAGTTTGTAAATGATTAAATCACATAATCCAAGTAAACATTCGTTTAATTTGTTTCCAGTTTATTTCAATTTTAATAATTAAAAAAAACATTGCTGATCAATTAAATTCATAAACAATTAACAACCGAATAATTTATTGCAACGTAAACATTGCAATAAATATCCCAAAAGCCTATGTTCCCTTCTCAACAAGTGTGTAACACTAGCTAATGTCAGTTTGGAGATGGAGTCCACTAACTTCAAGAAAACAGCACAACACAGACACAAACTAAACTACTGTTCTATTTCCTATCGTTCCAGACCGCCAGAGGCAGTGCTGTAGCACTAGTGGAAAATCCCTCGTGCTCGCGCTTGACCGAGAATCGAATAAAAAAATTGTCACCTCGTGACTTATGACGTGTCTTCATCTATAAAATACCTTGACGCGTCATAATCATTCTCTTTCTCATTCTCGCCTGATTTGAATCGGAGTACGATAATTTGTGCAGCTCGTTGCTGAAGAGTTCTTCAGGATATCACGAGCTGTTTCGTCATTATCACCAATCAGGATACATTGGAGAGGCTTCAATCTTCTGGCTGCCTGTAAGTTGAACGCTTCAGTAAAGACGCACTCGGAAGCCCTGGTTGCCTTGGCTTGAGAGAGAGCGCGCGTGTGCCTGTTCATCGCTCTGCGAATCTCAAAGTTTTTCCCTTCGGATTGAGGTGAGTATTTAACTTGATATGGATGCGCTTAGGTGCTCTACATGCCCTAACACGATGGATATTATGGATGGCCATCACCAGTGTCCTACGTGCCTTGGTATGGATCATCTTAACGAGGCTTTGTCTGAACCGTGTCCGGAATGCTCTATAATGCCGCTCGCGGTGCGACGAGCGCGTCTCGCGGGCCTGGAATCCGGATCGGAAGGTTTGTTGCTGTCTTCCAGTTTTACTGCCGTTGATCGTAAGCGGAAACAAACATTTCAAACTGAAAAGAAAGGTAAGAAGACTAAATCGTCGGATTTAGCGCGCAAGGTCGATCAGCTGTCTTCCGCGGTAGAGTTGTTATTGCCGCTCCTGGCTAAAGCGCAACCTAATATGGAAGTTCAAGAGACAGCGCGGCCTGAATCCGCTTCATCGCCGATCATGCATATGGGAAAGCAATGCTGGCCCGCATTAATCTGGATCCCCCCCAAGCAGCAGTGGGTTCTGATAATGTCTTTCTACGCCGTGCACAGAGAGCATCCTTTACAATGCCTCAGTGCAATGATTTTACATCAGTGTTAGTGTCAGCACTGCAAAATTCATCAAAGGCTGTTCGTCCGGATCAGTTAGCCCGCACACTAGCTGTGATGCAGGACCCAGAAGCAGTGGGACTTGGTAGCATGCCTCCCATAGAACCTAGTGTGGCTGCACTCATTGTGTCTCCTGATGAGGCACTTCGTGAAAACGTGCGCTGTCCTAATGTTGAGTGTAGACGCACTGATGAACTACTGTCTCGGGCATACAATTCCACAGCAAGTCTGGGCCGTGTTTCTAACTCATTGGCGCATATGCTTGTGGCCTTACACTCCTCTCTGAGTGAAGCTTCATCTGACCCATTAGTGGTGGACATAACGGAACTTGCACTACAGGCCATGGGTGTTATTGCTAACCACTGTGGCACAGCTTTAGGGACTCTTGTGCAAGCGCGACGGCAAGTGTGGTTGGCCCAATCCTCCTTGCCGGATGTTTGTAGGAATAATTTGAGGCGGCTGCCATTGGTACCTGGCCGTGTTTTTGGCCCAGCTGCACAGGAAGCTTTGGACCGACGAGTGTCTGTCTCTGAATCTCGTTCGCGTCATGTGGGGAGAGCCTCAGGATCCAGGCCCCCTCCAGCAGCATCTGGTGGCCGTTATCACAATGTTGGAGTGAGACAGACGTATAGGCCTCCTCAGCATTTCCAACAACGCAATCCACAAGCTCCTCCACCCCCCAGAAGTGGTGGGACTCAGCTGCGTGGACATCAGTTTCGCACACGACACTCGGGCCCCCAACGACGCCCCCCCGCCTCTACAGAAAAGCGTGCAGGGGACCGTTGACGCAGGAAGGTTGACAGTGGGCTGTTTCACAGAAAGTCACCTGGATCATTGGAGATCAATAACAACCAATCGGTGGCTGCTGACTACCCTGTCGATAGGGTACCGAATACAGTTTCGCTGTCGCCCTCCTGTTCATACTGGCGTGAGACGTACAATAGTTCACGATCCACGCCAGTCAGTGGCACTTGTGCACGAAGTTCAGATGTTGTTGCACAAGGGTGCCATAGAACTAGTCGACCCTCAAGTTCATCCCGGGGGATTTTTTTCCATTTATTTTCTGGTCGCAAAGAAAGACGGTGGGTTTCGACCGATATTAGACCTAAGAGGTCTAAATCAGTTTCTAAAGTTTTTGCCATTTCGAATGCTACGCACAACCGATGTATTGCAGGCCGTTATGCCACAAGATTGGTTCGTAACGATAGATTTGAAGGACGCCTATTTTCACGTTCCAATTGTTCCAGAACACAGGCGATTCCTTCGGTTTGCATTCATGGACCAAATATTTCAGTTCAGGGTTCTTCCGTTTGGTCTGGCTCTGGCACCAAGAGTTTTTTCCAAGTTTGTCCAGGCAGCGTTGGAGCCACTCCAAAGGTCGGGCATGAGAGTTTTGCCATACCTGGACGACTGGCTTGTTTGTGCAGCATCACCCCATCAAGCAGTGGACCAAGCACGTCATCTGTTGGACCATGTTGCGGCTTTGGGAATTGCAGTAAATTGGGACAAATGCAAGCTTGTTCCAGTGCAATCGATCAGCTTCATAGGTCTTGTTCTCAACTCTGTCACAATGTTGGCTGTTCCAACACCAGAGAGAGTAAGGTCAATTCTAAGGACTGTAAGACGGCTTCAGATTGGCCGTACTCAGAAATACATTGTTCTCCTGAGACTCTTGGGAAAGCTCACAGCAGCGTCAACAGTAGTTCCACTGGGACTGTTGTGGCTCAGACCTTTCCAACGTTGGGTTATTCAGAAGCGTCTGTGTCCAATACGAGACAAATACAAGAAGGTCAGAATCACACGTCGTTGTATAGAAACCCTAGCTCCTTGGTCCCAGGAGTTTCTCGTCAGGGGAGTACCATTGGGACCCCCACCTGCGCAATGGGAGGTCATAAGGACAGATGCCAGCCTTCTTGGATGGGGAGGAGTCTGGCGCAAGAGGGGAGTGAATGGCGCTTGGAGTGGGTCCCTGCGCACAGCACACATCAACGTCCTGGAGTTGACGGCAGTATTTCTTACTCTTCTTCATTTTCAAACTGTTCTCAGAGGAAAACATGTTTTGGTGCGCACAGACAACAAGGTGACTGTTTTTTATATCAACCATCAGGGAGGCACAAGGTCACAGAGTGCACTTCAGGTGGCTCACAAATTGCTGCTTTGGGCCCAGGCCAACTTGCTCTCCATCCGAGCAGTGTATCTACCCGGCCGGCTCAATCAGACAGCGGATGCTCTGTCACGGGGCAGGGTGTTGCAGGGAGATTGGATGCTGCACCCGGAAGTGGTGCAGATGATATGGAGAACGTATGGGACCGCAGCAGTAGATGTGTTCGCGGACAGTCAGACATCTCACTGCCCTCACTGGTTTTCTCTGATGGACGAACCAGGATCTCTGGGTCGGGATGCGTTAGCTCACGTTTGGCCAGATGTGACACTATATGCGTCCTCTCTTGGAGTGTTCAGAGAGGGCCAGGGACACTGTTTTGAATGCACGTGCAGCATCCACTCGAAAGTTGTATGCTAGTAAATGGAAAGTGTTCTCTGACTGGTGTACTAGCTGTGCTATTGATCCATTACACTGCTCAGTGGGATGCATTTTGGATTTTCTGCAACATCTTTTGGAACTTGGGCGGTCTACATCCACGTTAAAGGTATATGTGGCGGCTTTGGCAGCTCACCGATCAGAGTTTAGTGACTCTTCTCTTGGGTCTGACCGAATGATTGTTGCTTTTCTGAAAGGAGCTAATCGCTTGTGCCCTCCAAGGGCCGTCCGGAGCCCGACGTGGGATTTGGGTTTGGTACTCAATTCTTTGTGTCACCCCCCATTTGAACCATTGCCACAGTCTGACATTAAATGGTTGTCATTTAAGACTGCATTTCTCTTGGCCATTACAACGGCGAAGCGTGTCAGTGAGCTCCATGCGCTATCAGTGAGTGCCCCCTGTTTGCGCTGGAGTGGTGAACTCAGTGTTTCATTGTGGCCTAACCCGGCATTTCTACCCAAGATTTTGTCTCCACAGTTCAGGAACCAGCCTATTGTGTTGGCTGCACTGCCGGCTGATCAAGCTGATATAAGGTTGGAGCTATGTCCAGTTAGGTCTTTGAAAGCTTACATTGATAAGACTGCAGCCTGGAGAAAGACTGATCAATTGTTTGTCTGTTTTAGTGATTCACGCAAGGGTGATGCACTTTCTAAACAGAGACTGGCGCACTGGGTGACGCAGGTAATTTCACATGCATACGAGTCTGTGAAGGAACCTCTACCTTCATCTATTCACTGTCACTCTACACGTGCATTGGAAACATCTTGGGCAGCGCTCCGAGGAGTGTCGCTTTCTGAAATTTGTGCTGCTGCAACTTGGAGTTCAGCTAGCACATTTTCACGTTTTTACAGCTTGAATGTGACTCCCTTGCCAGCGGTGTGCGCAGCAGTACTTTCTGCCTGCCCGGACGTTTTGCAAGAGGATTCCTCGTGACTACGTAGGTATTCGTCTTCCACTAGTGCTACAGCACTGCCTCTGGCGGTCTGGAACGATAGGAAATAGAACGCTAGTTACGAACGTAACTGTGGTTCTATGACTAAGTGGAAGACCGCCAGAGTCTCTGGTCACTCGGTATCGCGAGAATGATCTAGAGAATGATTATGACGCGTCAAGGTATTTTATAGATGAAGACACGTCATAAGTCACGAGGTGACAATTTTTTTATTCGATTCTCGGTCAAGCGCGAGCACGAGGGATTTTCCACTAGTGCTACAGCACTGCCTCTGGCGGTCTTCCACTTAGTCATAGAACCACAGTTACGTTCGTAACTAGCGTTTTACAGTAAGAGTGACATAAGCACTACTAATCTAAAATTACTCAACGAGGTTAACGACAATGACACGTCAAAATAATGCTTATGTTCAAGATAATGCTGAAAAAGCTAGTCTGTACTGCAATGTCAAAGGATGTGTCTCGCATAGTCAGATCTAGCTTGATTATAAAGTATGAAACTATATAGAATACATCTATGTGTTTTCAAAATAAACTTTAAAATCAAGCTACAATAAAAGTGTCATTTTGATGACCTCATCTGTCAACATGATGGCAATGAATTGCAGAGCTGGTGCGAGTATTTCCCTGTATATATGCTCTCACACCGTTGGCATATTTGTTTTGGGCTTATTTTGTGACTGAGAGTAAAAAGTATAGCACACATTTACATATTCTTCTAAACGCCACTCTCAGCGTCATCTCTCTTGAATCACGTCCAGTCTTTTGTACGAACACAAGCAAGAGCAATAAGCTGCTGAAGTATCTTACCCAGATCAGTATTAGGCCCAGCCAGAACCTGTCTGAACTTGTCGAGTCTTGACGCCTCTCTCTCAGTCATGGCAGGAGTTCCCGATGTGTTCTGATCCGCCATACGGGCCACCAGTGGAATCGTAGGCCGGTGCGGGAGTGACTGCTGTCTGTGTAGTCCTGCCTGTTCAACGCCCGCTTCTGACCAACAAAAAAAGAGAAAACACAGCTGGAACGAGAATATACAATCCACTGTCTGCTTTCTCACTTGCCTCAGCCTATTAAATGTAATCACGGAGGCAGTTCATGACACAGTTTGCCCAGAGGTCAGACAAGGCACTTACCCGTAAGATGCTCAGCTAGTAGGAATGAAACACTTCTCTGTCAATCTAAATCCATTATAGAGCTTGGACAGATGAGCCTCATTCAGAGTGCCATCATCATTAAGAGTGGGAATTTTTTAGCACCGCACAATTCAATTCATTTCGAATAGATTCTATTTTAATTTCAATTCAGGGAGTCATGATGAGATTAGATATTCTTAATGTGTATACATTCTTCAGCAAAAGCACAGGGACCAATCATTTGCGAGTTAAACCTGGTACGTCTCAATTTTTTGTTAGCAAGTGTACACATCAATCCCATTAGGGAAGGTTGGCTAAGAAGATACACTTACTAGAGTACTTACTGTAATTAAAGAGGAAATGAAGCAGACAATCAAGTTTACATTATTTAGTAAACTTTTTTTCACTTCAATAAAAAATAAAAACACAGAACAAGCACAATGTAACAATTTTAAAGAAAAAATGATGTTTTGTTATAGCTTTTGGAGCTATAACAAAATACTGTATATATATTAAAACTTTGTACTTTAAAACATCCAAAAAAAAGGGAAATGTTTATTTAATGTATTTATTATTTATTCTATTCATTTTAACATCAAGCTAAACGGAACGGTTTAATGTGTTCTCACTTCACTCAAATTTTTTATTTTGATTTATTTTAAAAACTAAATATTTTTTTATCCTCATTTCAGTTTAAATTGATTATTTTTAATGATTTAGTTGTGCAAATTATTTAATTTGACTGATTTGTCATCAGTTTAAAAATAATTGACACTTGATTAATTGAACGACTAGATTTTTTGCATTAAAAATGTTTTGTTTAGTCCCAGATACACATATTTTAGTTATATATAAACAGCCTATATATATATATATATAAATAAATTGCACACACTCTTTCTTCTGTGTCAATTAGTGGGTCAGAATAAGTATAAGAATGAGTACCCGGGTACATTCTATTGTATAAATGCCATTGTATTTTCCATGTTGGCAGTGTTTCACGCACTTGACAACGAATCGCAATGCATCAGTGAATTGATTTGCCCAAATGCTCAATAATCATGCAGCCCAAACTCTGAAAGTCACTTTAAAATGTGATTGTATGCTTGTTAGAGGCATTAAATGGGTGACTTTGAGAGATCATTTGCGCATTAAGCATCATAATATCTTCAATGTTTAAAGATGTTCGTGCATAAATTCCTGCAGAAACTCCACCATGCTTGACAGCTGCTGACAGCGTCAACACAAGGTACTATTAGAGTAGAGGCAAAACACGTCAACAGGAAGTCCATTAACACAGTCATCCATCGTCACTCTGACTGGAAAAACAAAGGACTGGCACAACTTCCAGCCAGTGCAGGTAATGGTGGAAGCAGAGAGTCCCCATCTCATATACTCAGAGAAATGTATTTCGTTCTTTACTCAAGGGATAAGAAAATATTATAAGAAAATGGGGCTGACCTTGACTAAAGATTTGTCTTGTCGACTAGTAGTCGTTCATTTAGTCGATTCATTGCATGTGTATATTAATAAGGTACATAAATCATAATGATGAGCCTTAATTGCCTATATAACACATAGCCTAATCGCATAAATAAAGCTTGCCACAGTGCACCGGCAAAAGTAATGATTATGAATGTGTCGTGAAAAACAAACGCAAAGAGACTGTCTGAACATTTTAATCTATTGTTTTCCAAAAACAGAAATTTCAAGCAAGATATACTTCTCATGTACGCGAGCAGTGGTAACTTAAGTTATGTAATCAGATTTTTATTCAAGTAACTATAAAAGTAACGCATTACTTTTAAATTTACAATAAAATAGAGTTATTTTTTAACACAAGTTAGTTTCTTTTCCCACTTATTGACCGACAGCTCTCCTCTCCTCATGTTGACAAGAATCATAAGTGGAGAGGCTTTGTGTGTGAACATGAGGCTTCTTAAATGTGAGCATTTACTAAATTAACTTGCACAAAAAACAGATTCAGTTTTCCACAAAATCAGTGAAAACCAAAATCAGAAGATCTCCATAAAATATGTTAAGTAAAACAAATATTTATATGCATTTAATCTCACTTTATTGACAAATATCTTGCTGCTGACCTTCGATGATTCAGTTCAACCATAAGCAATATTGACTTTTTGTTTTTATTGGTGAAGTGTTAAACTTTCTTCTTCTGAGATTCAGAATGGCAGCAGCTGAGATGTTTGTTTGAGCTCTACTGTATGGGAGTGAATTTGCTTTCCATTCAGCCTGGGGATTATTTAGATTGTGGTGTGAAAGAGCCTTTACATTTACCAAAAGAATATAACTTTTTTGTTCTTTAAAAAAAAACAACGCCCAGATAAGAGAAAAGGTAACGCAAAAGTTACGCAATGCATTACTTTTCATAAAGAGTAACGCTATTAGTTACTTTTTAAGGCAGTAACGCAATATTGTAATGCATAAAGTTCACGCTGAGTTTCAGTTCATTTTTTGACGTGCTCAGGATGAGACATCCTGTTTGTTTTCTTTATTTTACAAAAGCACAACGTTTAGTTATTGTGAGCACGCACAAATAAAATGTGGCCATTTCGAATGATGCATTAGGCTAATCTTGATATAAGACCAAAGACGACTAAGTACTTTACACCGTCGTTTTCACTGACTCCAATTTGCTTGGGAAACACGCATTTCTGATGTTACAGCCTCTCGTTTAATTACCACAAGAAATAAAAATAAAACCTATTTAATGAAGGTCGTACTAATTAGCTTAGAAGAGGACAAGGAGAAAATGAAATGCTAGAGTTCAGAAACAGGTCACAGGTCTGATCCAAAATGCAAACTTTCATGTAAGTTTTATGAAAATTGGTTCATGCAAGGTCTTGCATCTGGATGACAACGCAACATTGGAAAAATGGTAACCAAGATTATTTTTTGGTTTTGGTTGTGCACAAGTTGTTAAGGTGTTCTTTTTTTCTCTTTCAATGCAAGTCTGTCTTGAAAATGTCATTTTATTTTCTGCCAGGGGAAAATGATGACTCCTATCATTTAGAAAGCCAACAGCACAGATCTCATCAACAAATGTTAAACTATATGACATTTATAAAACATGGAAGTGGTTGGCTGCATCAGATATCAGAAAAAATATTATTATTATTAATATAACATTGTTATTTTAGTATTATGTACCATTATAATTTGCACTGACTTTTTTTATATTTTCAGTTTTCATCTTTATTACATTTTGGTTTTATTTTCTGTTCTGTTCCTAACTTTAATTTCAGTTTAGGTTTTTTCCATGTAATATTTATATTTAGCTTTATTCAATTCCCAATAGGGTTCCCAATATTATTCAATGGTAGCAAAGATTACAGAAAATTTCCAGTTTTTTCATAAACGTTTGGAAAATTTCTGCCTTTTTGCAACCTTATTAAAAAAAAAACGTATTTGTTTTACTTTACTACAACAACAACAACAACAACAACAACGTTATAAACACAACCTAAGATTAACGACAGATTTATTACCGTAACTGAGCAACCAGCCAAACAATCAAGCAGACTAAAAGAGTAAAGAGAGACAGGAAATGCAGTTGTTCTGATGCTTGACTGACCTTTAGGCGAGCCGACGGGAGCTTCACTGTGTGACTTCACCAGTCTGTTATCACTGAATGGAAGAGCCTCTGAACTGAAGGATAGATCTGTTGTCGTTTTTGTCCCTTCGTCTATCTCATCCTCTCCTTCTGGCTCTTCGTCCTCTACGACACGCGCTTCCTCACCGTCCTTTTCATCAGGCTCGCTCATCTTGTCCATCTGCTGCTGTCTTCTTTCCTGCAGCTTGCTGTGGTTTTCTATCACCTTGTTGGCTGTCTCCATGACCACCTCAATGTTGAGATTTTGGGCTGCCATTGCGAGAAGTTCATCATCATCATCTCCCACATCCCAGGCGTCACTGGTGATGCTCTCAAACTCTTGGAAGGTGGTGGCTTTCTTTGGTTTTCCTGGCGTAGTGGTAGACGGAGGCTTGTTGACTGCTTTCATCAGACTGCAACAAAAAGATGAGACTTCTGTTGAAATATTTCTCAATCTCTCACAGAATGCTGGTGCTCCACATGCAATATTTAATAATATCCCTGCATTTGGGAAAAGACAACTCATAAAGAGCATGTTCTGGTTTCTCTGACTCGCATTGGTAGTTGCTACATTGCTGCTCACCTATAAAAACGAATATTTTCTCAATGTTGGTGAATCACTAGTAATTGTCACATCACACTGACAATAGCTGCTACTAGATCTTCTGCTCCTGTTGCCTCAAACTGCCAACTCTCATTAAAATCAGATGACTTCCATACACTTTGTCGTAGCAAAGTGCTGTCATCATTTATTCACCCTCAAGTTGTTCAAAAAAAACTGCATGAATTTCTTTAAGTTGTATACAGTAACAAATCGCTTATAAATAATTTACAAACAATTATTAAATTAATAGTTCATAAACTAAAATTAATACATTAATAGACTATATACACAAATAGCGATTACTTCATTCTTTGTCACAATTATTATTGTTTCATTAGCTCATATGTAAAGAGTTAGATAACACCAACTTTTCAACTGTAAACAGTTCTCACTTTAGATTAGGTCACGGATGATGGAAAAATGGCTTTAAGTGCTTTGAATCAACCTTTATTGGACATTAATTGCATTCATATTTGTTCATTAAAATTCTTGCAAAATAACTTTTTTAAATCTACCATTTTAAGCAATGCATGTTTGTGTAATTTTTATACAGTGGTGTGTCTTGGATTTTTTACTTATAAAAATTGTGCCGTGGCCAAAAATAATTAATATCGTTTTGTATATAGTATTTTCATATATTAACTACGGTTTATAAAACATTTATTAACTATAAACTAATAGCTTGAAAATTATTTGTAAATATTTTATTACTGTATACTTATTATAAAGCGTTATTGAATTTCTATCTTCTGCTGAACGCAAAAGAAGAAATTTGGAAGAATCTGGGTAACAAATGGACTCTATTGACTTCCGTAGTATTTTTTTCATACTTTGAAAGTCAAAGGGTCCATCAACTTTTTGATACCCATATTCTTTAAAATATCTTCTTGGGGAATAAGGTCAGTTTAAAAAAGGAAATGAGATCCAATGCTTAATATGCTCTGTTCGATCTGATGTTGCATTCTCACTACAGCTGGTTAAGATAAAAATCCTATTTCCACTTCCAGATTTTGGTCTAGTTCAGGCATGCTGTTTCACGTGGCACTGAAATGGGCAGGGTTTGCTGACTCATTGTAGCAACATCTGTGGTTGTGACAAAGAAAACAGCATTGACTGTGACCTGACAAGTATGACCACTTCATTTCCACTTTAAATCACGTTTCTGGCTTTGTGAATGATTAATGTTATAGCAAAGCGGAGAATTTGGTATCTGTCACTATGTGACATGACTTTCTCGCTCTCTGGAAAGAAATTTTTTTTACGATGACATCACTTGGGTTGTGTTCACTTTACACATATCTCTCTCTCTATGACAGACTGATGGACGGACGGACAGAACAATGAAATTGAAACACCTGGTTTTATACCTCAATAACTTATTAGTATGTTGTAGTAGGGGCCACCTTTTTCCAATCCAGCATTCATTTATCTTAGGAATGACACATACAAGTCCTTCAAAGTGTTGAAAGTGATTTTGACCCATTCCTCCTCCAAAACAGTGGCCGGGTCGTTATATGATGCAGGTGGAGAAAAAAAAATTCTGACTTGATCCTGCAAAATAAAATCTTGATCCTGCTCAAAACTATTTAGATCTGGTGACTGGGCAGCCAATGGGAGATGTTCAACTTCACTTTACAAACCATTCTGTCACGTCTTGCTGTGCGTCGAAAGGTTCGGTAGTCCTTGGCAGTGGCATGTCCATCAAGCATAGTAGGGAATGCCATAATATTACTGCCCAAACCATCACTGATTCACCCCCATGCTTCACTCTGTCACACATCTTTGGGGCTTCTCCACACCGTAACTTCCACAGATGTGGGAAAGACAGTCAAGGTGGACTCATCAGAGAATAATACATGTTTCACATTGTCCACAGTCCAAGATTTGCACTGTTGGCACCAATCAAACCAACATTTGGCCTAGGCACGAGTGATCAAAGGTTTGGCTATAGCCAGTTACGCTAGTTGGATGTGGTTTGTGCGTGGAAGTATGCCGACATTACCCTTGATACTAGCACTTGCTGTCCAGTTCACAGATGAGCCAACGAGAGACACACCAACAATTTATACTTTTCTGAACTCTGATATGAATTCCATTATGTTGTGTGGTTCGCAATATTTTATATACAGCTGAGATATTACCATATTTTTCGCATATTTTTAAGACGCACTTTTTCTTCCCCAAAAGTGTGTGGGGGGGTGAGTTGGTGCGTCCTATCCGACGAATAGATAGTTCCCACAAGCCTCGGCAGGTGCCCGTGACGCCATCTTGATAGGCAGTAAGCGCGAAGTTTAAAGCAGCTGCTGCTGGTAACGCTAAAGGAAATCGTTCTGCGGACAAAAGACTAAACATTTTTTCATTAAAAGGAAAATGGCATCCGAATCACCACTAAAGGAGAAATACAGGGATGGATTAGATGAGCAGACAAGGCTTAGATACGACCAGAAGATCGCGTGTATTGGAATCGATCCATATGAAGTGTCGAGCAAGGAGATGTCTAGCGACGTAGATTTACTCCCGGCAATTTCGTACTATGACATTGTAAACTATTTGATACATACAAAAAGTGCTTACTCATCAGAAGAACTTAGAAGTTTGAAAGCAATGGAATCGTACAATCAATGCTTCACTGGATGGGGAAAAGATGTTTCGTCGATGAGAGTCAACAACAAAGTACTAGTGACAGGCCGAGTAAGTAAACCAGTGTTAATATTAGGGATGTGCTTTTCGACTAATTTGTTATTCGTTTAAACGAAAATTTTGTAACCGACTAGTCTAAAAGTAATGGCGTTAGAAATAAGGTCACGTTTCTGCGGCGCGCTTTACCTTCTGCAGCTTTATGTAGCGAGAGGCGTGTGTGTCGGTTTCCATGGTGAAACCTGTGACAATGAGTTCAATAAACAGGTAAAGAATAAAAAAGTATATATTTATTTAAACTGAACGTGACCACAGTGGCGGACAGTTGTAGTAAATGACGCGATGATTTGGCTGTTTCGGCTCGTCTCTCCAAACATGTCCGTGTCTGTCCAGTGGAACAGTTTATAAAACACTTTTCTGTCTCCTCGTACTTTAAAATACTCCCTCACCTCGTTCGTCTTTCAGTGGTCATTATTAAACCCGCCGTGACTGATATAAACAAAACGCATGGGAGATCTGCGGTAAAGATTTAGTTTCTGCTTGTTGTTTCCATGGCGACGCATCATGCTTGTCACGCAGTTCAGAGAATCGGCTTTACAACACATAAATTCAGTCACTTCTCTCAAAATGCATGACAGTAAGTGTCCGGTGAAGCGGGAAAAGAATATGAAGTTTATAGTAACCTATGCAATGTGTATCTGATATGAATAAAACACCTTGTCAGTTTATAATGAACTTGAGACAATCACACCAGGCTTCTGTTTACTTCTGACACCATGATTTAATTAATCTAAGGTGAGACAAAAATCCTTTCCCTAACAGGGATTTGAACCTGAGCTACGCTTCGTTGTCCCCGATCCACGATTAGTACAGCCTTTCACCCAACAAGAAACTACCATTATGCTGCTTCTGCCTATCGAGATGCCGGACGGCTGTAAAGTGCCCGTATGTGTGACGTCATGTGGGAACTATGTATATAAAGATTCCGCGGAGCGCAACCACGGCCGTGGTGATGACGAGTGGGGGGCAATGGTAGACTTTACAGTGATGACTGTGGCGAGGGGTGCGTGATTCAATGAGGTCTGCAGCGGGAGAGAGAGTCGGGAGACGAGCGGTCACCACGGAAGCAGAGAACGCGAGGCTCACGAGTGCAACTGAGAGAAGTGAAACTAATCCTTCTTTCCCTGTGACAAAAGAATATTACCACACTGCTGCCGAAACCCGGAAGAAAGAAAGAGAAAGGAGGCGGGGTCAGCGTGCTGAGAATCACGGGCTCTTTTATTTCCTCAGACTTGAACAAAAATAAAACAACAACCAAAACATGCGCGTTCGGCGCTCACGCGTCACTCTGCGAGTCACGCCTCTTTCTCTTGGTTTAGTTTCACTTCTCTCAGTTGCACTCGTGAGCTTCGCGTTCTCTGCTTGCATGGTGACTCGCGTCTCGCCGGGTCTCTCTCCCCATCTCTCACTTACTCGTATCCCGACTCTCTCTCCCACTGCAGACCTCGCTGAACCAAGCCCCCCTCGCCACAGTCACCTATTCCGCACTTGCCGGTTTACACACAAAGTGAATAACCAAAGAGAAAAGGAACGGTAAATAATAATACACTTAGCAACCATAAGACATAAGCAACAAACTATTAGACACACCATACACAAGGTTTAAACACAATGAAGTAAACACAACGACTTTTAGTAATGCCTTGGATGGAACAGAAGACAACGTCTTATTTGACACCAGTGAGGAAGAAAGTGATGACAATGACTGCGTGGATCTGTCCTTCCTCATTTCTGATAGCAGCGAAGAAGAGGAATTATTGGGGTTCGAATAAAAAACATTGCAGCCTTATTTTTGTTACTTTCACTGTTTACTGTTAATGAGAGTAAAGATAGTTCTTAATATGTTACATGGTTGCAAAAAAATTCTCTTAAACTGCTGTTAACTTTATACAGTTGATATAAAATATTTTACTACAGTATTTGGTTCAGAATCTTTTTTTACTAGATTTTCCTCCTTTAAAATTGGGTGCGTCTTATGTTCCGGAGCGTCTTATATGGCGAAAAATACCTTCACACTCTGATTGCAACGCAGAATTGGTGAAGATTGGGTAAAAGACCATGAAGATATAAGCTTGACACCTCCAACAACAATTTATTGACCAGTGTTTCAGTGTCAATTGTCAATTGTCCAACCCCTATATCTAGATAGATTTCACTCTTTCACTTTGAAATATGTGAAACTAAGAATTTGAAATAGACTGCGACCAGCACAGACTTAAAAAAAGAAAAAAAGAAAGTGAAAGCATGAAAAAAGAATACAAATGCATCCTCTGTCTGAATATGCCACATACTTAACTTCCTTTAAATATAGCTGCACTTACTTGGCATGTAGCAGAGGGTCAAAGGGAGGATGTTGGGCTCCGTAAACATGCTGAATACTGTGAGAAAAAAAATAAAAACATAACCATGCATGTTTATAAGAAATATCTGCCTCTATTTTTAACTCCCTCCATTATTTGTATGCTCAGAAAACTGGTTTGACAAGTCCTGAAGTAATGATGCAGAAAAGAAATAAAACTGTGCTTCATTTAAAAGACTTATCAGATACATTTATGGTCAAATGGAATGGAAACAACTTAAAATACTTATACATTTCTCACCTGTATATCTATTCTACATTAATCATTACATTTTAGAAAGTTGCTATCATCAAAATGCACAACTGTACCATGTAATTATCGTGATATGTAAATATAGTAATCATCCAGTACCCTGATATGTATCAAAATACTACTACTAACAAAGTATTATAATCTGTAAGAGCTGTCAAGAGGGGCCCAGCAGCACATAGCTAAAAGGCTAACACTGGACTTCATGAACTAACACAACTTTAATCAGTAAAAGAGATATGATAACCATATATACAATGATCACAGTGCTAGAATAATATAAACATGATCAATATAAACTTAATACATCCTTAACATGAATCCAAACATAGAGGTGTACAGCTAACACGAGGCACCCTTAAAAAAGATCCGCTTTTATTGACACACTTCCTTCTAAATACTTGGAGCTCCTCTGGTGAGATCCAGCGTTGACATATATTGTTCAATTAGCTGAATCTCTAACTGAACACATACACACATATAGCTAACACATATACATTAGCATGAACACGTCACTCACTTCCCAGGAACCTTAGCTGTGTTTCTCTTCCAGAACTGTTTTTTGTTGCCGTCACCTGACATCTTTTGACTTCGGAGTACTCGCTCATTAATTAATTTAGAGAAAAATATTGATAAGTTGTGCAAATTGGGCACGAAGAGTTTATTTACACCTCAATTCCTCTTCGCAAACTCAGAGAGCCGCCATGTTGGTACCGCCCACTTGACATAGGCGTAGCTGTGATTGGCTAAAGGGTCTGATGAGTGGCTGCTGAAAAGCCAATCATGAGTGGACATTTCGTTCACTCACTGACTTTTTTTTTTAAGTTACAATTTTAAATGTGAAATACATGAGCATGTGATTTTGTAAATACTGTATTATACAATAAATATTATACTATACATTTGCATTGTAATAATGCAAATTTATAGATTACTGAATAGCAATATTATTACATACAGAACTTCATAATTTATCAATGTTCAGTTTGCAACCTACCTTAATTTCTCCATATGATGAAAGTAAAAGAGGACTGATGTTGTTTGGGTTTAAAAAAGGAATAAAATAATCATATTTAAAAATTTGTGGCTTAAAATGTTACATTTGGGTCAGTAAAAATAAAAATGGATCAAATAAAATAATTATAATACTGTAATAATATAATATATAATAATATAATAATTATTTATTTGTTTGATTGTTGCTAGTCACAGTGCTTGCCGGAAACCACCTCATAAGCCAATACTTTAAGCAAATATAAAATAAGCAAAACTTATTTTCCTCGTCATATCAATGAATTTATGAAAACGTGTCAATCACCTGCGTCGCACCTCCTACGCCAGGATTATGTGTGACGCGCTTGTCTCAAGCTCCGCCCACTTTACCAGGAAAGAGAAAACCGCTATGTAGCCAAAGAGCTCAGGAGGATATCAGCACCATTGCTGCGATTGTAGCGTTATTAATATGTTTTAAAGCGTGTGGTTTGAACCCGTTGTGAATATGAAAGTGAGATAACTAGCAGTGTGTTAGTGGTAAAGCGCAGGAATGGAGAAGCAGTCGTGTCTGTTGTTTTCTGAGCTGTGTGTTCAGCGCAGACTCTATGAGGTCACGTTAAACTGCGCGATTCTCGCGTGGAAACACGTACAACTCCCCAAAAAACACACCGGACGCGCCATATATGGAGCTGTCAGAGCTGGTGAGTTGCGCATCTAATGCAATAACTCTTTTACAGATATGCAGTGCATTTTCTCCGATGTTGACTTTGTCTAGTGGTGTGTGTCTCAAAGCAAACAGAGCTGCCCTATCCGGCAGACAGAGGGCTTGGGCATCGTTCAGGACAGGGAATCAGTGAACCTTTTGTTATGGGCCAGCTTGACACTTTTTTTAAAGGTGAACTGAGCTCTATAGGTGTTGGGGCACAGGGGGTATTGTGGAAAAGTTGGATGCCCAAAAGCTCTGCTGACCTGAAACCCAGTAAAGATTCCTTCTCAAACACTACCGACTTGGCTTTAAGGGTTAAAACGGAACATTTTTGGAACATTACAGAAAAAAAAAAAATCAAGGTACTGGATTAAACCTTAAAAAAGTTCCATCCACCTCTTAACACTGGTTCATTTGTGTACTGTCTTTGTACCTAAAATACCATTATTGCACCCCTAGAGATAACCCTTGTTAAGGTACACTTTTTTTGGTACATTCCTCTATCTTGATTTGTCTGTCTTGATTGTCCTTGTTTTGTTGACAATCTGTGTCTCTACTAGACCCTCCCTTGTGAAGACCTCATGAATACGATCTTCAATCAGACGGAACTGGATTAAATATTTTGACTGTCCCGATCTCAGTCTAACTTCTGTCCTGAAATGCTGTCAATGTAATAATCATGCATTGTTTGTTTGACCAGAGGAGAACTGAGAGCTGCTGTACAGCCAAAACAAACTTTGTTGCATTATTTTCCTGTCATTTCTATAAAGCTGCTTTGAAACAATCTCTATTGTAAAAAACCCTATATAAGTAAAGGTGACTTGACTGTGTGTTGAAGTCCCGTAAACACACACATTCTGCCTTTAAATGCTCGGATCTGTGATGCACAGACATGCAGCTGATTCAGAGCAGGTCTATGATGCTCTAAGCCAGGGGTCTCAAACTCAAATTAGCTGGGGGCCGCTGGAGGCAGAGTCTGGGTGAGACTGGGCCGCATCAAGTATTCCACAAAAATAGCATTTAAAAAAAATAAAATAATTCTCAAGCGTCATTATTGACAGTTCTTTAACTTCATTGGGTTCTTCTGATAATGAACTGTCCTGAACATAAACAGAATATTCTAGAACATGAACGGTTCTTCTGAATATGACTTGAGGCCTGCATCGCTTCCTCTCACACAGCTGAGCCACATTTGGCTTGAGAGAGGAAACAGTTGAGACTCTCGGTATAGCTTGAAGATGATTGTCAGTAAGTAGACCTGTACTTGGACTTACTGAAGTTCAAGGTTGAGGAAAAAGTTACTAATTTTTTCGAGATACTAAGTCATTATAATGAGAAACTTTCTCATTTTTTCGAGATACTAAGTCATTATTATGAGAAACGTTCTCATTTTCTTGAGATACAAAGTCATTATTATGAGAAACCCTCTCATTATTATGACTTAAATAATCTTTTTTTTTTCTCCACTGTGGCGGAAATGGGCTTCCATACTTTCCTGATGACATGAACATCGTAACATTTGCATATGGTAGAAAACACTGAGATAGGCGACTGCTACCGGCTGTGAATTATCAGCTGGGACTGTGGGACCCCTTTATTTATTATGTACAAACAATGGGATGAAGCCACAGAGGCGTTATTTACTGGATTTTATTGTCTATGTTAACCCCATGGGTTCATCGGGACAACCTAGCCAACACCGATGTCCCATTGACTATGTAACCGGGGCGGGTAACTGAGACCCCTGATGAACCTCAAGCCAGACTCTAAAGCTGGATGGCGGGCGGGATCTGGCTGAGTGTCCCAGCAGAGCTCCACTCTTCTCAATGAAACTTTTAATGGAACATCGGTTTTGGTCGTTAATTTGCAGACTCGTAGTGATAACATATCATCCGCATAGATAGTGGCATTTATATCGCTATCAACTTTTAAGCAAATCAGCCCATTTCAAATGATGGACAAAAAAAATACAATCCGCATGACGCTAAATCCAACGCCGATAACAGTAACATTCACTTTGTCGGCTCAAAGTAGAACATGCTCAATTTCAAACACAATAAGAAGTAATAATTCTATGATAGCTTTGACAAGTGTGATGTTGCATGGGCAGCTCAATAGTTGTGAAAGCTCAATAGTTCTGTCTGCATCAAGCCCAACCGATGCCCCGTCCCCGGGAGTCATTTACTCCACTGTGATTGGTTGGCTTGTACAGCTCCAGCTTGCACAAAAAAGGAACCTTCTGCACACAACGTGTTAAAGCGCTATTCATTCCAAATTCGCGGGCTGCACTTACATTAAACTTTCATATTGTCCCACGGGCCACAAAATATTGTTTCGCGGGCCGCATGTTTGAGACCCCTGCTCTAAGCACTACTGACTTGGAAAATGCCCAAGATACCATAAACACCCCTTTCACAACAGTGGCTCAATGGCTCAAAAAGGCAAAATCTTCCTGTAATTGATTCAGCCTGAGGTTAGGCAGCTTTCACACCGCACCAGAGTTCGGCTGTTGTGTTCACACTGATCCAAACGAATCATACTCGGCCTAAACCTAAACCGTGCCGGTGTGAAAACCTCTTAAATGTTAGGACATGTAGCAACTTAATACATTTACTTTAATAAATGGCTGGCAATAACATCAGATTCACTAACATTGAAGTTGTGTATTCTCAGACTGTGCTGAAAGGTCAGAGAGGTCACTGATGATCTAGTGGAATTGGATTTTGTTTCCTCCTGTCTGCTCCTTACACTCTTCTGTTCTGTTCTCGTATTTCTGCTGAGTTGTGCCTGGGATTGTTCATGTAACTTTAGATGTCTGTCATATATTAACCTCCAGGTTCAGGTTGTTAACCAGTTATTTGTTTTTTTACATTATTTTCTGAAAATCACACTTGTTCAATATGAAGTACACATATGCATGGTAAACACTTAGAAAGTCCCTTTCAGAAGAACATCATGGACAATAGTGACAACAAGTTATATGCTTGACAAATGGTCAGCGCATGTCATGGGACACAAACTTTCCAGATTACTCTTTCATCTTTTATTATTTTCCAACCACTTTTGTTAATCGTTTAAACATAACCATCTCATAATGTAACAAATTGTATGATGCTTGTCCATCATGTTTTGAGCCTAAGAGTTTGGCTAGCACTACATGTATCACATTTTACATATACTTATCACAGTCACAACAGCAACATATTGCTTAAAAACCCAGGACCATTAAATACAAATTGCTAATAGTCAAGAATAAGACTTACAATCTTGCAATTGATAGATAGAAAATGTTGAGTGTGGTGCATTCAAACATGCGGTACATGTTATAAACATTAGATACATATTAAATGGCAGATGAACTAACTGGGCTTTTCATTTGAAAATCATAGTCCGTGATAATCATCAGGAATCAATGGCCGCTGTGAACTGTTGCTGTAAAAGAGTCTTCTAAAAATCGTATGTTGCACAGTCATAAAGGTGTGTAATAACATTAGTGTGAGTGGATGTGTTGCATAAAAAGAGGTTGTCTTTTGACCTTTGGAGCATGTTTAAAACTGTCCCTGTTAAAGAACCATAAAATCCACATAATATTGAGACCTAATGTAGTTTTTAAAATGGTTTTATCCTAAGCAAGACCTTTTACCATCCCGTGGATGCATAATACTTTATGCTGAGGAGAAGTTGAGAACTGGGTGATCTCCAGCAGTAAGATCCATTACACAAAACCGGCTTTTATTTAAAGGTCTTGATGGATGTTTTCCTCAGGGCCATGACACATATGAAATTAAGTTTCCACCCTGGTTACGGTAGTTCAAGGCGCTAAAGGATTTTACATGAACAGATCTATTGCTCATGAGGTTGCTTAAACTGTTTTTGTCATCAGTACCCAAATATATTTCTATCATGACAACTCTTTGAGATTGCCGTGGTTATGGATATGGAAATGTTAATGCATTTGGTATTGATGGAATAGATCTGCAACGATGTGCTGCTTCACACAGATTGCTGTGAGCATGAAAGGCATTCTGCTGCTGCACATGTAACAGACATGAATTAACCCCCATAGCAGGTAGAGCTGGGGAAGGAGGAGGGTTTCTGAAAGCGTGTTGCAGACTACCGGTACTAACAGTACCACTACCGGTATTTGAATGTTGAACCGCAACTCATTGGCCGCTGATGCAACGGCAACCAATCAGCTGCGCTATGTAGATGATGATGCAATAACTCACCAAATGACTTAAAGGCCTATTAGCCTGTGTCATCTAAAGTTTCATACCAGAACTTGGTACAGTAATATCTCGGTTTACGAGTTTAATTCATTCCAAGAGCGAGCTCGTAACCCAAAATAGTCGTACACCAAAACAATTCCCCCCATAAGAATGCACCAAAAATCAATTAATTCGTTCCACACGATTATAAATGCCCATTTTGAATATTTTTTTTGTTTTACCCTATTAATTACAGTTAAAATTATAACCATTAAGATCTCATATAAATACTAATTAATAATTGACAATTAAACTCAAAAAATACTTGACAATTTACTGTAATGTACTTTGAGCAGCGTCTGCTGGCGTGAAGGAGAGGAGAGAGAAGAGGGAGGGGGAAAACACAAAACCCAGATTCATGTGCAAATGAGTGAATTTATTATAATAGTGCAGAAAACAAACGAAGTGATAATCGAGACGCGTGCACGCGAGCGAGCTCAGGGAGACGCGCGCGCGCGCGCAAGTACCGCAAGCACCACGCGGACATAACACAGGAGTGGAGAGAAGTGTATATTCACATAGGCAGATGATATGAGAAGTGGATGTCCACGGATGATATGAGGTGTGTCGGTGATCAGCCCCCACTCACACCCACAGGCAGAACTAGGAGACAATGAATTCATGAACCACGTATACATTTCACTACGTGAACAATAGCGATCACAATTAATTAATGTTATCTCTTCTAAAAGTATAGCAAACAGAGTGATGCTGAGAGAATGAATGAGTTAAGGGGTGATAAAGGGGTTGGAACTGCGTGACTGTGTTATGAGAGGCTGTCATTAGGATATTTCCAGTAAAAATGTGTGCGACGATATTGAGCGTTAGGACTTTCCACACAAAAATGCACGTGGGTGAGGAGAAAAATTTGCTCGCACTCCGATACAATGCTCGTACACCGAGTTGACCCTCCATGCTCGTACACCGATTTGCTCGTATACCAAGTCGCTCGTAAACCGAGGTATTACTGTATTTGTTTTGCTCTCTGTTTTTTTTTGGTTCTGGAAAGTTTCTGGGGGAAAAACATCCAGATAACTTTTTTCTATCACTATTTTTTCTAACTCTTTCACCTGTTTTATTGCCATGTAGACACAAAGAACATGATTTTTTTTTTTTCTCATTTGTTTCTACTGCGGAAAGCTTCAGGTTGTCAGTGTGGTTTGTGTTAGCGTTGGCTGTCTAGTGTGTGATGTACTTTGTCCATCAGCCATGTAATCTAACCCCTTTCACCATGAGTTAGTTTTCTCAGAATGCACGTAACTGAAGTAGTGGGGACACAAAAGACATTATTTGTAGAGAGCCCTTTCACACTAAACAAATGTTTGGTTTTGCTGGAAAGGTCATGTTGGATGAATGAATGGTGTTATGCTGGTCAAATATTGTCCTTCAGAACTTTGCGAGAAGGGAATAAACGTTTGGTCCCAAACTCATGTCTCCATGGTAATGACTGCCTGGAAGAATACGAGTAATATTCCGCAACATGATCTGCATCAGGATCCATAATTAATGCATGTGTACTGGCATTGATATTTCAAACCCTTGCCATAAAATTGAAGTTTCCGCTCCCCTAGTGCTATTAAACTTTCACCCCTCAAGACATTAATTTGTGGCTCGCGTGATGTCATAATTGTGCAATAACCAACTGCACAACAGCAATAATCAGTTTTTTTTTCCTCCTTGCCTTTTTAATAACAAACAATCCTGGGACTCGGGAGGTATAACTGCCATGCAATGATAGAAATTAAATAATTAAATAAAGATTAGTAGCATACTGTTTTTAATTATTGTAAAGATTTTATCTTTTAATAATAGTTTATTCCTAAATTAATTTATTTGCATTTATTTACCCCAGAAGTGCCATCAAATTGTAGATGCTGACAGGTAAAATACTATTGCTCACTAGGTTTGGGAACAGAACTTTGAGGGCAACACACCAAACTGCATTTGACTCAACTCTGTTTGTGGAAAGCAGTAGTTCTACATGTCAGCTGGTTTAGTGTGATGATATTAGTCTCATAAGGCATTTGGCAGACAGAAAGCTGTTATTTAACGTTCAAGGACCCCTGGAATGTCAACTATTGTTCCGTGGTATTTCCTTTAACCTCTTTAAGTTTACTCCCTCTGTGTAACACAATATACTAGTTAACATGGAAATTACAACATTTTGTGCAATCTGATGTGTCAGCATTGTTTAATGTTCATCCATCCATCCATCGCTCATTCAATTATTTTTCCACTACAATTCTTCTACAAACACTGTTTATTTATATATATATATATATATATATATACAGTATTAAACAGAGTGTAAAAAAATTGTAGTGGAAAACAATGACGATGTTACGTTTCAAAGGATGTCTGTATATTTTACAGTGTACAAGTATATATTTCATTAATTGATATGATATTATCTCATGTAGATGTTTATATAGATAACATGGACGTTAATGATCTACCTGATGGGTTAATGGCATATGATTTCTGCATGTCTTATAAAGCATTTAAAAATGGCAACATCTGTGATCAAGCGAGAAACAGACATATGTATAAATTTCACATTTGTTGTCAAGGCAATCAAGACCATTTGATAACTGTGGGAGTGATGCAACCATTTTCAGGAAAAATACAAAGAAATGTTAAAAAAAAAATTAGAGGTGCAGCGACGCGTCGACATCATCGATTACGTCGACTACAAAAATACATTGGAGTGTCACATTATTTACATTAATTTATAATAATGGTGGTTTCTGTTCCCAGGCATGAATATGTCACATAAAGCCAGACCACAATCATCAGTGTGGAAATACTTTAATGAAGCTTTCCTGTAGCTCAATCAGTAGCAATGGCGCTTACAACACCAAGGTCATGGGTTCAATTCCCAGGGAAAGCAAGAACTAATTAGAATATCAGTGTGTTCTTTAAATGCAATGTAAGCCAATTTGGATAAAAGAGTTATCTTTTAAATGCATAAATGTTATTGAAGGGCTCATAAAATGGTGCTTTATTAATTATGTAAAACCTCAAAACTGTAAGTGTTACAGTGTTACACGGATTAATCCGTTATAAATCATGTAGATCATGTAGTTGATCTATGATGCGCAACGGGCTCTGCCATGTTAGTTTGTGCCACAGTTCGGAGAGTCTTATCTCTTAAATTCATTCACTCCTCCTGAAATACAGGGAGTGCAGAATTATTAGGCAAGTTGTATTTTTGAGGATTAATTTTATTATTGAACAACAAGCATGTTCTCACTGAACACAAAAAAACTCATTAATATCAAAGCTGAATATTTTTGTATCAATATTTTAAGTAGTTTTTAGTTTTAGCTATTTTAGGGGGATATCTGTGTGTGCAGGTGACTATTACTGTGCATAATTATTAGGCAACTTAACAAAAAACAAATTTATACCCATTTCAATTATTTATTTTTACCAGTGAAACCAATATAACATCTCAACATTCACAAATATACATTTCTGACATTCAAAAACCAAACAAAAACAAATCAGTGACCAATATAGCCACCTTTCTTTGCAAGGACACTCAAAAGCCTGCCATCCATGGATTCTGTCAGTGTTTTGATCTGTTCACCATCAACATTGCGTGCAGCAGCAACCACAGCCTCCCAGACACTGTTCAGAGAGGTGTACTGTTTTCCCTCCTTGTAAATCGCACATTTGATGATGGACCACTGGTTCTCAATGGGGTTCAGATCAGGTGAACAAGGAGGCCATATCATTAGATTTTCTTCTTTTATACCCTTTCTTGCCAGCCACGCTGTGGAGTACTTGGACGTGTGTGATGGAGCATTGTCCTGCATGAAAATCTTGTTTTTCTTGAAGGATGCAGACTTCTTCCTGTACCACTGCTTGAAGAAGGTGTCTTCCAGAAACTGGCAGTAGGACTGGGAGTTGAGCTTGACTCCATCCTCAACCCGAAAAGGCCCCACAAACTCATCTTTGATGATACCAGCCCAAACCAGTACTCCACCTACACCTTGCTGGCGTCTGAGTCGGACTGGAGCTCTCTGCCCTTTACCAATCCAGCCACGGGCCCATCAAGACTCACTCTCATTTCATCAGTCCATAAAACCTTAAAAAAATCAGTCTTGAGATATTTCTTTGCCCAGTCTTGACGTTTCAGCTTGTGTGTCTTGTTCAGTGGTGGTCGACTTTCTGCCTTTCTTACCTTACCTCTGAGTATTGCACACCTTGTGCTTTTGGGCACTCCAGTGATGTTGCAGCTCTGAAATATGGCCAAACTGGTGGCAAGTGGCATCTTGGCAGCTGCACGCTTGACTTTTCTCAGTTCACGGGCAGTTATTTTGCGCCTTGGTTTTTCCGCACGCTTCTTGCGACCCTGTTGACTATTTTGAATGAAACGCTTGATTGTTCGATGATCACGCTTCAGAAGCTTGGCTATTTTAAGACTGCTGCATCCCTCTGCAATATATCTCACTATTTTTGACTTTTCTGAGCCTGACAAGTCCTTCTTTTGACCCATTTTGCCAAAGGAAAGGAAGTTGCCTAATAATTATGCACACCTGATATAGGGTGTTGATGTCATTAGACCACACCCCTTCTCATTACAGAGATGCACATCACCTAATATGCTTAATTGGTAGTAGGCTTTCCAGACTATACAGCTTGGAGTAAGACAACATGCATAACGAGGATGATGTGGTCAAAATACTCATTTGCCTAATAATTCTGCACTCCCTGTACATGACAGTAAGTGCAGGTGAAGTGGGAGAAGAATAGAGTTAACTTTATAGTTACCAATGCAATGTGTGTCTCCATATGAATAAAACACCTGAAATAGATTGCTTTTTATGCTTCTATAGACATCAGTGTATTTTTCAAACTACAAATGTATTTTTTGCCAGTACTTATGAGTATTTAAATGTCTGAAACCTAAAATAAACCTTATGTGGTTGAAAACACTGAAGAGTAGGGATAAATGACAAGCTCTGAACGCGTCCGTCTCGAGTTTAACGCCAGTCCAAACGACACACTGAACATTCTAATCACAGTGGTGTTGTCGTACGCGTAAGATTAATGGTACGTGGTGCTCTAAAATTGTGCTAATTCTAGCACTTTATTTTAACTAAGTTGATCCATTTTGTTAGAAAATAATTTAATAAGATTTTTATATACAAATGGTAGAAGTTGTACTTATTTTTTGTAAAGATAGTCAAAGGATCAATCCGCTATAAAAAACATTAGATTAATTGGCAAAATAATCGTTAGAATAGATTTTCGATAAATCAAAAAATAATCAACAGTAAAAACAATACAGGCCTGTCTGATACCTGCAATACCTGCTGTCTGGACAATACCTGCCATCTGAGTAGTGAAACAACATGTATGCATTTGGCAGACATTTTACTGAAACAACAAAAGATAAATAGAGAATCACTCACTGCTCTTTACTGTGTAACTTTTGCAGCTTTATTAAGTTTATACAAGGAAGACAATGCACTTTATTTTACATTTGATTACATGACTCAGTTTCTGTTGGTATATATATTTTTATATATATAATACCAAGCGATAATGCCAATAAGCATCTTGTGTCCCTTATGAGCTCTATCACAACACCTTTACCTTTCAGCTTTTTCCTCATGAAATATTCATGCATTATACAATAACTTCCTAATGCAAATATCATGAAACTTTTATCAGCTTTTTGCTTCCATGTTATGACGCTGTTTACTTTTATGAATGCATATGGATGGTTACATTAGGCTGTATAAAAATGAAATACACTTATGTCTACTGTAAACGTGTAATGAAGTTTTAATGAAGATAAATCATTACCCTAGCTTTATCTGGGTATTAAGTAAAGTTTCTGAAGCAATACTTTATTCTTATCAACATAACTCTCTGATCTTTTGAATAAGGTCAGACCTCATTAACTTTCTCTCTTGGAGGTTTGTGTTATGTAACATATGAGATTGACTCATTTGGGCACAAGCCGTCAGAATGCAAGAAAACCTCCTTTGCTTAGAGGTATATTTGGTAGCACAGAGATGATAGAAGCTGACATTTACATTGTGTCTTACTGCAAAGAAAACCAAATGATTCATTCGACTTCAAGAAATCTCAAAACTAACATTTTGTCTCTAAAGCACTTTCTGTAATCATTTACAAATGCAGGTATTGATAAATGTTTTCAAAAACAGATGATTTGAGAGAAATTTGCTAATAAGTTACTGAAAGGCATCAATAAAGAGTGAAAGGGGTGTACCAATTAATTTTTATTCAAGTTCATGTTTATGGTTTAAAAAAACACAGCATTGATTTTGAAATGAGTTTTCAATTATAAATAGTTTATATAATAATTGTTTAAAAAGACTAAAGACAAAAAAGACACTAGTTTGTAGACACTAATTTGTTTATATATATATATATATATATATAAGTTAACTAAAATAAAGGTGAAATAAAACAAATGAAACCTAAAATTAAAAATCAAATAAATAAAAAAAGAGGTGGATATAAAGAAATATAAACATAAAAGTACACAACAAACTTAATAAAACTTAAAATAAGGACTGAAGATATAAAACTAAAATCTAATAGAGAATGACATAGTCAAACTCAAGTTCCTTCCTTTGTAGACTCTTCTAAATCGGTCACTTGAGAGGTTACATTTTTGAGGTTTTGCAGTGTGTGTGTGATTGTTATGTGACCCAATGGTCCTCTATACACAGGTAGTCATTGCGTCCCTGTGTGTGAGATAATAGCCGTTCAGGAAAAGGAAGATGACTCTCCCTGTAAAGACAGTGGAAAATGGCAGAAGGTTCCTCAGAGCCCCATGGACTCCCAGTATGCTTTCACAGGTATGGCAGCCTATTCAGACTATCATCTGCACCATGTTAACAGGGGAATGCATAGCTTGTTATGTTTTATCTACTATGCTGTGAGTGTATCATCACAATGATCTTCACCATACATGTCTGGTTTGTGTTTCTCTGCAGTGTTCTACGTAGAGAGAACGAGGCAGCACTGCTGGTGGTGCAACAGTGTGACTTTCCATTGCTCTGATCATTCCCTCTGTCTGCTCTGGGTCCAAACTATTAGGGAGCAACTTGGATTGTTAAGTGCGTTAACTCATTTTTGGGCAATTTTTTTTATAACAAAAATGATTATTATTGTAAACTATAAACATAAACTATAGCAAACGAAACCAGTTATTTTTATGAATGAATTAATGAATGACATTTAACTGTTTATACTTTTGAAAATTGTAATTGTTGCTCGGTGTCAATGATGTGTAAAGTTACTTTTAAACATGTTTCATTTATAGACTCAATTACTGCCACACATCTCATACTGTACGTAATTATATTATAAATAAATTATGGACGCTAATTGCTTGTTGGCATAGCATAATAAAAACATTCTTCCTTTTAATCTGTTTTAATCTGCCAAGATCGCTGACATTTTTGTTAGCTGCTCAGTTTTTATTGAAAGCTAATTCAATTCATTATTGTAGCTCCGCTCAAAATGAAATGTCATTGGTAGTCAAAATTGTCAAAACACTAATTTGATTGTAGTGTAGTGTAATTTGCATTTCCTACACATATTTGTACATTTTAAATTACCCAGAATATTACAAACATATTTTATATAACGAAACAACAAAAAACGTTCAGGAGTGTTTTGAATGTTGTGCTATGTACAAGGGCAGTTTTGGTCCTCTCTGTATTGTTGCATCAGAAGTTTTTCAAAAGCAACTTAATGAAGTAGTTTTGACGACCTAGAAAGACTGCTGTAAAACAACAACTCACTTTTAATGCTCTGCCCGCCTCTAATTCCACAGCCAATCGACCGAAGAGGTTGCTGGTGTACATCAACCCCTACGGAGGAAAACAACGCGGGAAGCAGATTTACGACCACAAAGTGGCTCCCATCTTTTCCCGGGCTTCCATTTCCACTGACGTGATTGGTGAGTGCCCGTCAGCTGCCTGCATTAACATTTAAATAAAAAATGAGCTTTTATGCTTCACAAATAGATCTCCTTTGGCAAATGGTCCCACCTGCCAACCCGTCCCACAAATATGATTTTATTTACAGCGCCATCTGTCACCCGAGCTGGCCATAATGCAAACCGTGATAGTCGATGAACATAGGAATGCAAAGTCATCCATTATTTATTAAGTTTGAGAGAGGAAGACCCTGGGTTGGTGTGAATATTGGCTGTTAGAACTGAGGCTTACAGGCTTACTCAGCAGTTGCTTGAGGGTGTTCTTTTTACGACCATGCAAACATTTCGTAGATGGTAAAGTACATGTCTGGCTGGACAAATACCATTCAAACCAAATCATTAGAGGAGCCAAACAAGATGTTCTGCCGACGGTTTAATAAGCTCTATACATCACCTTTGGCATATATCATCAATGTGGTCCACAGGGCTCGGTCCAAGACCCCATTCATTTTAAGCACATCCCTCCGAGTTACGGTTTTACATCAGTGCTGATGGTAAAGAACCGGTAATGAAATGTACCGGGGATTGTTTTTCTCCGTGACTTCGGCTTTATCATTTGATGCGGCTGATTGATGGTCTCCATCAAGCCAGCAGAAAAATGCAATTTAAATGCCAGATGAACATAATGATGTTTTTCCCCCCTTTGCTCAGCATCGCTGTCATCATCCTGTTAACAATGGCTTTTCCCTTTTGTTTCTATAGTTACAAAGCGTGCAAATCATGCCAGGGACCACTTGAAGACAGAGGCTGATCTGAAGGAGTATGATGGGTGAGTGGGCATCCTGCTGGGAGATTGTGGTCGCTGTGCGGCGACTCTTAATTTGCCCAGCGAGGAAAGCGTCGTCTGCAGCAAAGCTCAGATTAACATTTGCACATCAATGCGCATCGGTCTGGCACTGCGGTGGATGACTGTGGGCAGCTTGGGAAATGACGACTTAAAGTAAAGTGGATTTTGGTGATGACAATATGGATGCTGCTTCAAACCCGGTCCAGAGGATTGATTTAGAAAACAATTCTGACTGTTGGATCTGGATCTTTTTCCTGTATTTTTTAATAAGCGTTTCTATGAAAAACAGTTTAGGGAGAGCAATTTCCGCAATTTGCTCCGTGTTTGAAAGCTTGCCTGGGAAGGTCGTTGAAGTCCATGGGAAGTTCAAATTAGGTTCCTTGGAATGTAATGTCCTTCGGAAAGGAGAGTAGGGTGCGCAGGAGGGTGAAAAGTTGAAGAGAGTCGAAATAATAGGATAAGAGAGAGTTTCCTGGCTGGCATTTTTAAAGGCACACCAGGACACACCCCTTTTTGCCTGAACAGCCAATTGGTGGAAGTAAACTGCAGAGCGGGAAAACTTCCTTTGTCTCTTTTCTCACCTAATTATCATTATTTTACGATGTGCCTGAGTTGGACAGACTTTTGGTTTTGGGAGTAAAAGAATTAGTTTGGTTCTTAGGATCCTAAGAACTTTTGTCATTAGGATGACAAATCTTAGGATGACAAAAAGCACATGATCGGTTTTTAAAAGCTAGGACGAGCGTTTCGAGACCACACATGATTTAGTTAGGGCTTGAAATAGACGAAGGATAGAATAAACCTTGTTTCACATAAGCATTTAAAGATAATAAGCTTTTAAAAACTACCAAACATAACTGAAATGGTTATACCATAGGAGGCATGCATACATACATGGGAATACAGCATATATAAGTGATATTCTGTGTGAATGCATATGTAACTATATTTTTTCTTTTGGAATTCATGGGGGAGAAGAATGGTTAATGTCCCAGAAGATGTTAAGCTGTCAGTTTGTAGACTCTTCGGAGCCACTCTGTTAACTCAACTATCACAATTATATTTTGTTGTTTGATCAATCATTTTGAGCAACTTTCCATACCTACCTTTCACAGCTTCACAAAAGGTGTTCAAAGTACACTTTACGGTATAGGTATTGCATCTGTTATTCTCACAAGCAATAAGACTTCCTTCTGCCTTACTACTATTTCTACTGCTTAAGGCCGTGACACAAAGCTGACGATCAAAGTCGGGCCATTGTTGAGCATTTGTCAGCCCAGTTTTTGCAATATGTTTCGCACTGTAGGCACTAGTCGGACTCTGTTGGTTCTTTTGGCCGATTGAGCATGTTGAACTTGGTTTAGGCAGTCAATCTGTTCAGAACATGCCCATATGGAATGAAACATTCTAGTTTCAGTTTCTCTTTTTGAATGACAAATGTAGACTACTGACACCTACCGGTATATATTACAATATTATATATAGTTATAAAACAAGAACTGATTAGAATGTCAGTGTGTGTCTTGAATGCGATGTAAGTCGCTTTTAATAAAAGTGTCTGCCAAATGCAGGTGCGTTACTGCTGGTCAGTCCATTTCAACTGGACATTGGCGGTAGTCTTTGTGGTGTGTTCAAGCACAAATTTCTGATCCAATTGTAGGCGACGTGAGGTGGCAACACAGTCTGCTTTGGTTGCCGACTTTCAATGCTAGTTTTTTGATGATGTACTTCAACAAAAATACTTTCACTGCAGAAAATTGTTTTAAACAAAAGTGATCAGTGCTTTTCTCTGCAGTGTGGTGTGTGTCGGAGGAGATGGCATGTTCAGCGAAATCATGCATGGCCTCGTCTCCCGTACGCAAGAAGATGCAGGTGTAGACGAGAGCTCCATGGAGGAGACCCTTGTTCCATGTGGACTTCGCATAGGCATCATTCCTGCAGGTTAGTCTACAGCAGTGTTTCCCAATCCTGATACCGGAGCACGTACCAACACCTTTCTTTTTGTCCCTTTTTTTTATTTTAAACATGTCCCTTATTTGACACTCAATTCAGTTCAGGAGCACTCCATTAATATGCTAATGAGTCGTATTTGAACGGTTGTGTTGAACGGGTAGGTTAGATAAAAAGGCATCCAATATGTATAGTATTGGAGATGCTCCAGGATTGGGAATCACCTGTCTACGATCTCAAATCTCAAAGGCTATGCAGCCAGGACATTTCTTCTGCGTGAATTTCTCTGCTTTTTCATGCACATCACTTCGTTGGCAGTGTTCCTAGAAATATCTGTTGCTCACGGTTCCATAACATCGTTTTTGTTTTGAGAGATTTCCAAATCATTATAAGTTTTACACCTGCTTATGGGCACAGCTGCATACTAGAGGAGAACGGCGGGAGATTATAACTCTTTCAAAACCTAGTGAGAGGCCTTGAGAGCATGTTTCTGTATCATAGGTGCGCTCCTGATATAAAGGCTGTTCAAAACATAGAAAGTAACATTCTTAGATATCATGTTTTGGCCAAATTCAAAGTTTTAGGCACATCGTATTTCCACCAGAACATTTTTTTTAAACCAGTTTTTTTATATATCTTTTGCTGTAGTGTGTCAGTAGGAAATATTAGTTTAGATTTCTAAAAATTCCTTTTGGTATTAATTGTACTAAGAGATTTTTGTACAAGGAGTTTGACAACAGCCAGTATAGCTGGGCAAAAGCTGTTTTAAATGTAGAATAAATAATACTTATTTGATAAAATCTATTAATGATTATTTTTGAAAACATCTGCACGCATTTTTATACAAATGCCTAAAACTTTTCGCAGTACTGTAGATTTGCTGGTGGATTTCTTGATGTGTCTTGGAGACCTTTTCCGCAGTTCTTCTAGATTTAGTCTGTGTCTGTTTTTTTTTTTTTCTTTACCTTTTCCTCTGTTTATTTGTTTCTTCATGTAATGACTGACCAACTTGATGATGGTGAGATGAGATCTCTGTGTTTAGCACCATCAGTTGTCAGAGTCCTTGTGCATACAAAAATCTCATTGAATTGTTTAAAAAATATTAACGTGCCTAAGACTTTTTGTTACGTCCCTCGTTAATATATATGTGTGTGTGTGTGTGTCTAGTCAGTGTGGGATTAGAAATGGAAAAAGGAAACAAATCACAAAACCTAATCATTTAGACGGCAGTTTTAGTGTCTGTACATGCTATATTTAAATAATAAGTGAAGAAACTAATATATACAATATTTACAATCAACAGAATTGAACAAATGCAGTCTGGTGGAAAGGAAGGGTAGAAGAAAAAGATGGTGCTTAAATCAAAAGCTAAATAGAACAAAACACCATTACCATATTTTCCCACATATATCCCGCAGACACAGACAATCCTTTTTTGTATATGTTCACATTGTGTACCATTACTGTTTTTAGGAGGACCGAATTCGTCAATGCTCACACGTGGATGACTAACGACATTGCAACTATTATATTTTCAATCACCCGCCCAACATGCAAATTTGTATTTGCGCTATGAAGTCAGTCGGCCCCGCTCTGATCTTACACTTATCCAGTTTTGTATAGAATGCATCTCAATCCTCTTGAAGTGGTTTGAGTGATCGGATTAAATCTGTTTCGAATGCATTTTTGTGTTACACCATTATACTTGGTTGAATCTTAAGTCTACATATAAACTAACGGAAGCCTCCGATAAGGAGTTGTGTTTGCAATAAAATAAATGGCTGACTGAACTGCAATTACGGTAATAAGCTTTTATTTACAACCGGGTAAAGTACATTTAGTGACAAACTTGCATCTAGTGTGGACTTTATGTTCCAATTTAACTAAGAACTTACGAATAGCTGGTGCAACCATACCACGTTTTTTTCAAGATCGGATAGCTATCCAATCAGAGAAAACAGTTTCCTGGTGTAAACAGGCCAGTAAGTCAGTACTTCAGAAAATCAGAGATGTTGACTATATACACACTTTTCCCAAAAATCTCATTGACCCCAACATTATTAGTTAATGACCAGCCTCAATGAGCATGAGCATGAGCAGAACAAGTAGACACCTTTACAAGAGCTCTGGCAGCAGTTGATAACTTAATGACTGTGGCTTATCGAATCAGGTTTTCTATTTTTACTGTTTGCCATATAAACCTGACAATGTCGAACCCTTTAGAGTCTATGTTTTTATCAGTCACATTATCAGCATGTATAATTCTGTCTATTTATGGCCTTATCTCACGTTGTCCAGACGCAACTGGACAACTGACTGTTTCCAAGAACATCTCCTGATCCTTTATCTTGTTACGAGTGAAAACGGATTTGAACAACTGGGAAATCTGAGACAAATCTTTGACTTCAATGTCTAATAGATGAAAGCATAACTTAGTATCATGTTAATACAAATCTTTTGGCCATGTTGCGTGGAAATTGATTTCTTTTTTGACCATGATTTTTTTTTTCATGTTTTTTGTCATCATAGTGACGTTTTTTGTTTGTTTTTTACAGTTATTAATACTGTTTTTGACATGTTGACTTCATTTAAAACATGTGAAACTGCTGAAAAATATTTAATAATAATTATGATGATACGGAATAATGCCTTTTTGGAATGTATAGCATAGTAATACTTGGACTTGGACGTTTATTGGATGAATGTCGTGATAATAGAACATATTGTTTAGATTTTGGACGTGAATTGTGAAAACCAAATTGTTGTTTCATTATTGTTGTTGATTATTTAATAATCTGATACATATAATTCCATGTTACGTTTTTCATGTAAAAGTTTCATTTAAATTTAATACCATATTTGTTTGTTTTCTTTTGTAATACAACAATTTTCATTAAAGTACAATGTAAATAGCATGGTATATGAATATGGCAATTATTAATTTATCGTGTTATATATCAAAGTAGCATGGTATCTAATACTATCACTGTATAATGGTACCACCACAGTATGGTTTTATTATGATATATATATTAATTGTTTAATTTTTTCCCCTTCTTGAAAACAATAGTGGACTTGTAAATAAATTAGTTTGCAATAGGTGTGTTTTTAAACCTTCAACTTCATGCTTTAAAATAAGCAATTTGAGGAAGAGGAGTTGGATTAATAGACAGCCTATAAGAGATAGAAAGAGGGCTGAACTTATCTGAAACCTCATCTCTCTATATAACAGTACCCTGCAATGCTTCAGCTACAATCATTTCAAGATCGAAAAACTTTCTTATTCTCACAAGAGCTGAATGGAGAAAAACCTCCATTGGCTTGTGATGTTTGGTTAGCGTTCACAATTGAAGGTTAGATTGCGGCTGCCCCCGTATGCCATCGAAATTGAAAATGAAAGTGTGATTTTCATACGTTAACCTTCAGAGTGAATTATAAGAGATGGATTTAGGCCATTTCTGAACCCCTGACCCATGAAATGTGTTTTTGAAACAGGTTCGACTGACTGTATTTGCTACGCCACAGTTGGCTCAAATGACCCTGTCACCTCAGCACTGCACATTGTTGTGGGTAAGTGGGCATCTTCAAATCTGCCTATGATGCTTATATATATGTATGTTTATGTGAATTTCTCTATAGCATTTGACAGCCAGGGTTGAGCAGTATGACAGATACATTGTGCAAGGGTAGAAATGTGTCAGCTGGTAGAGATTATGCTATTCTGTATTTAATTCTAGAGAGCAACCTGTTATTCATTTGTAATTTTTTTATTTATTTTTTTGTTAGTGTCCAATTTTTACTTTTTTTAAGAACATGTCTTTCCTTGGCTTGATTTCAAACACTGATTTATAAATAAGGTTGAAAATAATATCAGGATTTTCCTAAAAATTGCAACAGCGATCTAATTTTGAGGCAATATGCTCTATTCTCAGCTGTGACATTCTAGCACAGATTCTAGCACAGATTTTTATTGGTTTGTTTCATGAAATCCATCCTGACTCTTACACAGGTGATTCTCAGCCAATGGATGTGTGCTCAGTGCACAATGAAGACAGCTTCCTGCGTTACTCTGTGTCTCTACTGGGTTACGGGTTCTATGGAGACGTGCTGACAGACAGCGAGAGGAAGCGCTGGATGGGACCGGCCCGTTACGATATCTCAGGTACACAGGAAAATGTCTCAGGACTGAAATGGGCGATCCTTATCTGTCTGCTATTTGCAATGGAAATTACTTCTTTTTTTAATTCTTCTTCTTCTTTCCAGGTGTTAAAACGTTTCTGTCACATCGCTACTATGAGGGAACTGTGTCCTTCTTGCCTGCTGAAGGAAACTTGGGAACTCCAAGAGACAAAATGCAGTGTCTGTCTGGGTAAATCCTGTCCTGTGTCTATTGTTTAGTCATAATACAATACCAATGATATGAATCAGGGAGAAAGCATTAAAGAACCCTAAGTCATTATCTGATGCATTTCATTTATAATGTAAACTAGGGATAGGTTATAATTATACCCTACATGTGGCAGACGGTAATGTGTACCTCCAGTCTTCAGTGTCACATGATCCTTCCGTTATTATTTGAATATGCAGATTAGATACTCAAGAAACATGTCTTGTTGTTATCAATGTTGAAAACATTTTATTGACTTACAGTGATAGTTAGTTGCATCATAAATGTCTTTGTTTATTGACATTATTGAATAATTTCTTAATCTTAACGAGTCCTTGCAGAACAAAAAGTATTAATTAAAAATAAATAAATACTTACTGATCCCAAACCTTTGAAAAGTAGTGTATATAGATGTAAGCACATATAAATGATAGTCTAAATATTTTAATACAAGGAATAAATATATTGGTTCCTGCTTATATTTTAAACCATGCCTTAATTTAGTTAAAAAAAATATATGCACATTTTGGACATAATTGGCTAAAATAGATGGTTAAATTGATGGTTCCGTGTGTGTGTGTGTGTGTGTGTCTCTCTCTCTCGATGTATATGTGTGTGTACATATATGCATGTGTAGTATTAGTTCTCCTCTGTTGGTAACATCTGTTTCTGTTTGACTTGCAGGTGTAGTATCTGTCAGCGATCCTCCTCTGACAGACTGGTCAGCAAAGATGAAAACAGTGTTTCTGATGCTGGTGAGGAGCATTTGGGAATACTCTCTAGGCCAATGTTTAACTGAGCTCGGGCATTGACTGGAAGTCTCATATGTGCTCTGTGGTAAATGTGCCCACCCACAGTACAGGCCAACAAAGTGCATTTTCAGCCGTGATTTGTAATGCCCCCATCTGTCGGCTCGACTGGCACGCTGTTTGTGAACATTAGGCCAAATGGTTCAAGCTGCCGCCCGGCTGATCATTTAGACAGTGCACACATACACACACAGCATATTATCTCTGCCTCGCAGCCCCTCTCCGAACAACTGGCACCTCCTTTACCCAGCATTCTATGTGTTTACCCTGAGCACTGATAAGTGCTGTTTACAGAGACACACTCTCTGCCCTCACAGTCCCAAATTGGCATTTGTGCATGATGATTTCCTGAATGCTTTTAGACTGTGTGGCATAAACATATTCTTGAGGGAAGAATGAGGGAAAGAATGATGTAAACAGGAAAGAGAGTCGAGGGCCCTTCATCAGTGAGCCAGCGCCACAGCTAAACATGCCTTAAGATGTATAGTCTCCTTACTACTTCCATTTTTCCAATTTCTAAGTAGAGTTTTACATTAACTCAAGAAAATGTAAATGATTTGCCTATGCAAAACTGTCACTGATGTGTTTTTTGGGTGTGATATTGCTTAGTCATTCCTAGCCTATCCACAGTCTCGGATAAGTTATTCACTTATAGGTCTGGAAAATATTGTTTTATTTTATTAATTTATTCAAGTCACCTTTATTTATATAGCAATTTTTACAATAGAAATTGTTTCAAAGCAGCTTTACAGAGATAACATGAAAATAATGGAACAAAGATCGTTTTGGCTGAACAGCAGCTCTAGAAGAGCAGGACAATCAATGATATTGATGAATATTAAGTATATATATGTAAGCATTTGTTATTGTTTATTGTTACAAAAATACCCAGAGCCACATGAAAAACATACAGATCATATTATCGTCGTAATCATATATTCATTTGGCTTCATTGTTTCATCTGCAGTTGATCTTCAAATGTTTCTCTTGTTTTAGTTGTTTATGTGCAGAGCTTAGATTAAGGAAATGAACTGGAAAGGCAGGACTTATGATCACATAATATTGATTGTGTTTCTGTTTTTATTCACTGTGTTAATGCTCATATTTAGTCTAGACCTACAATAAAATCATATTCACAATGCACACAATTTTCTCTTATCATGGGAACAAGAGGGGTAGCAGTCAGTACATAGGACAACATTTTGCGTTATTATTTTTTTTAATACATAACTCATATTTTTTGGTGTGTATTTAAAAGTAATGTGTTACTTTACTAATTACTTAAAAGTATTCTGATTACCCAACTCACATTAACCGAAACTGCTTGCTTTACTAGTAAGTCACATGATGTTGTTGCATTTTAGAGTGTCAGGACACATGGACGGTCATCAGGGGGAAGTTCTTGGCCATCAATGCCGCCAGCATGAGTTGTGCATGTCCTCGCAGTCCTAAAGGTCTATCGCCATCAGCGCACCTCGCAGACGGAACTACTGACCTCATCCTTGTCAGGAAATGCTCCCGAATTGACTTCCTGCGCCACTTGCTGCGGCACACCAATAAGGATGACCAGGTACCTATTTTATCTTTACCAAAAAATATCAGTCGCAAACTTTATTATTACTTTTAATGAAAGAGAAGCGGATCAATTCCTGTTTCATCAAAGCCTGGAAAAAAGACACTTCAAAAAAAGTGTCCCCACTGTCCACCAAATGCTTTCTATACATGCTATCCTTGTATAAATTCTTATGTACTTTTAATTAACTGTAAAGTTTTTTTGTGTGAAAAAGAGCAGGCAATCTTGCTCTTTGAAGTACAAAATCACAGCAGGGTTCCCATGGTCATGGAGAGCCTTGAAAGTCATGGCAATTTGTATCGTTTTTTTTCTATTTATCTTCTTAACTTTCCTGTAGCTCAAACAGTAGAGCGTAGCGCTTGCAACGCCATGGTCATGGGTTCGATTAAAATAACTGATTAGAGAATATAAGAACTGATTTGAATGTCAATGTGTTTCTTGAATGCAGTGTCGCTTTAAGATAAGAAAAGAGGATAAGAGTGTCTGCCAAATACAATGAATAAAATAAATGGTCTTCTAAAATGTTAAAATTACTAGAAATTTTGCTCACCAAGGCTGCATTTTTTTAATTTAAAATATTGTTAAAACAGTCCAATTTAGGATTCTTTGATAAATAGACCAGCATTTATTTTAATAATAAATATTTTGTATCATTAGAAATGCACATTTTGATCAATTCCATCTGTCTTTGCTTTTTTAAAGTAAGCATTACTGTTGTTCTTATCTCTTTCTTTGTACAGTTTGATCACTCATTTGTGGAGGTGTACCGGGTCAAGCAGTTCCGATTCACCCCCAGACATCAGGAATGTGATTCTGAAGTGGACCTGAGAGAGAGCGAAGTGGGAGGCAAGCGATTCCTTAGTCAGATCTGCAGAGAGCACAGAGCCTGTGGCTGTATGCCTTCCCAGAGCAACTGGAACTGTGATGGAGAGATCCTTCCACACACTGCAATCCAAGTCCGGTAGGAAACACCCCTGTCCAGATGCATCAATTCTTACGTTTACATTTAGGTAGATACGTTTATTTAAAGTGACTTACACTGCATTCAAGGTGTACCTGCTTATGAATTCATGCATTTGTGAATTGAACCCATGATTTTGCTCAATGCTCTGCTGTTTGAACTGCAGAAATGCTATATATCTAGACACTGCCCTTGCCAACCCTACCTAGACACTCCCCTCAACTCTTTCCCCACCATTCAGGAGTTATCTTGTCTTTTTTGAGAAAACGCTTCCCGGCCATTGACACGTTTTTACAGCTTTCCACTAAGGTAGAAGGCGCTATTTTTCAATGCTTGCTAGAACAAATTTTTCTGATGGCATATTGACCAAAAATGGACGAAAAGTGACCAAAAATTAGAAGGTGTGTGCAGTGAAAATGACATCAAGCAAGTTCTAACTGTCATTGTAATTAAGGGGTATGAACATCTCTGCCGGTGACACTGAGACTTCCTTGTATAGCTAAAGGATTTCACCATTTCTTTTAGAACTCCGACACAGAACAAACATGCTTCATGTTGGTCGATTAGTGAAAGCTTTAGTTGAACTGTTGAGGCCTCATGAGCATCGGATTGTCTCTGCACTAGCATACTAAACAGGGTAAATAAATTGACTTTTGTAGTCTGAGCCTGTGGAAAAGATGCTATTAAAATTAAAAACTCCCTCCATTGTGCCTGCAAGAGGAGTTGTTCTCCTCCTTGATACAGCATGACGGCTCGCCCGAACGCATCATTTCCTTCACGCCCCATTGTTCTGTGTCAACAATGCGTAGCAATGAAATGCTCCTAATTTAATGGCCCTCTCTCTGTTAAAGGCTCGCCTCCTTTAATTAAAATAGAAGTCCATTCATTTATTCCATTTTCAGCTTCAGTAATTGTTTCTCGAATGAGTAAGCAAATAACCTGTTGAGATAATTGATGATGATACCACGGCCGAAAAAGGCAATCGCCTGGCACTGAACTCACCTCCAGAGTATTGAGTGGAATTAGAGGAAATTAAAGAGCCCCCGAACCTCCTAATAGCGCATGCATTTAACTACAAAACTTTTTACTCGACATGACAAAGTATTTATCGCTTTCCAGTCCTTGCTCGCACTTCTTTTTACTCCAGGACACAATGTATTAGTGGTGTTTGCTAAAACAAGCATCAGTTTTACTATTGCAAATAGTTTGGATTTGGGATTTGAACAAAGCTTAATACTTTGATATTACACTCCTTTTGAAATATAAAGGTAGCATTTTGTTTTACTTTTTCTCTTTCTGTGTCTCAGGGTCCACTGCCAGTTGATCACGCTGTTTGCAAGAGGGATAGAAGAGCAGCCGGTTTTTGAGGACCCATACACTCACTGTGCAATATAGAGCTCCGTGAATTCACTTAAGAAACCTCCAGCTGGAATATGAAGGATTGAGATTCTTTGAATGGAAGAATAACCTTCAGCTCAGCACAATGTCATGCTGTTATATCTAGATAATCCTTGTGAAGATGCTTTGGAGTCAACAGCTTCATCTTCGTAGCATCTGTATTAGATTTGTGTAAGATAGGATTAGCTGTTTCAGCTAGGCGTTAGTATTGCTATTTTTTTTTTTTCATTTCAATCATTGAAGTCCTCAAAGTTACTGGTGTGTGACAGCTTCCAGTTGTCAGAATTTGTCTTCCACCACGATCAAGCTGGTCTTGAGAGTAGCGCTAATTCAATTCCAAAGTCAATTGGAACTCTGAACCGTTCCGGCTATGAAAACATTCTCTCGGTAGCACCTCAAATGTAAAGGCTGTCTGCCGAAAAGATAATGATATACCAAAAAAGTTGTGGTTTGTGTTCATGAAAATTCCACCATCATTTTTTTAAAGTTCCAAAACCAAATTTTGCCAATTTTAAGTTGTTAATTAATGACATTTTTGTTATTGTTAAAAGGAAATTTAAAAAAAAGTTAATTAAAACTAAGCTGATAAACTAATAAAATAAACATTAGATGAAAAACGGGATAAATGTAGAAATGTTGCTAACTAACTGGAATAATTATGTTTTTTGTTTGAAGAATAAAATTGAAATGTTTTTTAAAAATATACAAAAAAAGATGTATTGCTAAAATTAAAGTCAAAAACACACAATATAAGGGGCCTTTACACAATACCGTTTTCAACTAAAAGCTGAACACTTTATATATGTTTTGACCATTGATTTGCACAACGAATGTATTTTGGGGCCTGAAAATGCGAAATATTTGAAAACCGGTTTCAAAGTGCATGTTTTTGAAAACAATTCCATTATATCAATGTAAACTACAAAAACGGCAATTTGTGAAAACGATTTTGATGTGTTCAGTCTATAGGTGTAAATTGTTTCTTTACAAAGTAACATCGCCCAATACTGGCCTTGCATGAATAATGCAGCGTTTTTACAGGTAGTCTTTTTCACAGATCTATTGTCATCTTTACACAAACCTTTTCAAAAACACTTTTCCGTTTTTAGTATATCGTTGTTGTGTAAACGCACCCTAAAAATAAAAGCATACTCAAATTACTATACTAAGAATACTATAATGTTATCTAAATAAAAATATATACTTCACTGTATACAAACTTACTTGACGACCAATGGCTGATATTTTGGAGAAGAGATAAATCTCTCTTTTTTTGTTGTTTCCATAGTAAACGTCATACAGGTTTGGAACAATATATGGAGTGAATGATTGGCAAAGTTTTCTGTTTTGATGAACTATTTCTTAAAAAAATTAGCATGAAGCATCATGTAGACAGTGTAGCCTACATCAAATCAAATTTACACATGATTAATAACATCTGTAATTTAAAGGCAACATTTACTGTTATTATATGACACGGCCAATCAATGTGAATCATCTTACCTCTTAGATGTTGATTAATTCTAATTCTAATTCCTCCGCCCCCCCCCTTATACAACGGTCTTTAGTTTTCCCCCGGACATGTCTTGTTGTATCTAAACGTAGCATTTGTGAACTTGACTAGAACAGTTTATGTCTACACAATGTCACTGCAGGTTCAGTGTTCGTACAGTTGTTCATCAGACCGAATGTAAATGAAAATACTGTAGCTCTCTTCTTTGCGCTGGTTGCACCTCCAACCCCCTTTGAGAATATTTCCTCTTTTTTTAAATTAATTTTAGGTTTGTTTCCTATGCCGCCGTCTTATTTCTTCTGAAAGATCTTATTGTTCTTGCAGTATCAAAGGATGAAGGATTTATGATAGACAGAGAAATTACTTTTCGCTGTAGTACATGTCATCTGCTTTAATATGCATTTTTTTAAAGTTGCTCCTTGAGCTGTACTTATGATTGAGAGCATTGATTTCCCATGATGCATTTTTAGAGGCTACGCTAGTTCTGTAGCCATTACAAACAAAACAATGTTCATGTCCTTCATAGACTGTAAGATTGTAAAGAAGATTATTTCATCCACATTATGAAGACGTTATGCTTTGGCAAATCATAATTATGAGATCTACGTATGAAATTGATATTACAAGATCATAATTATGACCTTATTCCCATAGATCATAATTGACTTAATCTCATTATTATAACTTTTATTTACAATAATATTATTATAACTTTTTTTGTCATGATTAGGATATCAAAGCATATTTTGTGTTTCTTAAGAGATACTTAAGAAATTAGTATTTTTAATATATATTTAAAAATAGTTTCTTTGTTTAATTTATTTTAGTGAAAGATGAGATGAGATTCACCCATATGTACTAAAGGACATTATGTGCATGTAGGTGACCATGCAATTGGCTCTGCTGTTATGAATTATGAACTGTGGTTTGCTATTCTTGTGTGTGAACAGTATCTGTGTGGTGTGTAGTATTACTCTTGTGTATTTAATAGTCTACTTCAGACCTAATCAAACCCTGTATATGCATGAAGTGATAATGATGCTCCAACTTGCCCTACTGATCCAAAGATGTCAATCACAACCAATTTAAATCACTTGAACGTGGCCACGTTTTTGATTTGCATCGCCCTGGTGGCTGCCGGTCATTTATGGCTCATGACAGGTGACATTATAATGCACTGCAATGGGTATCCAGGACTACGTGCATGTTTCCAGCTGAAAGTTCTGTTAGCAGCGTGTCACCTTACACAGTCAAGCACTCGTCAATGACTGAGACTGAAGTCATCTTGCAGGACTCGAGATGATGTGTATGTGATCTGACATTTAATTTGATTTGTTGAAGAAAATCCATGAATAAAGTCTGTTAAACAACCTCTAATGTTCTGAGTGGTCAGTTTTGATACAGTTCATTTTGATATAAATTTAAAGATGAAACTCACTAAAACTTTGCCTAATATGGTCAGAAACATATTTAATTGTAAAATAAAATGTCTACTTGAGGAACATTATTTTTTTTATGATTCAGCACATATTCCACTTTCGTACTACAATGCAGAACTACCTATATATTTAAATTGTAAGTGCAATTCTAATTATGCAACATTTTGTATACTATGTTGTATTGGTGCTGGAGAATTTCCATTGCCATGTAAAGGAGAATAGGGGGAAAAGAATGGAAGATGCAAATGCTCTCTGTAGAGACATTATTTTGATTAAAAAAACATGGGAATAATTAGTTTTCATCCTATTGTTTGCTTTATTTTCTTTGTCAGTGTCATTGTGAGTTTTGGTTCTTTTGCTGTAATCTGTAAGGACCTTTGAAACGATTGATATAATTTGGCGAAGTGGAACTGTAATACGGTCAAGACCTGCTGGAACTACTTTAGCCATTACATTAGCCTTTCCCTGAAAATAATTGCACACCTTAGATCGTTCGTCAACCAATCAGATTCAAGCATTCCAAAAACAAGCAGATTTTTAATCACTGGTTCCATTTCAGAAACATTGTTTTAGGCGATACAGTCCACAATTGTTCATTGTACAAAACTAAACAAAAATCTTTCAGATCAAACATTTTTTACACAATAATGATGTTATAAAAACAGAAAGGTTTTTCCTTGAGTGATTTTCATGGAACTTTGAACTTTGTTCAAACGATCCTACACTTTCATTTTTTATGCCACGTCAGTAGATGTGACTTTTTACATTTACACATTTGACAGACACTTTTATCCAAAGCAACTTACATTCAAGGTACACACTGACATTATAATCAGTTCTTGCTTTCTCTGGGAACTGAACCCAAGACCTTGACGTTGCAAGCGGCACGCTCTACTGTTTGAGCTACAGCAAAGAATGTGCATGACTTAACCGTTTTCACAAATTCACGTATTTGTAGTTCACATTGTGACAACAAATGTATCGTTCAAACTCTTGCACTTTGGAACCCATTGTCATGTAAATAAATGGCCAAAACACAAAATGTTTTCCGGTTTTAGTTGAAAGTGCTATTGTGCAAAGGTCCCCCTTAGGCATAATAAATTCGTCCAGGCAGGTGCATTGAGGCAAGTTGGAGCCAAACTCCACAGGAAATTAACCCTGTGGGATCGGGTTTGGACGCCCCTCAGTGAGCTGCATTATTCTAACAATGTGCAAAATTGAGTGTTAATCCTGTGTGGCTTCATATTCTTGGCAGTCAATAATTTGCAGTACAAAACACATTTTAGTACGTTCAAACCATGTTTATCCATGTTTCAAGGATGAGGGCATCTACATCCACCTAATTTGACTAACCTTTAATAAATGACATGTATTTGAGCCTAAACACTATAGATTACCATAAAATACCGTGTTATTTGCATCAAGAATTGTTTTTCCCTGCTGTGTGCACATCTTTGTCAGAACAGACATTTTGTTGGGTAATGAGCCAAAAGACTGTCCTGCCTTCCAATTCACAGTATTGTTTGTGCATCATAGCTGTTATGTTGCGTTCAAGTTCTTTTGAATTTTTCCGTATTCCTTAGTTAGGAAGTCAGAATTACAATGTCAAATGTGTGATATATCACTTCAAAATCAGAACAATAGCAATGTTTTTACTCAATAAAAAATGCACATCAATTTAGAATTGCAGGTTCAAAAGGCTTTTGTTATAGGCTTTTGTTGATGTGTTGTAAGTCATGATATGCATCTGTATTGCAAATTTTAACAAAATAGAGTATTTCAACAAATTACTTTTTTCTTTATATATATTTATCTATATGCGACATTCCCCCAACTTGGGAACTCATGAGTTTCCATTTTTGACTGATGATGTCTTGTCAAATAAAATTTTGCTTCAAATAAAATTTTGTAATGTTGTAATTCTCCTCATAGATAATTGGCTTGGTTCATGCATTATAACGCTTTAACTAAAACAATTTAGAAATCCTTGGGAAAAATTAATAAAAAACATACTTCCGAAACCAAAGATATTGTTAATCTCATATCGTTAATGCATTAATCTCACAAATATGATCTGCACAATTACTGTTTTGAAAGTGCCACAGAGACAGTGTTTACATTATTTGGGCGAATCAACATTAAAACGGCTATGAATATTTGGATATTCATTTTGGATATGAGAAAGTTTAAGAAAGAAACACATTTCACCTCTTTCACACAACACCGTCCTACATTTGTAAAAGTACAAAACACATCTGATCTCTCAGCTCTAGGGGAGGCAGAACCTGTCAAGAGCTGTTATTATGAATCCGCTACATGAAATCTACTCATGTTTCAGTGTTATTCTTAAGAGCTTTTAATAATACAGAGTCTGTGCTCCTGACAAATGTCATGGGCTGGGAAAAAAAAAAGATGAATGGGGCGCCTCCACATTTAACAGGCTTATTGCATAAAAATGACTGTGGGGGAGAAATAACTTGTTCCCTCCACTGAGATGGAGGGATATTTAGCTCTTCATTTTGCTCACAGTTTTGATACGGTCCATGCATTATGCGGCTATCTGGACCAGCATGCCAATGAAGCCGGGTAATTTTCTCATCTCTCGTCCACAAAGTAAATTCCATTTCCTTTCCTCCTCTCTGTAGCTTCTCCACATCTTTATTGATTTATTCTGCGGGTTGCACCCCATCGAGATAGACCGTCTCATTCAGAGACTCTTCCCTGGAGACATTACAAAGACAAACAAACAGCTGTCTGCAGGCTTTCAAACCACTGTTTGGAGACAGCTCATTGTGAGAGTGATAACATCTGCGACTTGACGCACGTTTAAAATGTTCCTCCTTTAAATAACTCAGCTGAGATTGGATGGACTCTATCTGGCCTCGCTGCAGAAATCGCACCTGAGCCCCAGACACCAACTTATCTGTTTTTAAGCCTTGAGATTGAGTTAAAGGATACGTCCCAGTATGTACTAAAAGTATGTACTCCGCTGGCAATGGGAAAATGTCTGTTGTGTGCAGTAAGACACTACATGAGTCTTGAGACATACTATGTCTACATACATGTCATAACATTGGGCCTTGATTTCTGAAACATTCCAGATTTAGTATATTTAAAAAAATAAAAGAAATTGGCCCCATGTACTTCCATATACATTACAAGTTAAATTAGATTAGATTCCACTTTATTGTTATTACACAAGTACAGGTACAAGGCACTGAAATGCAGTTTAGGTCTAACCAGAAGTGCAATAGCAGCAAGTGCAGGATATATACGATGGTTGCATAAGTGCAGGATATGGAGATGTACAGGATTTACAATGAAAATATACAGATGGTTATTACTATAACAGGTGAGTTTATGCTATAAATATAATTACAGGTGTCTCTTACTATAAACAGCATTTACAGGTGAGTATGAACTATAAATGTAAATGTTATATTCAGATGTCTCTGTATACTGTATGTAAACAGTAAACAGATTTTTTTTAGGTAGATGTATACAATTGTATGTTAACTTAAGGTAAGCAGTAAATTTAAGTTAGTGCAATGAGCATGGCCAGTGCAAATAAGTGTGCTGCGAAATGTAAACAGTTGGTACTGTAATGAACAGTTGGTAGTGCAAATGAGCATGTTCCAGCTAAGGTACAGTAGTGCAAGGTGCAAATGTAATGCGTTCACTGCGCATGTGCTGAGTTTGCGTTGCACATGCATTACGGTCCATATAGTCGCGCAGGGCCGAGCAGCTGCAGAAGAACTTGCGGAAGTGGCGCAAAAATCAAGCCTTACAAATGCTATCTCACGCCCGTGTTTGCCTGTTTATCATGACAGTGTCTGAACTGCACTGAACTCAAAACATCTCATGTTTTGGCTATATTCTCTCTCAACATCCGTCTGCCTGTACTCTACTTATCTGTCCTTATCCATCCCCCCCCCCCCCCCCGTCTTACGTGTAATGTGTGGTTTATATTATATTATGTTTGTTTGTGTTTTGCTATGTAAGGCTTGCTAAACTGCATTCTTGTATTTCTTGTTTTCCTGGAGAAAAAACGGCACATGCTCTGCTGCGATGACACGTCTGTGAAAACAAATTTCCCGTTAATGGACAATAAAATTCTATCTGTCTATCTGTCAGGGTTCTGTTACCTCAGTTTGGCTTTCTAGTGTGGTGGTTGACAGCTCTGACACTGCCCCTCTGTTGTGTCTTGTGATTGTAAACCCCACCCATCTTGTTCCTTAATTTCTCTTCATTGATTCATACTCATTACCTTCCTCATGTGTTCCCTATGTAATCCCGGTGTGTTTGTTGTCTTGCATGGTGTCGTTGTCATTACTAGATGTCCTTCCATGCCTGTGGTTCCCTGCCTTGCCCTCCGGTTTGTTTGTGTTCTCGTCGAGTGTCTTTTATTTTGATCTTTGTTATGTTTTCCCCCTTGTGGGTGTTTCTTTTGTATGTTTGTTTATTTAGTTATTGTTAATAAATTATCCTTTCACCCATGCACTTGAGTCCTCTGCTTCACATTCCATGACGGACAGATAGAAGCTAAGAAGTATTTATTTTCAAGCAGACCGTTAAAAGCAAAAAGCAACAAAGCATTCTAGACTTCGTAAAGTAATAGTAACCACGTGTAAAATACTTTTCAGAATTGTATCTGAGTGAAATGACTGTGTTATGAGCGAATGTGTTTATGTGTGTTGTGACTGTGTTTACGCTGTGAGCGAAATTGTGTTTGCAATTTTAGAGAATTTAATTAAAGGTTTGTATCGAGAATCAAAGGAGGTTTTTATTGTATACTGGTAAATCTCTGCTGTTAGTTGGTGCACATATGCCTTTTGTTGTTAGCAAACATATACAGTGTATGTATATTTTTATAGCATGCCGAGCGCTTCATCAAACAAATCGCCATTTTGGCTTTTGGTTATCTAGATCATCGGCTAACTCAACGCTTTATTGCAACCCCCTAGGCTGTCGACATAACCGGGTTCCACTGCATTATAAAATTACTTACATTCAATTTTCTGTAAAACTATATTTTATTTGAGCTGTGATTTAATTTTTTTGTCCATTGTGTGGCTATAATATTGAAACTGGTATTTTAGCATTTATAAATTGTCCTCATTTAATTATTTTGTAAGAGTGTTTCTGATTTTTGTATATGTAGTTATATTCAGACACACAGACTTCCAGGTTTCCATGTTCGCTCCATGCAGGCTCCGAACCCACCTAGCAAGGTTTGATGAAGTGCACAGAACCCAGGTTCATGGTCCTCAGGTTTCAGGACTCGAGGCAGATGGACCTTTTTAAAGGGGTTAGAGACAGGCCTTTGGTTAAATCTGACCGCTATAAAAGAAAAAGACAAGCATTTTCTTTTGGATGCCCCTCTCTCGCCTCCTGGACTCTTCGGCTGCTCAGTAAACACTGTTGTTGAAAGGTTGCTGCCCAGAGTCCTGGCATCCTAGAGCAGTTAGTCTTGGTGTCCCGTCCAGGTCAGGGCCCTGGAGTGGATGTTCAAAGAATTACAGAGGCCTGCCGTAGAATTTCTGGCAGCGTGGGACCATTTACGAAATATTTCTGTGGGTCCTGTGTACCATCAGAAAAGGGTTACACTATCCAGTTCAGGTCTCACCCACCCGGGTTCAACAGGGTCCTGCCCACCGTGGTGGGCCCCGAGCAGGCTCTGCTCTTAGAAAAATAATTTAAATCCCTGCTGGAGAAAGGGGCCATAGAGTGTGTACATCTACCATTTAGGGAACCAAGGTTTACAGCTAGTACTTTATCGTTCCAAAGAAGGATGGGGTTTGCGACCCATTCTGGACTTGTTTCAGCTAAACCAGACAGTTATGCAGCTCAAGTTCAATCGTGTGGCAGATAGTATCACCTTTTGGGGCAAGGCTTCCATTCGATCCTTCCATTCGATCTAGCTTTTTCTGCAATCACTCGCTGTAAAGCAGTTCCAGAGATTGCTGGACCTCATGGCAGCAGCTTCCAACGTGATTCTGTTCAATCTCCTATTTTAATAAGTTAGTTTGCAGGTCTGGCAGAGTGTGGTTCGCGGATTTAGTGTCCCCCCTTGACTGCACTCCATAGGAGATTCTGATCAGGAGGAATCTCCTGTCTCAGGCTAGGGGCTCAATAGCCGTTTCATAGACAGAATGTTTTTTATACTGTAAAAACCATCATAAAAATATTCAGCATTTTTACAAAATACATTTACAGGGGAATGGAAAGTGTTCAGACCCCCTTAAAATTTTCACTCTTTGTTATATTGCAGCCATTTGATAAAATCATTAATGTACACACAGCCCCCCATATTGACAGAAAAACACAGAATTGTTGACATTATTACAGATGTATTAAAAAAGAAAAACTGAATTATCACATGGTCCTAAGTATTCAGACCCTTTGTTATGACACTCATATATTTAACTCAGGTGCTGTCCAGTTCGTCTGATCATCCTTGAGATGGTTCTACACCTTCATTTGAGTTCAGCTGAGTTGGATTATCTTGATTGGACTTGATTATGAAACCCACACATCTGTCTATATAAGACATTACTGCTCATATTGCATGTGAATTGTGCAGACAGAATTGTGGCAAGGCACAGATCTGGCCTAGGTTACAAAAAAAATGTCTGCTGCACTTAAGGTTCCAAAGAGCACAGTGGCCTCCATAATCGTTAAATGGAAGACGTTTGGCACGACCAGAACCCTTCCTAGAGCTGGCCGTGTGGCCAAACTGAGCTATCAGAGGAGAAGAGCCTTGGTGAGAGAGGCCCAAAAATTCCTGTGGCTGAGCTCCAGAGATGCAAGAAAGTTGTAGAAAGTCAACCATCACTGCGGCCCTCCACCAGTCAGGGCTTTACATGAAGACACATGAAAGCTTGCATGGAGTTTGCTAAAAAAAACACCTGAAGGACTCCAAGATGGTGAGAAATAAGATTTTCTAGTCTGATGATATGTGTGGAGAAAACCAGGCACTGCTTATCATCTGTCCAATACAGTCCCAAAAGTGAAGCATGGGGGTGGCAGCATCATGCTGTGGGGGGGGGGGGGGGGGGGGGGGGGGTTTCAGTTGCAGGGACAGGACGATTGGTTGCAATCAAGGGAAAGATGAATCCCAAGTATAGTGATATCCTGGAAGAAAACCTTCTCAAGAGTGCTCAAGACCTCAGACTGGGCCGAAGGTTTACATTCCAACAAGACAATGACCATAAGCACACATTAAAATATCAGAGTGAAAGCACACGGCCGATGTAAATACTAACCACGTGCTTACAACACTGCACACAGACCTGAGAGAACATGGTTCAAACAAAGCCCGAATCCGTGCCCACTCACATAACGTAGAGCACGCGAGAACGAGGAACCCCTCGTCTCGCACACTCACGACAAGGATGAACACACGAATGCCCGATTCCCGACACAAAACCCAAGCTGAACCAGACCAAAGTATCGGGACCAGACATCATAACCCGCACACAAGATGCCACGCAGAAAAGAGTGCGCGCGACTCGAACCCTCGAAGCCACGACACACACCAAACACAAGACATTACGGTATTGTCAGAGCTCTGCCACAAAACCAAGAAATGTGGCAGAAACCTGACAAAATGATTTTAGCAAATAGCTGTAATATAAGAGTGAAAAATTTAAAGGGGTATGAATACTTTAAATATATACCCACTGTATATAAAAAATATCTATTTTTTTTAACCATACAATCTTAACCAACCAAATCTGCAAGAAAGCGAAATGTAGACTGTGTATTTATGACACAGTGGGATACATCCACAAGAAGCTTATTAATAAAACTGGGTCCTTTTCAATGAAAGGCTTAAGATTATGTGTTAAAATGCCCAAATGCAACCTTTAAAGTCTTGAAAGATCAATTGAGCCCAAACAAACTCAAAGTCAATGGAGACAAAGCACTAAAGTAATGCCATGTGAAATACAAACTCACAATAAATATCTTGATTATTATTCAGTGACCACATAAATGTCTCTCAGGGCCTAACTTAAAAAAAACAGCTTAGTTAGGATTATTAGAGCTGAACACAATATATATGCAAATTGTTGTTTCCAGGTGTTATTGATCACCAGTCCTTTGTGTGTTTAGAGAAGTCATGAAGTAGCGGAGAGAAAGAGAAGGACTGGAGGATGTAATGTACACCTACTCATCATACCGTACATCATTAAACCCTTCATACTTCCTGTCATCACGAAACAACACAGCAAACGGCCTCAAATTCACAGTTTAATTGAGCATAGTAATAACAGTAAAACTATCTTCAGCTGCCACATGAAATGCAATGGAGACCATATAGAACTAATGATCTAAAACCAGGACAACATCATAAGGGACATTTAGAGAGCACTGCTTAATGTCCCATGAGCCTTCATTGTTTTTTATTATTTCAACAAAATCATGATTTTTCTGGACCACTACTTCATGGTGTAACAAATCAAAGATCGCTTTTGGTTGCTACAAAACATTTCTGTTAGATGTATGCCTGAATGAAAATAAAATAAAATTGCTTTATGATTGTTTTTGTTTGTTTTGTTTTTTGCACGTTACTATGCAGTTGCTAGAGTCTTCCTACAGTTGCCAAGGTGTTCTAAGGTATTTCAAGTGATTTTTAGCACATTTGTCTGCAGTTGCCTTGGATGTTCTGCTAGTTGCCAGAGTGTTGCTAAGGTATTCCCTAATGTAACCTTATCTGTTTTTAATGTTTTTTTTTTTTATCACATTGGTGTGTGACAGAATTAAACAACCCTAAGTGCAAGCATTGAGCTATGGTTATATCTTGCCTTGATGGTTGCCAGGGTGTTGCTAAAGTATTGTGAGTGGTTCACAGCATATTACTATGCAGTTGTCAAACGTGTTTTGAGTGTTTATCACATTGCTGTAGTGTTGTGTGTGGTCGCTAAAACTTTCTGAATGCAGATTAGTGTGTTTCTACAATATGTGGTTGCTAGTATACTGCTGTTTAGTTGTTATGGTGCTTTGAATTTTAATGTATTGCTATGCAGATTCTGGGAAATGCTGGTGGTTACCTACTGGCCCAGGTCACAACCATTGGTGAAAAGTTACGTGACAAAATTAAAATAACCCAAGGTTTGAACATTGAGCAATAGTTATATCTTGGCTTGATTACTTTAGCAAACACCAATAATTAACTGCACAATGAACTAACCCATCAACAGCAAAAATAAATAATTATTTAGAAAACAAACAGACCTTTAAAGCAGAAATGGTAAATTAATGTATTTTTGAGCATGAAATAACAACAACAGTCTAGTCCATTCTTGCTTTTTTTAATTTGAAAAAGACAAAGTTAAAATGCTTTGTACTTTTTCTCTGTCCAATTCAAGTGGAGAGGAAAAGCTGGACTTTGTTTTCTCTAAAAGTTATTGCATCCCTAATGGTGCTTAAAGTAATTACACTTTGTAATGTTTCTCTTTTCTTTCCTTCAGCAGACCCCATCAGTGTGTGTGCCGCAGCTCTCTGCTAAATGATGCCATTAACCATATTGCATTTGTTGCCTCTCTGGCTACCCAAATGAGTTTCAGTTCACTGAGAGTTTAATTGACTGAAAACAAGGTTTACTTAAAATTACAGTGGTTATACCAACTTCCTCGACAAGGTAAATAATGTGTTTTGAGTCACACACTTAGTTTAGGAATAAATGGCATCTGTAAGCATCTGTTTTATTGCTCATCACATTTCAGCGACAACATATTTCATAGTGTTTATTTATCTTCCCAAACAAATTACAAGGCTAAGCTAATGCTAAGCTATTGCACATCAAAAGCCTGATTATTTTTTGGAGAGTGGTTACGACCATAAAAAGCATAGTAGCGTCCAGGTCACAATCTCATGGCAATTGTTAATAATTTTAAGTCTTGGTGAGATGTTGGCTATATCGAGGTTTGTTTATAATGGAAGAAAGAGTCGGGAAACTTAACAAAAAATAAATAAAAACTAAACTACGACAGGCACACACACATAACCATGACTTAATGTAAATAGCCCTTTCTCGTCCTCCTGTTGTCGCTCATTTACACTCGCACCACCAGTCTCGCTCCTTCCCACGGCTCTGCCTCGTCCTGCTTGCCACAGTGGCTATTTGTGTGAATTTGTCTGAATCTCATGGGATGTTGTTTTCATAAAACTCTGAATTCTGATCTTTTTCACCATCTTTCAAGAAGTACACATATTTAGACAAAACCATACTGTTTGTGTTTGCATGTAAGCATTATCATCAATCTATATTTATTAGCTGAAGTCTGACAAGGTTGTTCTATTGCATGGTTGGTGCGGTTTGGACTTTCCGAATTGTGAGGAATACAGCATAATACCTAAATGTGTTTATTTTATTGTAGTGCCAATTTACTAGCATTTTCTTGTTATGATTTCTCAAAATAATTTCAACATTTACAATTTCAGACTTTAACTTGCAGCGGACAGGTTTGTTTTCAGTACAACAACTAACACATCAATCAATGGAAATGTTCCAGTCTACTGACTACACACCACACTAATGATGTAGAATGCTTGTGAATTTGATCTTGAATATGATGCGTAAAACAAAACATTAAGATTTCTTTCACAGGTGACTTGTATATTGTAACAAGATACTGTAACATCCCAAGCAAAAATGACAGTCACCAATGAGATGTTTGATGGTTGTTTCCCCATACCAAGGGTGTTCAAACTAGGTAGGTCCACTGTCCTCAACACACCTGTCTAGAACTTTCTAGTATGCCTAGTAAGACTTTGAGCAACTGGGATTTAAATTGGGATCTGAGCTAAATTCTGCAGGACAGTGGTCCTCCGGGATTGGACACCTTGACCTATACAGTAAGGAGATACAATTTTAGACAAACGAAGATGTTTGTGTGAAGGGTTAGTTCACCCAATAGGTAAAATTCTATCACCAATAACTAACCCTCAATTCATTCTAAACCCACAAGACTTTTGTCCACTTTTGCGTCAACACCACACTTGCATCAACGCCACACCAAACTCACAAGAATTGTATTCATTTTTGGAACACAAATGAGATCTTTTTAAAGATCTTTTTGAAATCTGAGAGCTTTCTGTCTCTCCATTGACAGCTATACAACTGAAACTTTGATTCTTCAAAAATTTCATAAAGAGATCATAAAATTAAGAGTTGAAAAGTTTAGTCCAAAATTGTATTTAGAGACATGATCGCCTTATGTGATGAACAGATAAAAATGTGGTTCACTTTTATGGCCTTTTTGGAGCTTGAAAGTTTTAGTAAAGAGACAGAGATCTCTACTTCACTATCCTTATCTACTTCAGAGCAATCTACTTTTCTTTTTATTTCAAAATATCTGAACTACGCTATACTTGTCTCAGTGATATATCTGTCATATTTCTTTCTCTTAATAAATTCTAGGCAACATCCGAGCTAAGTTGATACTGTAGCTGAACAATCCCTTAAACTCATAGTCTTTTCTTTCTGATGTTATCAAGTTCTCTTTCAACCTCTCACTTCTGCAATGTTTCACCATCCAATCTCTTCTCAATATATACATTTCTGTTTCACTTGTAAATATCAAGTCAAGTCAAGTCACCTTTATTCATTTAGTGCTTTTTACAATAGAGGTTATTTCAAAGCAACTTTACAGTGCTCACAGAAAAACAATTAATAAAAGTTTTTTTTGGCTGTACAGCAGCTTTAAAAGAGCAAGCAAATCAATAATATTGATGAGTATTAAGTCTCCCCAACTAAGTATGCCAGAGGCAACAGTGGCAAGGAACCAAAACGCCAGCAGGTGACGGAATGAATGAAGAACGGAATGGAGAAAACAAAACCATGTCACATAAATATGTCACATTGTCAAAATAAACTGGCTTTGCCTTTTCATTTTGATTTTAAATTTCATGTGGTATGAAAGAGCAACCTCTGAGCAATCTGGGATTGAGTTAATTGATTTTAGCTTTAAACAATACAGCTTTCACTGAAATCTGTGCTGTTATACAACACTGTATCCTCCATTCACACCCTTATTTTCTCCTCTCTGGTCTGTTTGTTGATTATTGGGGAGTTTCAGGCATTGTATGGGTGAAAGAGCTGTGGGCTGACAAAGAGAAACAAATGTTGTTATCTGATAGGGTCAAACTGACATGCCTCTAGGAGACAGTTTATCTGAGCACCTGGGTTGGTGGAAAGAGCGATGGATTGGCGCACAGAATGCAGCTTCATTCCACTCTTTCTGGTCTACACTGTTTGTCTATACAAAGAAGGAAAAGAAGATAGACAGCCTAAATGCATATTGATAAATCTCCCAAAACCTGTCAGAACATGTCATATTTGTCCCTGAATTTTAAGGTAAAAAAGAAATTATATATTGAGGTGAAATGTTTCTTATTTTCATTCAAATGAGATCCACTTATACATTGTATTTCCCTCAATCCAGCACTTTTATCCTAGAAGCCTTCTGGAGTTTAGTCCTATAGCTCCCCCACATGGCTTTGTATCTTTCTCAGTCTCCCTCTATTCATCCATCTCTCTCCCACTTATTCAGTCACTCTCTCACAATCACTGTTATATGTCTGGAGATGTTCCACACAGCAAATCCATTAAAACAAGCAAACAGTCATTCTCGTATCCAAATATGGTTCAGGCCGAGAGTGCAAGTGTCAGTTGAGCTTGTGAAAAGGAACAAAGCTGTTGGCTTTTCCCCTCTGGGAAATCTCTGAAAACATTCATTTTTACCATCCAGGCTCAAAGCACAACTGAGATAGGGATCCAAATGGCCTCTGTCAGCCACACTGGTTATTCTGGCCTCATCATGGTTGCGGAAGCATGTAATCCATTAAAAAGAAAAGGTAGCACGATTGCATTTAGGTGCTTGTGGGATAAATTAATCAGGGCTAACTGAGTATTTATACAAAGTACCTAGGACATTTATACTATGCCATCGGTAAATGAAAACAATGATTCTACATCTATACCAGTGCAGCATAAGTTAAAAAAAATTATCTCAATGCACATAAAGTCCTTAAAATGTTTGTTCAAAAGGTGACAGATGTAATATAATATTTGTAATATACAAAATTTCACAGTTGCAAAAATATCTTTGCATTTCACAAATAAAAAGTAACACATTTAATGAACATTGAAGGACAAAGGACAAATTGTTATCACAATTGACAACTGACACAATTTACTTTTTCTCAGAGATGCATAATATAAATTCGCAGTTCTGAGAAAGAAAAAGTCTAATTTTCCATACTGTTCCATTTTTTTCCCCCATCTTTTTGTGTGCAATCCAACTGCATATCCTGCTTTACTTCACATGGTTATCATGTTATTATTTTGTTAGGTGTGGTTTCCAGAAGGTATGTTAAGAAGACCTTTTTTAAAGTGCTGCAAAATAATCTAACTGCTAGCAAAATGTAACTTTTGACTTGATTTTGTTCTTACTTTTGTTACATTTTTACTTTGCTAGCAAAGAAATATAAAGTCCCTTTTGAATTTGATTTTGGGACATTCCCAAGTCTCTGGATTTATAGTTTAAGACCGTTTGGTTGTATGTTACAGCCAGCTGGTATATTGAATAGACTGACATTTGCTGCTAAACTGACCTCTTCTCTTTATAGCCCATTTCCTCTTAATTTATTCCATACATCCAAGCCAGAGCAGCGCTCCAGTCGAGCTAAAGAAGAGCTGTAATGACCACATTGATCATGACGGTCTCCGCTGGGATGCACTCTCTTCAAGGCTGACCGAACGGACCTTGTGCGCTCTCTCACCCAATCAAAAATCCATCTTCACCATCCCCCAGCCCCCCAGCCAATCAAAAGCTCATCTACTTTACCTCCTCATGGATGGGATACAATCAAGAACGCGTCTCGCCTTGGCCTTTCAGGTGGACATGCCTTTTCCACCCTCTCTGCCTTTACTTAACCAGTCGTGAATGCTTTCACAGAGGTAAACCAATGAAGCGCAACCAACATTAGCCACATTGCAACACGAAAAGACCTTCTTCCAAACTCAAATAGAAAAGTTGGATCTAATCTCATTGGTCCAACTCAAAAGTTGTGTGAAAAATAGGCAGCCATACTCTTGAAAAGTTCAATTTATATTAGCATTCAATAGTAGTTGAAACACAAATTAAAGAGAATTTTGAGATAACCATGTTGGCTGAATACCAGAAGTGTAGATAGCTGTGTAGCTCTGCTGTCAGTCATTTCCAGTCACTATAATGTAATTATTTTATAAGATAGATTCTGCACACAAACAAAAGGCAAAGGAAATCATATTTGCATCTCAGACTGTCAAAAAAAATGTCTTGGATTTATTCAAAACAGCCTAATCTATATGATTAGGGTCATCCTGATTTTGACAAGTAAGATGTGTAAGACACAATATTTTAAACATTTATGTACAATTCTATAATATTCAGCACTAAATCAGCATTTAAGATGGTTTCTAAAGGATAATAAGCTTCAGACTGCACAATAGCAGCCCAATTTTTGCACAATCTTCAAAAAGGTAGGGTATTGTGGTGATTCGGAGACAAGAATGGGCATCTGGAAGCAAGAATCAATCGTTTTATATTGTATAGTAGTCGACAACTGACGGTGCATCCATAGCACTGTGGCACTATTTTACACAGCATTCTTTTGAATAGCCTCACAAATTATATTGGAATTAGTGGAATTGCATTGGCATGGTTCAAATCATACTTATCTGACCGTTATCAGTTTGTAGCAGTAAATGAAGAGATGTCATATCGATCACAGGTTCAGTATGGAGTACTTCAAAGCTCAGTACTAGGACCACTGCTTTTCACCCTGCTACCTTTGGGAGACATCATTAGGAAGCATTAGCATAGCATTAGCTATTCACTGTTATAATAATAATAATAATTCATTACATTTATATAGCGCTTTCTCATAGACACTCAAAGTCGCTTTACATGGAAGGGGGAATCTCCTCAACCGCCACTAGAGTGCAGCATCCACTTGGATGATGCGACTGCAGTCATATTGCGCCAGAACGCTCACCACACACCAGTTCATTGGTGGAGAGGAGATAGAGTGATGAAGCCAATCAGAGTATGGGGATGATTAGGAAGCCATGATGGACAAATTTGGCCAGGATGCCGGGGTTACACCCCTACTCTTGCGAAGGACATCCTGGGATTTTTAATGACCACAGAGAGTCAGGACCTCGGTTTATCATCTAATCCGAAAGTCGGTGCTTGTTACAGTACAGTGTCCCTGTTACTATACTGGGGCGGTAGGACCCACACAGACTGCAGGGTAAGCACCCCCTGCTGGCCTCCTAACACCACTTCCAGCATCAATCAAGTCAGTCTCCCATCCAGGAAAATAACTAGGCTCAGCCCGGCTTAGCTTCAGTGGGCAACCAGTTGTAGGTTACATTGTGACATTGCTGCCAGCATTGCTGCACACATTGCTGCTGTTATGCTGATAATACTCAGCTTTATATCTCTTCAAGCCTTGACGAAAAACATATCAATTCACAAAATGAATGGAATGCATAGTTGATGTAAAAAATGTGATGATTGTAATTTCCTATTAACTCTGGAAACATTTATTGTAAATGTATTGTGATTAGTGTAATGCTCTACTGGTTGATTGCCCTGCACACTTAATAAAAGAACTCCAGCTGTTACAAAACACAGCAGCTCGAGTTCTTACGAGAACAGGGAAGTATGACCATATTAGCCCGGTTCTGTCAACACTGCATAGGCTCCCCATTAAACATTATATATATTTAAAATCTTGTTAATTACTTAAAAAGCGATTAAATGGTTTAGCTCCAGTACCTGAGCTCTTAATACATTAGAGTCCTTAATGTCTATTGTCATCATACAATTCTGGCCAGTTGATAATATCTAGAATATCAAAATCAACTTCTGCCGGAACATCCTTTTCCTATTTAGCACCTAAACTCTGGAACAGTCTTCATAGCATTTTTTCGGGAAGCAGACACACTCTTGTAAGTTTACATCTAGACAAAAAACGTCTCTTTAAGATGTAACACATTACATGTAACACATTATCAATTTCTATTATTAAAATCAGTTAAATCATTTTTAGGAATGGAAACATTTCCTATAACACTTGCAGAAGAATGCATCTACACAAATTAGTCTGAACCTGATATGAGACTTCTTCTTCAAAAAAAAAAAAAATATTAATTATCTGAAATTTTTGAGAAGTAGTGTAAGTCACAATAAGACATCTTGAACACTAGATGTATTTTGTCACAGAACGAGATATAAACTACTACACTGATACTGAAATCCCCTCCTTTCAATCTAGTGTCCTTCATTTCCAACAGGAGCTATTGAGCTGAGCCCAATAGTCCTCTGGCCTACTGGCAGTGCGGCTGATAAGACTACAAAAGAGTCAGTCACCTTAGGCATTGTGCAACCCAACCACAACAAAAGAGGACATGGAGAGTTCTCACAGCCTTTTCATCTAAAAAGATCTACTCTGTGAGAGAAAAGATCCCAGCTTTACGTCAAGGCCTTAAACCCTGATACGGGTGTCAGGGATGCTAGTCCTTTGTGTTCACGCCACATGGGTCATGTCCAAACAAATCGGCCAACAAACCACATGACTGGCACATCAATCAGAGGGTGAGTGATGTGAGAGGAGTATTTTCTTTTTTCATTTAAGGTAGTGACAGATGTGCTGGTGGTTACATAGGTAATGAGAACCATTTGTTCAGCTCGACTGCAGGGGAAGGATTCATCCAGATTTATTTTTAGGAACAGAAATGGTTCAAGCAGGCCCTTAGGTCTCTTTTGACTGTCTTCTATTCTGCCTATATGTCTCCTTCTTGCTCTCACTTGCCTCTTGAGTGTTAGTCTCTTTGTTTCTGTCTATAGTACCTGCGGCACCCTCACACTCAAAAAAATGAAACCTTGACTTTAATTAATTTTTTCTTGTCAACAGGTTCCACGTAATTTAATTAAGTATTTGTTTTCTACTTAAATAAGTTTATCTAACTTAATGTGGTTGTTTTAGGGATAAATAATATTTTTGACTCAAGCCAACTATTATCAATCATTTTTGCTCAACAAGAGATGTTTGAGTTTAACTAACTTAAGTCAGTTAAGTTACATGGACTAATACAATTTTTTTAGAAGTAGCATATTACATATATGTCTATTCAAAGTAAACTAATGATTTTACAACAAAACATTAAATTCAAGCTTAATTAACCAAAATAAAATGCTTTCACTGACTTAAATTTTTACTAGTTAGGTTGAATTAATTATATTTTGTCAACAGGTTCCACACAAATTACTTCAGTAAACTCAACATAACATTTGTTAGTTCCTTTATTCACCAACAACACAAAAACAAAACAACTGTGAAAAACACAACTGTTTCAAATTCAGTTTACAAAAGAGAGAGAGAAAAAAAAAACATACCCATGAGCATCAGTATTTAAGGTTGGTTCTCTTTACTTTAGAAAAAAAAAAACCTGCACACGCTTTTCATGCATGTCAGTGGTGCATGTCACTAAAAGGAAAAAAATAAAAAGTTATGAGCTTTCAAGTGTTTTTCAATTAAAACTTTTAAGTGCTCAATGTTGGTTCACTCAGTTTGTTTTATAAGCATCTGTACATGCTATATGACAAAAAAAGTCACAGAACAGTGTTGTGTCACAAAAAGAAAAAGTCGTGAAGCATTTCAAACACCCTCAATAACTATTATAAAATCAGTGGTGGTGGCGGCATCACCTTCCTCAGCATTGATGTACAAAAAAAAAAAAAAAAATATGACAAAGAAACATGTCACCCAGAACAGTGGTGTGTCACAAAATAAAAGATACAGTATATAAACTTTGAAAACAGTGTTTTTTCAATTAAATGGTTTCCACGTGCCACACGTTCAATGTTGGTTCACTCATACAGTTTGTTTTTAAGCATCTGTACCTTGGTTGAGAGTTTGGTAGCATCTAGCTGGAGAAAGATTTTCTGAAGCACCTCAAAGAATGTTTTCAGTTCCTGAGGATAACTGAGGTTCACTGCATAAATGACACCCATTAAGAGTGCACATGCAGAAGCGAGGTCTCCCAAGTCGTGAAGCACTTCAACACCCTCAATCACGATTCCAACATCAGCTGGAATGGTGGTGGCATCACCTCCCTCTACATTAATGCTGTAGATGCCAAAGACAACGTGATCAAGGTCCCTCTGGGCAGCACAACCATCTGAATCCTTTCCACACACAAAAAAGGACAACAATGAAATTACCAGCCAATTAATTCCAAAGAGTTTTTTTTTTATTTTTATTTTTTAACATTTTTCAGTAAATGTTTTAACATAAGGCTTGATTACTAACTTTTGGTCCTAACTGATTCCTCACAATTTGTACTCACTGGCCACTTTATTAAGAACACCTCTATGAGCTGATGTCATCTAATAGCAGCTCTGCCATATGTTCTACTTGTATAAGATTAGAATTTTTAAATTTTTTAAGGTTAAAGTATCAGAAACATGATTTTGGTCTAGACTCAAATTGCCATAGCCATATCCCACAATGTTAAATGGATATTGTGACATTCTTAAAAGTCCTAGGATAGTTACTGCTGCAGTATTTGTAAGTACCTACCAGATACTCTTTGAAGAGACTGCTTGGATCTTCATTCAGATATATACAAAGTGCCCTGAGGAGGCATTCCCGCTTCTTTTCAACAGTTTCATTCTAAATAGAAAAAAGTAGCATCAACAACCATAATACAAACCTATTATACTTCTATAATTATGTGAAATGGGTGAAACTTTAACTATAAAAGTAGGCACATGTACAATGACCATTTACTTAAACATTATCAATGATTATACAATTAGTCAGTTACGGAGTACACAAGTAGGGCTGTCACCATAACCTATTTTTTGTTGGATGATATATTGCAACAAAATTATTTGCAATAAATTAAATTGACATTTTAAGACCAATTTATGCCACTGACTTCACAATGACAGTATAATGATAAAATAAACGCAAGCATACTCTTTCAAACAACAAAGAACATTTTATTCTTGAGAATATTTAGATACTGGAATGAGAAATGTGAACTAATATCTTATCCTATTATAGATAAAAAAAAAAAAAATACACCTTGGTTAACAAAAAAGTGCTCAGTAACAAGTATTAGGACAAAAAGTAACATTAATGGTGATGCACGTTTATGTGACTGAAATATTCCTTATCATTGCCAAGTTCAGCGAATGCACAAACTTGACATCTGAATGTAGCCGATGATGTACGCTGAGATGAGTCTCTGTTATGGACTCTACAGAGGTGTGATCTAAGTGCATTCCATGACTTGAATGTACATGGACAACTAGTATATGGGCAAGGATATGGGTGCCTACACCCATATTGAGGATGTTTTAACCTATAATGTTTTAGTAACTGACATCTAGTTGAGGTCTTTGAACCGCAGCCTTTACACTGCCACATTCAATATCTGCAACAAGCACACACACCACCAAAAAAAACAAAATAGTGATTTTAGTTAAAGGAAAAACTTGACTCGCAAATAATACAATTTAGAAGAGTTTTACAAGTAACATACCATATGACTTAAAATAATTTAAAACATTTATATAATCTGTTAAAAACTGAAATTATCAATAGCAACTGATAAAAGTAAACAGAAACAAGCTACTAAGAACTTAGAAAAGAAATGGTCACACAAGAAACAGTATTTACATTAGTAGATGTTGCAGATCTTACCTATTATGAGAAAAGCACCTTGGCAGGAACACAAAACACCATTCATTAAGGACCTGAAAAATTGCAAAGGATAAAAACATAATTTGATAAAGATTGTGAAATTGAAATAATCTGAACTGAAAAACTACAAACAAATAAAATAATAACACTTTGTAATTTTTGTTTAAAGTATAATAAAAAAAAAAAAGCCGTGTTAACTACTTAATTTTGACAGCATATTTTAGTTCAGTTTTAGTCGGGTGGACACCTAGTGGTTGCAGTTTCAACGGAGAATGACTGTAGCATTGTTTTTCAAATTAACAAGTATGTTAACTTAGTACGTTTCTTGAATATATCTGCAAACATAGTACTTTTATGCTTTAGTAGGGTCAAAAACGTACAAAAACTTAAAGGTTTATTTACACAGTTCAGGTATACATTTTGACAATGTGTAATTCTATTTATTAAATGTGTAGAATAATTTCCAAAACGTTACATATAGCATTATAAATGTTGCTTCCAGGCGTTCAAGACATAAAAAAAAAAAACCGAATAACTAGAATAACTTTTAAAATGGCGTTAACACGGAGCAGTTTTTCCGTGAGCGGGAATGGAAAATGCATACCGAGCGGACTATTTTAGAACCCTTACAGTTGAGAGAACGTGCTTTCAATCCGCTGAATACACCTCCACTTTTCAAATTTTAATTAAGACATTTATTACACTATTTGAGAAATGTAATCCTAATTACAGCCTTAAAATTATGAAAAGTGAATATACCGGTAACGTTAAGACATTAAGGACAGACAGGACAGGAACCCTGCAATTGACGGAAAAAAACGTCGTAGACTAGCTCCAGTTAACGAAAATCCATCGTGGCGACGGAGAACTTTAATCCATTAACTCTCTAATTACTTTTCTTTTCGCCCAAATAATATAAATATGCAGCGTACCAACCTGCGCCACGTGGGTAAGCTAGCATGCTAACTTCATGTCTAAGACGCTAGAACTCTTTAAAACTAAAGCAGGCCAAAAAATAAAGAAATATCTCTTATTAGAATTAAAAAAGATCGATAATGGTGAAAAAACAAACATCCTCCTACCTTTACCAGCTGTTGAAAATATACGACGTCCCTCTGTTAAACCCAATCGAAGAAATACTTTGGCACTGCAGGGCGTCACGCAGGTGTGCTGTGCAGAGAGTAAAATATCTTTGCGCATGTGTGGTCTTCTTTCTTCTTCTTTCTTTTTTACTGGCGGTTGGCATCCAAACGCATGTGTGATCTGATGCTTCTTGCTCTTCTTGTTCTTTGGGATTTCATAGCAGTTGGCGTCACACTATACTGCCACCCTCTGGATGTAAGAATTTTTTACTTAACATAAATGGTTTGTGTTTAGACAACTCGTTAGGATTTTGTAGAGTTAAGTTGAGACATAATTACGTGGACCTTAATAGAAAATAACATTTAAAGTCAACAAACACAATTATTATAAGTAAACTGAATATACATATATTATGTCAAGTGCACAACCTTCCTTGTTCATTTTTTTGAGTGCAGCAAACCATGTAATTTGTGCTTGAAAATGTTACTATTTCATTTGAAAAGGTAACTGCTGAACTCAAGAAATCTTTTTCCCTTTAGGTTGAAAATGCTATCTATCTATCTATCTAGTCTGTCACTGAATTAAGGCTAAATTAAAATCATTAGTATGAATTGTTTAGACTACTGAAATGTAAGAGAAAAATGTCTAGTAAAAATCCAACTCATGAACTGAAAGGGAGCCAAAGTTGTGAACTTTACCCATCGCTGTTATGCACACTCTTTTAGCACATTACATACAACCCAGAGAACACCAACGTAACAGTGAGATTATTTTTTTCCATGAACACCATATTTTCCCCTTTCCTCTCTTTCATTAAGTGTCCTACACTATCAATAAGCTCTGAATACGATTTCCACCATTCTTATTCTGAAGTACTTGCACAGCACACAAAAGATTCAGCATATCTGAATGGCACATTCTTACTATTGAGGCCCAAACACATGTGAAGAGTCACACGTACACACGGTAATGAGTGAGAGGAAGCTCAAAGAGCCATTCAGATGTCGGGCGTCTGCGGTGAGCTGATCTCATTCTTCGGGGTGTCACGGGGCAGTGCCGCTAAGATTACTGCATAATAAATGAAGCCAGAGCAAAGGCAGCTGTTAATTACCAATGTGTCTGTTCAATGGGTTTCTCTTGTCCCCCATCATGTCCCTTTTTGTGTCTTTAACCCCTCACCTCCATTTCCTTTCTCCCCCTCCACCTTCTAAAGGTTCAGATATGGAAAAAAAAGACTCAATGGATTATATTCTAATATTTTCTTATGATGTTCCTTGTACGTTGAACCAAAATCTGTTCCAGCTCTGGGAAGCTCTGGGTGAGTAAATTATGACAGAATTTTCATTTTTGGGTGAAATACTCCTTTAAATAATACATAAAAATCTGTTCCAATTCCATGATGTCATGGTAAAAAGCTTTGGTACCTTTATATAACAAAAATAACATCAGTTTGAATTAAAATCATCTCCTCGGACGTGAAAGCCATCCATTGTTGAGCGCAAAGGATGTACATTGTGTGTAACTGAAGCTTTATTTGTGATTTTTTTCCTTTTTTTGCTGCCACTGAGAATGATTCAAAATGTGGCTTGTCGCTAAAGTCTGCCCCCTCATAAGGTTCATGACTAAAGGAGTCACATTTTTTCACTGTTCCTGAGAAACATTACCCACGTACAGTCAACATTCAACATTCATTTAATAATGGTCAGTGCTAATTAGCTTCCACCATTATTTCAAGACACAACCTTAATTTTGTTTCTGCAGGAATAGTAATTAAAAAAAATGCAAAAGGTAATGTTGACTTTTTATCTTTTTTTCTCAATATTGCAAGATATAAAATCACAATTGTTGTTCACAATGTCATATGTGTCACAATTCTGATAAAGAAATTTGATTTTTCTTTTCTTCTCGCAATGGCTTGTTTATTATTTATATTCTGACTTTTTTCTCAGAGTTGTAAGATATAAACTTGCAACTCCAATGGAGCTCACAATTCTAAGATGTTCTCGCAGTTGCAATTTTATACCTCACAAGTCAGAATTGTGGTATATAAACCCTAAAATGCAAGAAAAAAAGTATTTTTTATTCAGTGGTGGAAACAAGTTTCCATAAATATGCCATTGTTGTGACATCCACTCAGAAAATACAATGAATAGCAAAGTGTACACACATTATGTAGCATAATACTTCCACAGTGTAACAGGCTACTTGTGTATATGATGAAGCAACAGACCATGACATCTCAATCAGTTCTAACTAATTAAATGTATTTTAAGAATCAGGGTAATTAAGTATAGTTAATCTCTATACTATCCTATCAGCTGAATTGTGGCAGTTAATCCATTTTAATGCAAATCTTTAAACCCATCTTCTATGAGGCAATGGACAACACTGGAATCTATCTTAATGCTTGCTGCTGCAATTTACCTGCTGTTTTGAACTACATCAACCTCCATCTGCCTCCAGTCACAAGGTGAAAATAGAAAAGCCTCACTGAGCTCACAGGGAGAAGACCAAGTGTTGTGTCATTAACACCTGCCCATGACATACACATGAGACACAACAATAGGGAGAGAGAAAAAGCAGTGCATTTAACAAATCTCCAATTTTAATTTTTTGTGGCCTATTACTCATCCCTGAACATTTGTGCTACAAACATAAATTACACCAGATCAGATCATGTGGTTTGTTAAGGAATGGTGTGCTATTACTTTTCTAAGTAATCAAAAGTGAAATAAATTTCTTTAGACTTGGAACAGCAAAAAGACCACCCAGGACCCATACAACATAATAATAGGCCAAAAGATAACACTCAGATCAGAATGACATGCTAAACAACCAATGTTGTTGAAACCAGCTTATTCGAGAAAGTCAGAACTAAAGAGGGTCTTAATGCTTTCCTTTGGGGTAAATGTAGCCTATTTTTGCGTCAATGTCATGCAAACCTTCGCAGCACATATGCAGAAAATGTGTCCGCAGGCACCTTACCAACACCTCCACCTTTATTAGACAATATAAAAATCTTGTTGAATGCTCCTGATATCACTGTGTATCTGGTTTGTCTAGAGATTATTTTAACACCCTCTAATTAAGCCTGATACACAGGAAACTCTCTGAATTCGAAGGAATAAAAGAGCCTTTCAAGAGAATGCAGGTAAAAAATATTACCATTCAATTATGTCCAAATGTTTTAATTAAAAGTTTGGAAAGGTTCAGGCATTTTCATCCCACAAATCGCAAAACACAGCGATTTTTATTTTACAGATATCTAGCTCAACATTTGTGTCCATAATTAGGTCCAGAGGGGAAACTTGAGCTGAGTGTCACATTCAAACCCCTAATTTCAGACAGCAAGCCAAACCAGTGTACTTTTATTGCTTTTGTAGATGTAGATGATGAATGAACATTGAAAATGTATGTAAATGAACACATCTGTTGTTTTTCCAGGCATTCGTGGCTAAAAACAACTGATCCATTCTTTAATGGACTGTGGGCATATTTGATATATACTGTAGTCATGCAACATATGGAAAACAGTTGGTTCAACAAAAAAGGAGCCAGTGCAGATTTGCTCTCCATTTGCAGTCCATGACTGCCAAACTAAGGCTGAGACCAAGGTAAGTTATCTTATCTAGACACACAACCTGGTCAGACAGTGTGGCAGATGTCTCCTTTGGCTTTCACAACCTAAGACATGAAGTTGTGTGGTGTGTGTGTGTGTAGTCCAAAGAGCAAACAACATATGGAATAGCATATTAGAAACTTGGTGTTCAAATGACAATGCTGAGACTACAGCTTCAAATTTCAAATGGCTATGATTATTATCTTTTTCGTTTTTTTACATTCAATCAAGAAATTGTGAAGCTTGATTGTTAGCCAACTTTAATGTTAAACCATTACCAACTGCACAATTTGAGTTATCATTTATGTCTATACAGCATAAATGGTTTAGACAGGTTTAATACTTGGGTAAGGGGTTTGTTCAAACACTGCACAAGCACCACCAATAAGCAAGAAATCCTTGTTTTTGATGCATTTGTGCATTTGAAGAGTTACAAGATAAATTGACAAGATATAAAGCTTGCTTCAAAGTTGGCATTGTTGATGAACATGACACACTAACTGAAAGAAACCACAAAGAGCCTTGGTAAACAGTACATTGCGTGTCCATTTTTGGCTCCAACTAGGGAATCCAGCTAAGAAATTCACTGTGATGCCCCTGAAGACAACATCATGATGTTATTAACTAGGAATCCATCTTAATTAGAGTTTTCTTTTACCACAAAAAACACCAGCCATTGTAAATAAAGTTCAGGCTGAGCTGATTGTGACCTGAGCTCAGGGTTCCTGTGGGCTGAATTTGGGCTCTCAGTGGCTCTTTGGGAATGAGAACTGACTGGGGCCCAATTGTGATTTATGTCAGCCAGAGTTTGTGGAGCAGCGGGTTGCCAAGAGAAGATGAATACGAGACCCAACTGCAGGAGACAATCTGATTACACCACACGGCGGCCTTTCATCTTCATTTCACTGCACCAAGGCCCGGTGCGATGAGGGGAAGCCCCTGTAGTCGCCCCCTTTGCAAAAACAAAACAAAACAAAAAAACAGGTTGAGGTTATGACAATAGCTCAGAAGAAGGGATGGAAATGTTCTAATCAACATTCCTGAGGTTGTAGAATGAATACCATTCACAACTTGACTAGCAGCAGGGCTTACCTTGGACCGGGGAAAAACTGTTGTTGTTCTGGCACACCGGAAATTTAATCAGGCATGTGTTTTAGACAGATTCCTAATTCCTGGGCGATCTTGCTAGAAAAAAAAGATCTACTGGTATTTGTGGGATTTGCTGGTCGCTTAATATAACCAAGTTTTTGTAGATGGTCAATCTGCTTGTCTTCTAGCCTGAGCCATTTAAAAGTTAATCTAAAATCATCAAAACAGGCCATGAGTTAAAATGTATGATATGACCTCTGCATACAGTATGTTTAACAAAAAATAAGGGTGATTATGCCATGTTCTTCCTTCCTTGTGTCCTAGATTTGTCTGTCGAATTTTATTTTGTAGTTTCGATTGGTTCCTGCTCCTGCTTCCCCTTGTCATTGGTCTGATTGTTCCCAGACCAATGTTGTTGATGTCAAAGATAAAACATTGTAACTCAAACCTTGTTTAAATAAACTAGTCCCATCCAAATATTGCTTTATTCTACTAGCCTGAATCCTTACCCCTTACCCTAACCTAACAGTTGACTAATACTCTAAGTGTTGTACCAATGAAATTAAGTGTAACCACATTTGTTTTTAAATATTTGAAGCCACAACTAGAGATGAAAACAAATGAACTTTCAAAATGGGAAAACTTTATCTGATGGCGTAGTAGCATTTATTTCCCCACAGATACAATGTCAAAATTTGTAGATATTTTACGAGGCATTTGTGTCCTAGTTCGTAGAATGTGAATTTTGTGATTTTTAGGGTTTTTTTAAGTATAGAAAGCTGCATCCCTTAACATGACCATGGGCAATAAGCAGAAAGATGTACAAATTAAATGAGTAGAAAAATTAATGTGAATCAGCAATTCAACAAAACATAAAATAGTTATGAATTGCCGTGAGATTGTGCTGTTCTCCTTGACTTACACCTGGAGAAATAAAGTGTAACCATATTACACTTTCATGCTAACCTCTTTCCTGTAGCTCGACCAGTAGAGCATTGGTGCTTACAACGCCAAGGTCATGGGTTTGATCCCAGGGAGAGCAAAAACTGATTCAATGTGTTTCTTGAACGCAATGTAAGTCGCTTTTGATAAAAAAAAGTCTGCCAAATGTAGAAATGTTAGAAAATGGAGAAAAAACCCAGCTACTGGTCTTAAGCTGTTATAGCTGGACTCCCAGCCTGGCCAAACTGGTGTCTAGCAGGTATAGATTGTTTCTCTTCTTGACCAATGCTCATCAAAACAGGCCAGCCTAAATGTCACGGACAGAAGGCGCAGACGAAGACGATGAGGAGATTCAAATGAAACTTTAATAATAAATGCAAGGAGTCGTAACAGCAGTGCAAACACAACATGAGAATACTCCCAAACATGTGAAATGCACAAACAACTACCGACAACTGAAAGGTGGAGAAGGAGAACTAAATATACTAGTGATAATGAACAAAAGACAAACACCTGTGATGATTTGTGACTATGACAACAGATGAGTGACGGAAGGTTCTGGAACAAAACAATAACATGTGAGCAAAACGACAAAATAAGAGTCCTGGAAGATAGTGACCGTGACATTACTCCCCCCCCCCGCGGAAGGCGCGACCCCGCGCCGAAGAGAGACCAAAACAGGGTGGGGGGGTGGGCACCCTGGAGACCGGGGTGTCCAGAGTCAGGGAGGTCTCCAGGGTGGTGCCGGAGGATCAGGGGCCCTAGACGGCATAGCTCTCCATGGAGGTGTTGGAGGATCAGGAGTCCAGGGTGGCGCTGCCTTCCATGGCGGCGCCTGAGGATCAGGAGTCCAGGGTGGCGCTGCCTTCCATGGCGGCGCCTGAGGATTAGGGGTCCAGGGCGGCACAGCCTTCCATGGCGGTGCCGGAGGATACGGGAGCCAGGTTTGCCCCGGAGGCTCCGCCTCCTCTTTCCCACCCGCCCTCGCGCAGGCACTATGGCCCCCCCCCAAAAAATATTTAGGCTTAGTCCCCAGATGGTGAATGGGAGGAGGCTTCAGCGGTTTAAGGGCGCGGTGAGCTGGAGGAGACGGCAGGGCGAGGAACACTGGAGGGTCTGGCTGGGCGAAGAGCTCTAGAGGGACTGGCTGGGCGAAGAGCTCTAGAGGGACCGGCGGTTCAGGCCACGGGAGGTCCGGGTCTGGCAGGGCCGGCGGTTCAGGCCACGGGAGGTCCGGGTCTGGCAGGGCCGGCGGTTCAGGCCACGGGAGGTCCGGGTCTGGCAGGGCCGGCGGTTCAGGCCACGGGAGGTCCGGGTCTGGCAGGGCCGGCGGTTCAGGCCACGAGAGGTCCGGGTCTGGCAGGGCCGGCGGTTCAGGCCACGGGAGGTCCGGGTCTGGCAGGGCCGGCGGTTCAGGCCACGGGAGGTCCGGGTCTGGCAGGGCCGGCGGATCAGGCAGGCGGAGGATCACTGGCTCTGGCTTGAGGATCACTGGCTCTGGCTTGAGGATCACTGGCTCTGGCTTGAGGATCACTGGCTCTGGCTTGAGGATCACTGGCTCTGGCTTGAGGATCACTGGCTCTGGCTTGAGGATCACTGGCTCTGGCTTGAGGATCACTGGCTCTGGCTTGAGGATCACTGGCTCTGGCTTGAGGATCACTGGCTCTGGCTTGAGGATCACTGGCTCTGGCTTGAGGATCACTGGCTCTGGCTTGAGGATCCCTGGCTCTGGCTTGAGGATCCCTGGCTCTGGCTTGAGGATCCCTGGCTCTGGCTTGAGGATCCCTGGCTCTGGCTTGAGGATCACTGGCTCTGGCTTGAGGATCACTGGCTCTGGCTTGAGGATCACTGGCTCTGGCTTGAGGATCACTGGCTCTGGCTTGAGGATCACTGGCTCTGGCTTGAGGATCACTGGCTCTGGCTTGAGGATCACTGGCTCTGGCTGGCGGATCTCTGGATCTTTCACTGACCGGCGAGGCGCGGGAATCGGCGCTTTCAGACGAGGCGCGGGAATCGGCGCTGGCAGACGAGGTGCGGGAATCGGCGCTGGGAGACGAGCGGCAGGCGTGGGCGCTGGCTGTCGAGCGGCAGGCGTGGGCGCTGGCTGTCGAGCGGCAGGCGTGGGCGCTGGCTGTCGAGCGGCAGGCGTGGGCGCTGGCTGTCGAGCGGCAGGCGTGGGCGCTGGCTGTCGAGCGGCAGGCGTGGGCGCTGGCTGTCGAGCGGCAGGCGTGGGCGCTGGCTGTCGAGCGGCAGGCGTGGGCGCTGGCTGTCGAGCGGCAGGCGTGGGCGCTGGCTGACGAGCGGCAGGCGTGGGCGCTGGCTGACGAGCGGCAGGCGTGGGCGCTGGCTGACGAGCGGCAAGAGCTGGCGCTGGCAGACGAGCGGCAAGAGCTGGCGCTGGCAGACGAGGCGCGGGAATCGGCGCTGGCAGACGAGCGGCAGGCTTGGGCGCTGGCTGACGAGCGGCAGGCTTTGGCGCTGGCTGACGAGCGGCAGGGTCAGGAGGAGAGACTGGATGGACTGGCTGTCTGGACCGGGGGTATTCGCTCTCCAGACACCTAATTATGGCCTCCTGCCAGCGAAGTCCTGTGGTGTCTGGGAGTTTCCTCTTTTGATGGTAATTCGCCCCAATCCAGTACAGCGAATTTAGCGTCGCGTCATCAAAGGGTGACAACGCGGCGAGCGCGCTGAACTCCATAGAGAACTTGAGAAAGTCTGTGTTTCTATGGGCGATCGCTATAAACTCCAGTCGATAATCCATCTTCCTTTCTTATCAAACAGTCGTTCTTGGGTGACCAAACCCGGTCGGTAGTTCTGTCACGGACAGAAGGCGCAGACGAAGACGATGAGGAGATTCAAATGAAACTTTAATAATAAATGCAAGGAGTCGTAACAGCAGTGCAAACACAACATGAGAATACTCCCAAACATGTGAAATGCACAAACAACTACCGACAACTGAAAGGTGGAGAAGGAGAACTAAATATACTAGTGATAATGAACAAAAGACAAACACCTGTGATGATTTGTGACTATGACAACAGATGAGTGACGGAAGGTTCTGGAACAAAACAATAACATGTGAGCAAAACGACAAAATAAGAGTCCTGGAAGATAGTGACCGTGACACTAAAAAGCTTGGAATGTTTATTCAAATTATAATAGATTTCAAGAACTTGCAATATGTCAGAAAACATGAAGAAGAAACACTGTTATTTAGGTCTATGTAATGTGTAAAAACAACATTGCTCTGCTTGCAGGGTAGATTGATTATAATGGGATAGGGATGGGATAGTGTCATCACATCACTTTCCACTGCACTGCTTTTTATGTCATAGGGCCTATCACTTGGAGAACAGTGTTGCAACAAAGTCCAACAGAAACTCTTTCAGAAACCCAGGTGGAGTTTTACATTTCTCAACTTCTCAGGATGACTCAGAGGACATCTTTTTTCAGCCCTGCAGGTGCATTAACAGGTTATTGACTCAACCTTGAAAAGATCTGATTGCCTTGATTCCCTTCCCACAGATCAAAGCTTTACTGTTTGAAGCTGAGTAGACCACAGAGAGCATGAGCTAGAAAGAAGACCTCCGTATTAAGCATAAATCACTTAGGTGAATGGTCTTACCGGTAGTGACACAATCTAACAGGCTAGAGATAAAAAGATTGTGAAAATGGGCTGATGGGTAATCTAGAAGATCCGTGAACAATCTTCTTCTTACTAATCTAATAGAAGACAAGGAGCACCATTGGTCACTGAGAAAAAGACCTTTCTAATGTGACGACTGTCACCAGCTGAAAGGGAAATTATTGAAGGGTCAAGAGGCGGATGCAGGGAGAAAAGTTGAATTTTTACCAAGCAATGGTGGGTAAATTATGAAAATGTACAGCCTATAAATATTTATTACCAGAAATGAAACTGTATTTTGCATTTTTATGATGTTAATCTTAAAATCTTCAGTATTATGACATATTAAGTTTGTTAATACAGTATTTGTGATTGCGTTACATATGCATGTATGTGTGTATATGTTTTTTAAGTGTGAGTGGATGGTAGAATGATAATATTGAAATCTTTCATCGTCATCTTCATTTCCTCAAAAAGGTATCTGGCTTGGAGTAAACCAAAGTAGAAAACAGAGTTCTTTCCATCTACACTAACTTCAGTGGTGACAGTTTGAAGAAGAGATATGGCTCATCTTTACTATGCACTTGAAAATAAACCTTTGTAAAAGAACTTTAGACAAGACTGAATGTTTTCTGTATTTTGCAGTCGGCTACTACTCCCAGGCCTCAGAGCAATACACCACATCTGACCAGCGTTGCGGTTGGATGGCATGACGCCTGCTCAGCAAGCAAGGACGTGAGAGATTGACTTACATACTGTACTGGACACTAGCCAGTGTGTCATGTCTTATTTCTGCTCAGCTGGAGGACCGTAATGTCAGTTGTGGCAGCTTCATAAGTGTGCCTTTGACACTTCATTGACTCCAGCTGCAGTGCGATGCTGACTGTGAGATTGAACCTGTTTGCAGTCAAAATCCCACTTGTCTACAATAACGACAAGGTCAATAAGTTTGTCAAAGTTCCACAAGCTATTCGCAGTAACATTTTCTGTACAATTTTATTACTTTTACAAATCCAAAATAAGCATTTACTCTTTCCTCAATGGTTTGAAATTGTCAATCCAAGATAAAGGTTTTCTTAATGTTCCAAATTTTCAAATGGGGGTTTTAATGCTAATCCTGTCAGGGTTCTGTCACTTTGGTTTGAGTTTCTAGTGTTTGGTTGACAGACTTCTGACACTGCTCCTTCGTCGCGTCTTTTTGAGAGCACATGACTTCGTGTCGCACGCATTTTTGTCTGTGTGCCTTCATGTTGTTCATGTCTTGTTATTGTGTAACCCTGCCCATCTTGTTCCATTGTTTCCCTTGATTGTTCTCAGCTGTTTTCTGCTCGTTACCTTCCTCATGTGGTCCCTATTTAATCCCTATGTGTTTGCTGTCCTATGTCGCATTGTTTTCTTTCCATGTCAGTCTCTGCTGTTCCCTGTGTGTGTTTCCCTTGTTGCCGAGTCCGGTCCGGTTCTTTCTCTTTTAGTTTTGTAAGTCTAGTTTATTTAAGTCATGATTTTCCCCCTCAGGGCAGTTTTGTTTAATTTTCATTAAATACTCCTTTCACCTGCATAACTGAGTCCTCACTACTTGACCCGTGACAAATACAGCTAATCTCTTATTTTATTTAATATTAATGTGATGCAGGTCTGTTTAATGTGTAGTTGTGCCTCCATTTTCAATTCTTCCATTATTATTGTGTACACTGTATGTCGAGATGGCACATATAACAGTGTGCTAAGGCTAATATGTTTCTAGCACTGGTTAATTTTGTTTGTTCTGATTGTCACATATCTAATGCACCTCCTAGGGCTTTCAAGCTACAAACCCCAAACTCGCCCCAGACCTCCGACCTATTCTGACTTGGTGTGCTATATCTTTTCTGATTGATCCGACTTATGATTTTCCGAAAAAGTATGATTAAAAACGAAAATGTTCTTATGCTTTCAATGAGTGAGTGAACACTTTTGTTACATTGACTCTAATAGAGTATTTCCGCTTCATCCACTATGTATCTATCACTGACAAACCCTAGCAACTAACTTGAAACATGCTAGCAAACTTACGAAATCACGCTAGCGACATGATAATTAACACTAAATCTTGCTAACAACATAATAATTCAAGTTAAATTGCACTAGTAACCTGCTAATTCATAATAAATCTTGCTAGCGACATGTTAATTCATGATAAATTTTGGTAGCGACATGGTAATTCATACTAAATCTTGCTAGTGACTTGCTAATGAACACTAAATCTTGCTAGTGACATGCTAGTCAACGATAAATCTTGTTAGCAAAATGCTAATTCATGTTAAATCTCACTAACGACATGCAAAATCATACTAAATCTTGTTAGCAACATGCTAATTCATCCTAAATCTCCTTAGCGAAATGCTAATTCATACTAAATCTTTCTAGCAACATGCTAATTCTTTGCTAAATCTAGCTATCACCATGCTAATTAACAGTAAATCTTGCTAATGACTTGCTAATTAATGCTATATCTTGGTAGCGGCTTGCTAATTTACACTAAATGTTCTAGCAACGTGTTAGTTAACGCTAAATTTTGCTAGCCAATTGATAATTAACACTGTATCTTGTTAGCGACTTATTATTAACACCAAATTTTGCTAGCAACATGCTATTTCACACTAAATCTCACTAACAACATGTTAATTCACGCCAAATCTCGCTAGCGACATGCTAATTCACACTAAATCTCGCTAGTGACATTTCTCAAGACAACTTTAAAGTTTGTTGATGAACTTTACTCATCAAGTTCAACTTGCACATATCAATTGATAAGTATTCATGCCCATGCCACAACATGCTTCACAAAGTCAAGCTTATTTTTAAGTCATGTTTACTTTCAAGTTATTATTTTGTTTTGTACAAAGCTTGAATCATAGAACAAGCAGCACTTCAGTTCAGAAAACTTCTGGATACTGAAACCGAGTCGACATCAATGGAACTGTTACATCATACATGTCTTGTCCTTGTGATATACTTAAAGTTAATGTAAAGTTTCTTTTGACCAGTTTAAAGAGGTTTTTAAAAAAGAAATATAAGGTCAAACTTGTCAAAATTGCCCTTATTCTGCTAAATGACTCAGCCAAGAACATTCCACTCCCTCCTGAATTATCATCTGGATGGCAAGATCTCGCCAACTGTGCCCAACATCATTAGGGATTCTCTAGGTTCCTCTGCAGGCAGCATATCCATCATTAAGATTAATGTCTTGCCACATTTCAAATTCTTCCTTTCATGCCAAGCCTCTGTCCAGCTTCTGCTTTTTTTGACAGGAAACATCCAATCTAAATTCAACTGAATGTCCTGGAATGCACTTCAGTATAAGTGACCAAACACGCATGGCAGTTCTTAATATCAAACTGCATTTCTAAAGAGTTCCCTTTATAATTTCCAGGCTTCATCATCACCCTAGTAAAATGTGTTGGGTTCTGTAGGCTGCAACAGATGGTAAATGATTAAATTGAACACTTCTGTTGTCTTCTGGTCATGTATGGTCTGTTTTTATTAAAGGACATGCCATAAATACCACATATTAGGCTGTCGACAACACGTTAAAACGTGTGATGAATTCCAAATTCTTAACGAGTTAAAATAATTGAGCGCAAATACTGAAAATAAATTTCTGAATCATGAAAAGCATGAAATTGCATTATTATTAACGTAATTAACATCACACAGTTAGATGTCCTCATAAGTTGGGAGTCAGAGCATCAACAATTGTGCAAGCACCTGTAACCCTGGTAGGCGGAAATGTCTATTCTAACCGTTTAACTCAATTTTGTGATCAGATCATTTTAAGCCTATTTTGAAAGTTTGAAAGTGTTCAGTCCAATGATCCAGAAAACCATGCTGATTACATAAGAGATGGCAGAGAGAATACGTTTTTAGTGAATTCAAATATGTTGATATTATACGTATTGTAATATTTAGGCCATACAGTGTTCTCTAACATCACTGTGCTGATTCTTAGGTAAACCAAGGCATTAACCATGTTATTTTTAAGTTCATAATAAAGTGACCAACTAATTGGTGAGTAACTGACAGCAGCAGAAGGAGAACATAACTAAAGCCTGTTGGCTATTATTTAAAGCGATGAGCTCTTCTTATTTCTTGCTTCAATAGTTAATGCATGAACATCAACACAAAACAGAAAACTGCACTCGTCAAACAATTTCCTGTCTAATCAAAAAGCTCAAGTTGCATATTCCCTGTCTACTAAATCACTGATCCAATTTAACACTCACTTACATTTCCAACACTTTCCATTCACTTCATGTGCCTCCTGTGGGCAATGCTGTTTTATTGGGAACACCTGTACTGAAATAAATTAATTTCTAAAGGCCAGTGGTACAGGAACACCGCCACCCACAATAAATTCAGCTCTCAGGAAACTCCAACCAGGGGAATAAATGGTGCTGTGCTACAGGCCTGGGAGATGTAGTTCCCTCTTACCCTGCACTATGAGTGAATCTTAGAGTGTATATTTGTTCCAGGAGGAAGAGAAAGCATTTCTGTAGAGACATATGCCATAAGAGGGAGGGGGAAAATATAAGTGAACTGAAGAAGTGCTATTAGCACACCAGCCCTGTGATCATCTTAACAGTGTCTTTTCATAAGCTGGCTAAATGAAAGTGCTTGGTCCTATAATTGAGGATATCTCCTTATTTTAAAGCTGTCATGTACTTGGGATTGGCTCTGAGAGCTTAAATATAGTCTTATGATCTGATAAGACTGTTCAAGGACTTCTGGGTCGCCTTTTTTACGGATCATTTTGAGAGTGAATACAATGAAACCAGTACCAGATAGTCCTCTGCACAAAAAGCTTCTTCATGACAAAATAACTATATTTACATAATGATAATACCAGGGGTTGAGATTTGAAATGCTGAGTTTTTTTTTGTTGTTGTTGAATTTAATAAACATGGTTTCTTCAGTATTGCTAGTAATTACGCTTCGTGAATCAGAAATGCGACCAAGCAAGAATATAAGAATACTGTCTACAATCTTGAAAAAACAAACAAAATAATTTCCTTTCATTCTGTACACAAGAAAGGATAATGGAGTGATCTGTCATTTCAGAATGACATGATTACACTTTTGCAAGAAAAAGAATATGTTGAACCTGAAAACTATTATGAAAGTTAAAACTTCTCTCACTTGAATGCATCGAAATAAAATAAAAATAAAATAACTACATTTCAGAAGCTTAGTTATTCACATGCAATTTTTTTACGTTTTATTATGTGTTACAATGTTATTACTATGCTGTCTTAGTTTTTTAATATATTGCAAAATAATTTATTGGTCTGCCAGATCATATGAATTTTCATGATGTTAATCATATGAAACCAAGAAAAAAAATCTTGAAAGTCCAGTCCTAAAGCTAACCATCACTCATAAACAAAACAAAAAAAAGTATCAATAGGATTACAAAAAGTAGAATAGTTACTGATTGCCATGATGTGTTGTTCAGATCAATAATTCAGATCCAAAAGAATGTTGGGGTTCTCAAAAACTTCTTTGGCCAACTATAGTCGACAATTTGGTGTTTTTCAGAAACCATAGCTTCAACAAACATTTACAAAATTGTGTGGTTGGAACTACAGGCACAGCTCTTGGCTTGTATTTAGAAGAATAGTTTGACTCAAACGTGTATATTAAAGCAAAACAACAGACAATAATAATAATTATTGAATGTTTTTAAATCACAGCTTTCAAAGAGGTCACAGCTCAAAACCATTTACAAGAACATTTAAAATAGAAACATTTAGCAAGAAATCAAACATGCGTGTTCTATTTTTGATCATGTGCAGACCATCCATTTAGACTTTTTTTTAAATAAGCACTTAGCATAGCTTGTTTCCCCGAATTCAGAGTGTGCAGGAAGAAAACAATGTTTCATAGGACCTTTATTTCCCATAATGGAACGGCAGAGTACTATGTAAATACTACAGCTTAAAGTGCTTTTTCCAGCTTCCAGTCACCACAGGAAGCACATATTCACCAGGCAGGGGTTCTTCAACATCATATAAAGAACAACTTCTGCTTTAGTACAGGGCCCAACACATCCAAAGTGGTTCAACCCACTGAGAAGCAGCTCTCATTCCAGCCAAAACTCCAATTTAAAGCTCTCACCACCATTACAAATGAGTCTCATGGAGTGCAAAAGAGACCACACAGCAGTCTACCAAATCTCTTTCCTCTCTCTTCAACACAAGAGTGGCATCCACTCTGTGAAATACAACAACTGTTAAGTAGGTGTGAAGACCCATAGTATCTGTGGGAATCCCTCTAATGAAAATGAGGCCTGTTTGAGGGACCACTCCCATGGTGCTTTGTATCTGTAGCCGCGGTGGCTCACAGCCGTCCAGTGGGAGTTCTTATGCCCTGATTGTCTTGTAGAGCTCACAGGGGAAAATGCAGCAAAGACCCAGACAGGAAGGCCGAATTGGGCCAAAGACATGTCTATGAACAATGGTGATCTCTTAGTATGGCAGTGGGGAGATAAGCAGCATTTCTTTTGCTTGGCATGGCATTAAAAGCACACTTGCTTTTTCTGGAGCGATCGTGGATGGTGAAGGAAAGAAAAAGCAGGCCTGTAGGTTTGTGTTATTGCCGCATGAGTGTTTGATGCAGCAAGAGTGCCATATCCTGGTCGCTTGCTAAACTGCAGTGATGTACAACACTGCACTAGCCAGTCGATAATACAAACGGAAACATATTTTCTACATGCTTCTGCCACAAAATGTTCAAAGATTAAACATATTATGAAAATTTCAAAGCAAAGCATAATAATAATACAGAAAGAACAAGGGATCATGCTATTTTTATATTAACCTTTAATAAGACTGCAATGCTGGCAGAATACTGTGATTATAGTCTCAGTTTGGTCACTTGAAAATACGTGACTTGCCTTAAAGGGATATTTCACCCAAAAATGAAAATTATCCTATAATTTTCTTTATGATCCTGTCATTCTGTATGACTTTTTTTTTTCTGTGCAACATAAAAGAAGATATTTTGAGAAATGTCTACCTGCTTTTTTTTGTCCATACAATTTATACCAGTGGTCACTAACAATTTGTTTCCAGCATTCTTCATATCAAAGACTCTATTCTATAGAAGTCATCCAGGTTTAGAATCATGTCAGGGTGAGTAAAAGTCAATTCACACTGAACTGAGAGACACCAATAGTTTGCTGAGTTTTGTCTTGCCCCTGTGTTGGTTAGTGCTTTTTTCCTGTTTATTTTGTCGTGGAATATCTGAGAACTGACAAGCGGATTTATACACATTGGCCAGAGTCTGTTGATGCAGACCTTTTCCTTAAATTATGACAGAATTTAAATTTTGAGTGAACTTGTCAAGCTCGGTTGCAAGTGCTTGGAAAACAAAGAGCTAGCTCTATTCAATGTATATATAGCTCTCTATATATATACACATAGTTATACTATATGAATAAAACACTCTGAAAACTATCTCTCTAAATATGAACAGAACAACTAGTATGATGTAGTGAGAACAGACAAACGATCCCTATAAAACAGGCCCACATAGCAATATTTCTCTGGACCAACTCCGGTCTACGCACTTTTGCTCGGCCCACATACAGCAATGAATTACAGTCTTTGGGTGGATCAGCCTCAGCCAATTAATAACCCATAAATAGACCTGAACTGGGCCAGAAGAAGTTTTAATACCGTTACCGAATCACAGCCTTAAATAAACCATATCAGCCAGTCATGTGCAAGGATCTTTTTTGTGGACTTCAGTTTGGCCTTCAATATCATCTTCTAACAACCAATCTGACCCTGTGCCCACCCCAATCTGTCAGTGGATCACCAGCGTGATGACAGATAGGCATCAGCGAGACAGACTGGGAAAACTCACATTCAGAACCCTCACTATAATCACTGCCGCCCCCCAAGGTTGTTTGCTCTCTCCACTGCTCTTCTCCCTTTATACAAATGGCTGCTCTCCAAAAGACCCCTCTGTCAAGGTCCTGAAGTCAACAGTCATTCAGAAGCAGTCATTCAGGTTCCAAAACTCTCTTAACTGTACATTGCCTACCACAACTGTCAATTTATAAATAAATCATTTTTTTAAAATATATATAATAATTGTAAACTACATAAGAAAACTGTAAAATAACTTATCCATACATTAAAACAATTATATATTTTTGTATTTAAATTGTTTGTTTTTTATATATTTTTTTCTTCTTCATAAAATATATTGCTACTGTGTATGTTTATGTATGTCTGCATGAATTTCAACACTATTGTTTTACCTTCTTCTGCACCGGAAGCTCCTGTCACCAAGACAAACTCCTTGTGTCTGTAAACACTTACTTGTCAAATAAAGCTAATTATAATTCTTATTCTGATTTCGGGCAAAACAATGGTAACAAATTTTAACGCAGGAAGAACTAATACATGTGCAAAACCCACCCAAAACAGACATAAACATCCCATTACACAACTATCCCTTTAAATTAGTTGCAAACAAAATAATCTATAAAAAGCCAGGAAGGTAATAATTAGTAAGAGTTTCAAACCATTTGAATGTTAGGGTGGTAGGGAATGTCACTTTGGGTGGGGTCGAGACAACCAAACACACTCTCATGACTATTTAACTATTTAAACTATTAACTTTTTGATGAATAGGTGGTAATCGACCTGCTTATTCACAGCTAAGCCCAAAGTGTACTTCTGTTTTTTAGTGTCCGGGCCGTATCCAGATCAGATGAAGGACCTGGACACGAGCACAGCACTACCCTGAAGTGTCTGCGGAGACCGTGACTCTACTAGACCCTCCCCTGTGACGATCATGAACCCATCTCCAACCGGACCAAATTGGACTTCATATTGGACTTGAATTGTTGTCAATATAATAATCATGTACTGTTTGGCTTTGGCCAGAGGAGAACTGGTCCCCCGACTGAGCCTGGTTTCTCCCAAGGTTTTTTCTCCATTCTATTCTTCATTCGTTACGTCACCTGCCGGAGTTTTGGTTCCTTGCCGCTGTCGCCTATGGCTTGCTCAGTTGGGGAAACTTAACACTTAAAGTTCATCAATTGTATTGATTCGCCTGCTCTTTTGGAGCTGCTGTTCAGCCAAACAAACTTTGTTTATATTGTCTTTTCTGTGACCACTGTAAAGCTGCTTTGAAACAATCTACATTGTAAAAAGCGCTATATAAATAAAGGTGACTTGACTTGACTTGTAGGAGCACACACAAAATAATCAAATACCCCATTTGATACCATGTGGAACAACAGTCGGTTGACACATGTGCATTAAAAAGTTATTTTTTGTCCATTATCTGTTATCTCACCCCAAACATTACGAGCAATTATAATGTCTTTATACCCATTATACCCTCACACAAGTGCAAATCAACACAGACTTGTATTGTTGCTGCATCTCTAGTAGTTTGTTTCGATGCACTTTATTTTCATATATATCCCTGTTACTCATTTAAGTACTGACTGATATGAATTAACTATCTGTATAGGGTTAGGGTAGGACTTGGGTTTGGTTTAGAGTTAGTTGTATGTAATTAATCCTAATTTATTTTTATTACTATAGTAAATACATTTAACAAGACACAGAGACACATGCTAATACTAAATTTGAAAGGCTGTTTTACGGCAATTTGGTTGTAGCAGATTTTCACCTGCTAAGTGGAAAGCTACACTTAAATCTAAAAGATTGTTTCACACATCTAAATCTCTTCCGACTGCAAGGGTCAATGAATCCTTGAATGAATTTGGTACCTGAGAGTTGATAAATAGCCCTGACCTCTTTGATACGCAGCAGAACTAATGTACCGTCACAGCGTGCTAGTGTTAGAGGCTACATGCCGCGCACGCCCTCTTCATTATTCAAAGCTAAAGAGACCTCCGGGCATCCAAGACAGTCAAGCGAATCCACTGGCATGGTGGGAAAGAGAAAGCAGGATTCATCCATTGGAAATTCCGTGCTTAGTTCCAACCCGAAGAAGGAACCCATGCCTCTTCACCTCTCTGGTTCCTGCCAGACAGTAATTAGATCCATATACCAAGACTGCCAGACTTGATCCATATACCAGCCTTTGACGGGTCCACAATCTTATTCAGCTATGGACAGCAGCAATCGGATAACATCTAAAACCCAATTGTAGTGACATAGAAAATATGCTTCAGAGACAACTATATTTCTTGCAGATAATTTACAAATTGAAAATCAAATGTAAATACTGTGTGAAAACTGTTTGTTTCAGTCATTGCTTTGCTTGTTTGAATGAGTTTTGGAGTGTGACTACTTGTTTTTCTGAACGTTGTCAGTCATCAGAGAAGAGATGCCATTGCGAGAGAGAGGTAAAGTTATTTTGATAATAGATAATTATGTGCACAGAAAAATCATTTGGGTTTTATATTTGAGTTTTTCTTCCACGGAGTTGAACACTAAATAATGTCATTGGTTTCAGCTGTGTTCACCACATTTCCACATTTCTAAATTTTTGTTGTCATTTGTCCAGTTAGCACCTGTTTATTCTATTACCGGTCTTTGGATGTATCTATCTTTGAAGCTTATTAAAGCACATTTATATAATTCGTTATCTTTGTGTTCCTGTTCTCAACCCTTGCTGACACGTTAATAATGAAAGACTGCAATGTTCCATAAACTATAAGAATTGTCCATTTTGATCTAATGGTTTTAAAAGAACTCATAATACATTAAACAATTTTGTGTTTATTTTGTGTAAACATCACTATGTCAAAATATATAGGCTACATATTCTCAGGAAAAAGTCAAGCAAAAACAAGGGGGAAGAAAACTGATTAATATTTTGCCCTAAATTGTCCTTGTCCCAAATGGCACACATCATATGTACAAGTCTTACAATGGTTGCTTCCTAATAGCCACAGCAAAATGGCTGCAGTGTGTGTGTGTATGACAACTTGGATAGGTTAAATCAGTGGTTCTCAAATAGTGGGGCACACCCAAATTTTTTACCTCTTCCTAGGGGGTGTGACAGAAAATAATTGAGAAGCACTGGGTTAAATGCAGAGGACGATGGGTTATCATATGCGACCTTCAGGTCACTTTCACAGCTTTCTTTGACGTTGTTCATTTCCCCTCTCTAGTCTCCTTTTTTTTAGGTTCTTGATTTTCTGAAGGAATGTTCAACCAGTTCCAAACAGTTTTCAAACTGTTTTCACCAAAATGTGTCATCTTAATGAGAAATTTAATAAGTTGCCTACTTTATAGGACAGAATTTGTCTTAATAGTGCTGCAGGCAGCTCACTCGGTTCACATGTCTATACACAATCAACCTGCATTCAGCAAAAGGTCTAGAGGACACAGGGTAGCATCTGGCAGAGACAAAAGCAATTCTAGCAGCCCTCTGACCCATCACTGGAGTCTTCCATTCTGTCATGCTGTGACATAAGCCAGCCCCCAGAAAGATTTCATCTATAAACTCCCTCGGTTTGGTCTGACATGTCTCGCCATCCCACAAAACAAATAATAAAACCTTCTCTGTTTGGGTGACAGCAAGAATTAAAGACATTGACAGGCCCCAAAGAGCAGAGCAGGGTGTCACATTTCTGACAGCGTGTGACAATGCAAGTCTCAACACTTCCACAACATCAGAGCCTCATGCTTATCATGACGGGTACTTCTGTACAGACATTTTTAGCAACTTGATACATTTTCAAAATCAGTTAGATATGAACAAAGCAAGGAAATAACTAGAATGATGATGTCAGATGTCAGATGTTTCAGCACTGTGCTGTACCAACAGGATTCCCTGAGATTCCTGAGAATTTGCAGCAGGTTTCCTCAAAAATTCTTTCTTATGAATTTCACCAGTAATAATGTATTATTAAAGTAACATTGCTAAAGTAATAATGTCATGTTAAAGTAACAGTAAGAGTACAATTACCAGTAAACGATTGTAACACAATATTAAATAGCTGAATTGTCAAGTTTAGGTGAAGGGAAGTGCAAGGACTCGATAGTGCATTCAGAAGGACTTCATTCAAAATGAAAATAAAACAAAATCACAAACAAAAACCAGACTTGACTGACTTGGCTTAACTAGACTAGATTAGAAACAGAAACATGATGTCAGATGTCAGACACATGACAATAGGAAAAACAAGTAGCGTTGACGGATTAAAATTGTATCATTTATTCCATGTTTGGTGCTTTTCATTTATTTATATTTCATTGTTTATTCACCTATTCTTGTGCACAAAGTCACATAATTTAAAATCAAATATCCATGTTTAAACGATGTGCATCCAACAGACATGTCAACAAACTACGAAAAAGGGATATTTGAGAATATTAAAGTACAATCCATCTTGCAGACATTAGTTTTACACTTGAAGCTAGGAAAAGGTGTTCAGATGTTAGAAGGTTAGAGTTCTTTCTGCAGAAATCTGCTAACAGCTGTGCCTTGTGTTTCTGTTTTGACTTAAACATCTGTCGATAAAAGCCCAGTGCTCCCTTGCCTCTGATGCATACAGCACATAAGATCATTAAAAACAGGCAGCCATCACCTCATGTGCAGCAGTGCAGCATGCATGACGGGTAAACAGTATGCTAGCTCATTAGCAATTGTCAATGCAGACAGCGTTGGCTTAAGATCACCATCAAGAATGTGAAAGCAATTGATTTATTCCCAGAGCAAAATCAACAGTGGAATTAATTCTGGAAACAGAGAGAGTGGGCTAATGTCAGAATCCGATTCATTTATTGATAAGTAACCTTCAACACAAGACGAGAGGTGACAGTGGGATGATGAACCAATCAGTGGAGAGATTTATTCAGTCTGCCTCAACATTCACCTTGAGAGAGAGATATTATTATCATGAAAAAAAACACATCAAGCATTAAATGTAACATTTAGTAAAGGTAAAGTGTGGTAAAATGAGTGCATTTCCTAAGCATTGGCCAACCGTAGTCGCAAGTTCTGTTGCAAATAAATTGAGCAGAAATGTAATTAAATTTTATTTTTGAAAGTTGTTTAATCAACATCAATAGCTTGAATGTTATGTAAGCAAGGAACCTGCATAAATGATATAAGCATCTAGTTTTAAATTAAGCGGACATTATAATGGTATATCAGTCATTCATGAGATGAGCAGAACTGAGCATTTCCAGTAGAATCTCTGCTATCACTAATGGTCTTTTTACAGTTTGTCAGATGTGTGCATAGTTTAAATCCAACAGCTCATTTGTGAATAACAGTTAAGAGTTACTTAAATGAACCTGCGTGAGAACACAGCAACAAAAACGTCACATGCCATTAACGAGAGACAATAAACTGAGGGCTTACATACACAAATGAAGATCATTAACAGAATAGGGAACAAGTGTGAACTAATCATGACCACTAATGACGAACTTTAACACATGCAAAATATTGACAAAGAAAACAATGGCTGCATCCGAAATCACACACTGTCTTATTTAGAATAATTAATTCACACCCACTAAAAAGTATGTTCTTTGTAGTATGAGCGTGTGTAGCATGAATGTAATCTGAGCATACTACTTTCTCCATTTTGTCAGTATAATTTGACCTTCCAGCATCAGTTACTTCACTGCAATTCACAGATCCTGTCCCGTGGTCTCATCGGATGGTGAAGTGTCCATCGTATGCACCCTTCAGAAGTAGGTCATCCTTTTATGAGCACTGTGAATTCAGACATACTGTTGTCACATACTGTTTTTTGCTTACCGTACTATTTAATACCATCCTTGGGAAGTATGATTTCAGATAGAGCGTTTAATTAGAAACTAAAACAAATGAAAATAAACATGACCATGACACAGCCCCACAGGCAGCTTTTTTTCTCCAGTGCTCTGTTCACGAGTTCACACATAAATGATTCAGGTGCTGTAAATAGTATGCGTATTTGGCATGCTGGCCAAGTATTAGTATTTATCCTGAACCCAGTATTCCCAGCACTCCTGAACCCAGCACTCCCCCCGTATTCCTGGCTGTGATAGAAACAATCAATTGTGAGGAGTCAGGGTGGTGGAGGAATGCCGGAAATGGTCAAGAGATGTAGGTTAGTCGAATATGACTACAGACGTGGACAAAATTGTTGGTACCCTTCGGTCAATGAAAGAAAAAGTCACAATGGTCACAGAGAAAACTTTAATCTGACAAAAGTAATAATAAATAAAAAATTCTATGAATGTTAACCAATGAAAGTCAGACATTGCTTTTCAACCATGCCTCAATGGAATTATTTAAAAAACATAAACTCATGGAACAGGCCTGGACAAAATTGATGGTACCCCTTGAAAAGACTGTAAATGTGACCAAATGGACATGTTAATTCAAGGTGTGTGCATTAATTAGAATCACAGGTGTGTACAATCTTCAATCAGTCAGTGGGTCTATTTATAAGGCTCCAGGTAGTCACTGTGTTGTCTGGTGACATGGTGTGTACCACATTCAACATGGACCAGAGGAAGCGAAGGAAAGAGTTGCTACAGGAGATTAGAAGGAAAATTATAGACAAGTATGATAAAGGTAAAGGCTACTAGACCATCTCCCAGCAGCTAGATGTTCCTGTGACTACAGTTGGATTATTCAGAAATTTAAGATCCATGGGACTGTAGCCAACCTCCCTGGGCGTGGCCGCAGGAGGAAAATTGATGACAAATCAAAGAGATGTATAATCCGAATGGTAACAAAAGAGCCCAGAAAGACTTCTAAAGAGATCCAAGGTGAACTCCATGCTCAAGGAACATCAGTGTTAGATCGCACCATTCGTCGTTGTTTGAGCCAAAGTGGACTACATGGGAGACGACCAAGGAGAACACCATTGTTGAAAACAAATCATAAAAAAGCTAGACTGTGTTACGTCACTCCCTTTTAATCTAGGGGTAAATAGGGCGCGACGAACAAATTAAATTGAGAGAGACTTTGAGGATCTTCAGCTCTCCAGTCCCAGAGCAACAACAACCACTAAACAATAAAACTTTCAAAGAAACATGGCATGTGTGCCGTTTATTGTTTTTACATAGGGTTTAACATAAGCAAACAAAATAAAGTACAATATAAACAAACAATTACCTCAGGAGGAGGACCCAAACAAAAGAAAAAACAAAATACCTCTACCTAAGGGAAAAGTAACCTTAAATTACCTATACACAAAAAGAAATAAAATAAAATACATATACCTTCCCTTACTCCCTAAATAATTAATAAACAAGAGAAAAGATAAGGATCCTCCACCCTACATTACCCAAAAATGCTTAACTTAAAGAAATCAACTCAATAAATGCTACAACTCATTATTAGTAACTCAATAATGCTAGAGAAGCGCTCAACACGCTTACTCCTCTAGGACTGGAGGGCAGAATACTCTCAAGCGTTGCGTTTGTCTCTCTGCTTCCTCAGTGTCTTCTTTGCAGCTTTATACTGGTTTCCACAAGATAAGCACCAATCAGAACATGGTTGATGGAACACAGGTGGTAGTCATTAACCTATCAAGTGAAAACAAGAGCAAAAGAGAGAGAAAAAAAAAAAGAGAACACAATCCAACACCACTCCTTAAAATAATGAACAAACACAATATTAATACGTCTAACGTAACACCCCCACCAATAAACATTTTTCCTTTCCCCTAGAAGCTTAGGAAAAATATACACTTTATGTTTCAGCACACACTACTCTGGATAGCGCATCCGCTACAACATTTTCAGTGCCTTTCTGATGTCTAATGTCCAGGTTGTATTCTTGCACGATTAACGCCCATCGCATCAAACGTTGGTTGGCATTACACATGCGAGACAGAAACGTCAGAGGGTTATGGTCAGTGAACACAATGATAGGCACACTACTTCCTCCCAAATAAACCTCAAAGTGCTGAAGCGCTAACACTAAAGCAAGAGCTTCTTTTTCAATTGTGCTATAGTTACTCTGGCACTTTGAGAACTTCTTCGAAAAGTAGCACACAGAATGATCAATACCCATATTGTCTTCTTGTAATAATACTGCTCCCGCCCCGACTGAACTTGCGTCCACATGGAGTTTAAAGGGACGATAGAAATCTGGAGCCTTTAGAACAGGTGCATAACACAAGAGATCTTTAGCTGACAAAAAGGCACACTCGCACTCATTTGACCATATGAATGTTCGTTTATCGCTGAGCAGATCAGTAAGTGGGGACACAACACTCGAGAAGTTTTGACAGAAGTTTCTGTAATACCCACACATTCCAAGAAAACGTCTCAACTCACGTTTATTTAAGGGAGATGGATAGTCAAGTATAGCAGAAATCTTTGCTTCCACAGGTCTCACAGTTCCTTGACCCACTTTCTTCCCTAAATAGGTCACTTCTGCTTTCGCAAACTCACATTTTGCAAGATTTACAGTCAAAGAAGCATCGGACAATCGATTAAACAACAACTCAAGATGGTTCACATGCTCTTGCCAACTGTCTGAATACAGTACTACATCGTCAATGTAGGCATCACAGTTTGGAACGTCGGACAAAACCTTCTGCATTAGCCTTTGAAACGTTGCAGGTGCGTTTCGCATCCCAAATGCAAGGACAGTATATTGAAGAAAGTTATCTGGCGTGACAAAGGCGGAAATTTCTGAGGCACGTGGAGTGAGAGGCACCTGCCAGTACCCCTTCAAAAGGTCTAACTTGGTCACATACTTCGCCGCTCCAACCCAATCAATACAATCTTCAATACGAGGCAATGGGAATGAATCAGGTTTTGTAAGATTGTTTACCTTCCTGTAGTCTGTACAAAAGCGATGTGTGAAGTCTGGCTTAGGTACAAGCAAACATGGAGAGCTCCATGGACTCTGACTTGGTACAGCCAACCCATGTTTTAATAAATACTCTGTCTCAGCCTTCATAATCTCACGTTTTTTTGGATTCACTCTATATGGATGCTGTTTCACTGGGGAGGCACTTCCTACTTCTATGTCATGACACAACACTGATGTTCTGGTAGGAACATCTGAAAACAATGAGGGAAAAGACTGGATCAACTTACTCACATCCTCATACTGGGTCTCTGATAAATGCTCAAGATAACAACGTAAATCTCCCAGAATATCAGAATTTCTCAAATGAGGAGTAAGAGTTTGAACAACACCATCGTCATCTACAGCAAAAGGGGCAGTTACGGTGACTGCTGAAGGAACCAATGGCACATCAGCAGACAGGACAGTTTTTGTTTTTCGGTCCACATATGCCTTAAGCATGTTCACATGGCAAACCCTGGTTTTGCGTCGACGATCAGGGGTGAGAACAACATAATCTGTTTCACTCAGTTTTTTTTCTATGACATACGGCCCAGAAAACTTTGCTTGTAAAGCAGCACCAAACACTGGCAGTAACACAAGAACTGAGTCGCCAACTTGAAAATTCCTTTTGACACTCTTTTTGTCAAACTGTTTCTTCATTTTCGACTGAGCAGTAACTAGATGAGCCTTAGCTACTTCACATGCTTTGTAAAGTCTCTCTTTGAAAGAACTCACATAATCCAAGAGGGACACAAAAGATGAATTTTTAGTCTGCAAATGCTCATACAGCAGTTTGAGTGGACCCCTCACTGTGTGTCCGAACACAAGTTCGGCAGGACTAAACCCCAAAGACTCCTGAACTGCTTCTCTGGCAGCAAATATCAGAAAAGGCAACCCTTCAACCCAATCTTTACCAGTCTGCAAACAGTATATCCGAATCATGGTTTTAAGAGTTTGATGGAATCTTTCTAAGGCTCCTTGTGACTCGGGATGATAAGGACTAGATACCTTGTGCTCAATACCCAATTCCTTCAAAACCTGTGTGAAGGTCTTAGAAGTGAAATTGGTACCTTGATCAATCTGGATTACCCGTGGTAAACCGAAAGTAGTAAAGAACTTAACCAAGTCCTTCACTACTGATTGCGCTTTCAGGGTACGCAAGGGAATGGCTTCAGGAAACCTAGTGGTTGCACACATTATTGTTAAAACGTACTGATGTCCTGATTTAGATTTGGGCAGTGGCCCCACACAATCTACTATCAGTCGATCAAATGGTTCTTCCACAACTGGTATGGGACACAAAGGGGCAACTGGTATCTTCTGATTTGGCTTGCCAACACGCTGACAAATATCACAGGAACGACAGAACTCAACAACTGATGATCGAAGACCAGGCCAGAAGTAATATTTAGATATTCTGTGAAACGTCTTTATCACACCTAAATGCCCTGCCATTGGATTTTCATGTGCCAATTTCAAAATTGGAATGCGATACTTGGTAGGCAAAACAATTTGAAGGGTCTCTTGTAAACCTCTTTCCTCGTAACGCGGTTTCCACTTTCGCATTAACACATCATTCTTCCAAAAATAACCTACTTTGACGTCTTCTCCATCTTTCACACTGACTGCGGTCTTCACACAATCTGCCAGAGACATATCTGATTTTTGCTCGGCAGCTAATTTCTCCTTACCAACATTTAAAGGAGCCTCAGGCAGTAGTGAAATCTCTGTTACTTTGCTTTCCACACATGACTTTGACTCTGACTCAGCATCTAAAAACATATCAGAGAGGTTAATAACATCTCTAAATTTTTTCTCTTGAGCCCGAGTTACTGCACATGCTGGAAAAACAAAAGGAAACTGAACAGCCAAGTCATACTGCTTTTGCACCATAGGTTTATGCATCACTACCGTACTAGAAAAAACTTTGCCACCTGCAAGGTCATTTCCTAAAATCACGTCCACTCCGTCAACAGGCAATTGTTTACGAACACCCAACTTAACAATGCCAGAAACAAGATCTGATTTTAACTCCACTTCATGTAGAGGCACTTGTACACAACCCATCTCTATACCTCGTATTAATACGTCAGACCCAGTATAAGATGTGTCCGAAAAAGGCAAAACACTCTCAAGTATAAATGACTGAAAAGAACCAGTATCTCGCAAAATTGACACGTGTGCCAACTGAGACTCAGATATTGACACTTGCCCATCTAAAATGAATGGTTCATAACCAGAACTCTCAGTGTCTCGCAAATTTGGCAGCGTTTGTGTGAGCGCAACACTTTTTGTTTTCGCGGCTCCATTCTTTTTAATCCATTCCTTACACTCGGAAATTAAATGCTTGCAACAGGACAATGACCCAAAACACACAGCTAAACACTCAAGAATGGTTAAGAGGAAAACATTGGACTATTCTAAAGTGGCCTTCTATGAGCCCTGACCTCAATCCCATTGAGCATCTTTGGAAGGAGCTGAAACATGCCGTCTGGAAAAGACACCCTTCAAACCGGAAACAACTGGAGCAGTTTGCTCATGGGGAGTGGGCCAAAATACCTGCTGAGAGGTGCAGAAGTCTGGGCAACAAACAATAAACAAAGCTATGCATTGTTGCCACATTTTTTTTGTTATGCTATAGTTCTCTTTACCTTTACTCAGAATTGATAAATCACCGATTAGTAAAGGAAACTTCAGTCTTTCTCGTTATGCAAATTATTAAATCTAAATAATCAATAATCATCAATGCTCAGTATTTTCTTAGAATGTGCAAGAATCTGTTTTATAATTTTATTGAACAGGTTCATTTGGAAACCTAAGTCAGATGATTTTTTTTTATTGTATATATTTTTATATTTGTACTCTTTCTATATTTTCATATTTTTATTTCATGTTTAATTATGTCAACCTAATTGAGATATTCATTGTTTTAGTTTCAGAAAATACTTTCATGAGTTCACATATATATAATCCTTAATAAAAATCCTTAACTTCACCTGCATCCCTGGCTAGGACAGGAACCAGCAGAAAATAAGGATTCTAGGTGGTGGAAGGATGCAACAAAAATTGAGGAACATACAGTAGGTGATTCGACTATGTATCATGTATGTATATGTCACCATGTGTGGTCATGCAATTACCAGCATGACTCTTATATTTCCAGCTGCCTCACATCAGTTGCCTATTATCAAAAGTTATAAAGTGTTGTGCATCAGCTCATATGGATACTTTTTTCAGCAGAAGGGACAGAAGTCAGTTTTGAGAAAGTGATTGCTTACGGTCATGTCCCTGTACTGCTGTTGCCACTTTTAACATTTATACATAAAATATGGGCAACTCATAAGTTCTCAAATGACTGTGGCATGGCCTCCTAATGCAATAGCAGGGTCACCTCTGCCACACAGATGATGATTGCCACATCATTCAACAGCCCCGCATCAATCTGTGCACCCGTTATTGGCCTCTAGAGACGACCCAAACTCTCTGTCACGTCCCTTTCTTTCCCCTCATCTCGCTCGACCTCTGCTCTCCACTCTCTGATCATCCAGTCTACTCTCTGTTGGAAAATGATGGATCTGGAGCATCACAGAATTGCCATGTCCCTCACCGTTTACAAACTGCCCCATCAAAAGTGACATAGAGGCCACGCTTGCCAAAAATACTTTGCCTCCATCATCAGCTTTTGAAGTCATTATACTGAAAATGCACCATGTTGCCCATCATTAACACCAAATGTCACTCATTCAAGCCGAAGGTTGAATCCTAGTGTATCATATTTTACACTCTTTTACTTTACAAAACAATACTGAATATTAAAAAAAGCCTGGCTCTCTTTTTTATTATTCTCTGGATTAAATTGTCTTCACTGGCCTTTTTTGGTGAAGTATATACACAAGTAAAAAGAAAACTAGGCTGGTTCATGCATTTTCTTTCGTTTTTGAAGAAGAACATTGACACTTAATTTTATAAACATGTGGTCATTTTACACTATCACTCTCTAAAGATTCTCTGAAAGTTCAAGATGGTTTTCATATTTTCAGTTACAGCTACTGACTCTTTAAAGTCTCTTTTAATTTTTTCCCCTGTGTCTGAGATAAGGGTCATGCGAAGAATGAAGGAAATATAGATTGACAGCCAGAATGTCTTGAATTGGATGGAAATTCCTCCATAAAGGCACAGCACAGACATGGAGAAACTGCTGTAGGCCCTTGATAATAACAATAGACACTTGAACCTCTGCTGGAAATAACGTTTGTGATTATGTGCATTACACGCTCCACAGGGCCTTTTAAAACTACCAGAAGAAAACCATTTACTGCCTCATACAGCAGAATTAGGTAATTTACAGGTATATCTCTTCAAGTCTGTGTGGTGTCTTCAATCCCTTCACCTCAGTGCCGTCTAGTGGCAGATAGCAGATAGAACATTTCACCTCAAAATGTTATTTAATAAAAGCACAGTTTTTAGGAATGGAAATTTTGCCTTTGTCCCTCACATGATGACAGGAGGACACGTCAGTATGTCAGGTGAATACACTTTTATTTCTCTCCAAAAACAAGACTTTGTCTTGCTTGCTGGAATTCAGGTACAATTTGGGGGAAATAAGTGTCTCTAATGTTTGTATATTTGTTGCACTTTTTAAGAAAGTCCAGCCTGTCCTCTATGACTCCCATCAGTGCAATGTGAACATTGTGTGCTTCTCATTTCTTATTTGTGCACCCTTGTTTCCTTTTTGAGCTTTTGAGTCTGGCATTTTCTCTGACATTAATCTCTGATATTTATCAAGTAACACTTTAGAAGGTAGAAAACTTGAATGAATTTAACTGTGTGACTGCACTGCCAATCATGGATGTATTCTTCCTTGGTTGTTTTTCTTATTCATTTATTTTTTTACTTTCGAATGTCTCCATTGAATTTTTCCACTAAGTGTTGCATGGGGTCAGTCTCTGATGGTCGCTCTCTGCCGGCAAGTCTGAGAGATGGAACCAGAACTTCTTCAGGAGAGCAGAAGAGAACAGGAAAGAGGAAATCTTTCCTGAACCCTGACTCATTTCGGTGACTCATTTACTGACTCATTTTCAGGATGTTCGCTAGAACTAAAGGAGAAACATTTCAATAGGCTTTTTGTCCTAGGATTTCAGACACAAATTAATGGGTGGTTGAATTTAAAGAGGCTTTCTTATACTGTAATAAGCCCACGTTCCTTATCAGTCAGATCTTTTATTGCAGTGCAAAAATGTCCAGTAGCTGAGATTGTCACACCAAAATAATTATAACTGCTGACATGATTAAGAATTATTCCCCCAAAGTGTAATTTGTCCCACTCGATACTGAATTGTTCTGAAATCTAACGGTTTTCGTACAGTCCCTCTTCATCAGGTGAAAGCAGCAGAAGGTCATTGGTGTATGTGAAGCTTTTGATTTCTCTTCCCTCTACAATCAGAGCAGGACAAGAGGACTTTACAAGTATTGATGCCACTTCCTTAATATAGATCTTATATAGAATCGAGCTGAGGCTGCAGACTTGACAGACGTAATCAGTCTGTTTGTCTTTGATCTTACCACCACATTTGTTCCCATTGTATATATCCTTTATGATGTCATATGCCCTTCCTCATATTCCACTTTGGATCAGTTTCTTAAAAGTCCAATATGCCACACCAAATCAAATGCTTTTTAAAAGTCAAAGAAGCAGCCAAATGTTTTTCCTTGTTTTTGTTTTGTTTTGTTCTTTTGCTGAACGTATTTTTATGTTATTGAAATGTGATCTGACATTCTCTGTTTAGGCATAAATCCAAATAGACAGTTGTGTTCTTGTATGAACTGAACTAATCTGTCATTAAAAATGGATCAAAATAGTTTGCCAAAGTGTCCTGATTTTAATAAGAGATTTATTCTAATAATTTTCATAATTTAAATAATTGAATAATTTCAGAAATTTCAGAATAGATATTCGATCTTGTTGAGCTTCACTTTCATGCCATTTTTTCCTGTATTAGTAGTGCCATATAAAAGTGACTATTAATACAGAAAAAAAATGACATGAAAGTGAAGCTCAACGGGGGTTGAGAGTTTGTTGATATGTGGCTTGTTTTTTGGTTTTCACGGTCTCTTATTTATTTGATAATGATCGTAATTCTTTTCTTTCTTTTTGCCATTCTTGATCAAGCCAACCAGCTTTAGCTATTTCTTTTATGCATTTGAATTTTTTTTAATTAAAAATGTCTCTTGTTATTCTAAAAACATCTTTTATTGTAACCAGTCCAAAAAAAAATTACTCCTTGTGGAAAGTCTGAGTACTAGTGCAATGAAAGACTGCCTCTGCAGAAGAAAAATGCTTACTTTATCATTTACTTTTTTATCATTTTGCAGATGTTTTTTTACAACAACTTGTAAATGAGCAGTTTTAAAATCATCATAACTCTGACCCCATCCACTGGTGTGTTGGTGAAATGATGAGGAGAGGAACTGAATCACTGCACTAAAATATTATCATGACCTTCAAAATACTAACATTTACCCTCCAGAGCATCCTAATCCTAACATCCTCTTCTAGAGCTGCTTTGTTTTTATTGTTTTCTTGTGACCACTGTACAGCTGCTTTTAAATAAAGGTGACTTAACTTGAATTGACTAATGCTAAGAATGAGTTTGTTTATTTATTTTTAACAATGTGAATGTCTCAGTTGAACATAATTTTTATTTCATACTTCACTATGTACTCTTTGGGAAATCAGTTGCAATTTTGGCACTGAATTAGCAAACTGACGTTTACAATTTGGACTCAACAGCTTTGTATATAACAAAATGTAAGTACCTCAAAATATAAGTTAATTTTAATGCCTTATCTGAGATCAGTGATTTATGTTATGTAATGATTCATGTAGCAACAGTCATGTTCTTTGTCTAAATGTCAGTAAATCAAACCAATGACTAAACAGTAATCTATTCATTGTTTATTTTAGTAGAATGGAAAATAATCTGTTATTTAAACTGTAATTAAATTATATACAGAAAGAGATCAAAGAATGCTTCCTTCAGGAGCTGTCATTCAAACAGAGAGTTTATCAGTGACTGAGTTCTGGACTCTCGCCAAAAATCCTGTTAAAATCAACCAATCTCTTATTTACATTGCGTTTGCACTGTTAGTTATGATGAAAGCATTTGTGAGAGTGCAGAAATCATCACTTCATTCAAGCACTCAACATGACTATGATTGCCTAATGCTCATCAATGCCACCTTTCATGCCACAATCTAAATATAATGCCTGATGTAATGTAATAATTAACACTTTTCACGATTAGTTATCTTGCAAGAGTTGTAATAGTAAAATAGTAAAATCATGCTAAATTTTTTGGTAACACTTTACGGTAAGGGTACATGAATTATCATGAATTCAACCATAAACTCATCCATTAATTCATGCATTAATATCATTATATGCATCCAACCTTAGATCATTAGCAAATGAAAGTAAAATAAATTAAATTGATGCACTTTTATTTGATAATTTATTACCATCTATTTATATACATATATTTGTATACATATTAGTATTGTGGACATGCATGTTCTAGGACGCATAATGAGGATTGAAAGTGATTTGTACATTTATGGTTATGGTTATATGGATAGATCTATATGCGCAACTTTTCAAGTTCAATGTGTTTACTTTCATTAATCTACCGTCAGTCCTTCAGTTGTCCGTCAAGCTCACCATCAGTTGTCTCCAAAATGTTTGTACATGCTGGTGCTCAAATATTCCTGTCAAGTTTGTTTTTATACATCACAACTAATGCGTCTGAAGTAGCGTACGCCTGTTTCAGTGCCTTTTTTGTGTGCGTACGAAACGGTTATAAATGAGACCCCTGAACTTGTTCAGATTCTTCACAGCCATCTGTGGTCAAGATGTTGATTACATAGGATGATGTTGTCTTTATATCTACATTTACATTTATTCATTTAGCAGATGCTTTTATCCAAAGTGACTGCTTGAGGAAAACGGAAAGCGATTCATGTAGATACAAAAGAACATAAGAATGCTTACAGCCTGGAGAATAGAGGAATAATTTTTATTTTTTAAGTTGAGGTGGTGAGTTCGTGTCTAGTTAGGTGTTCATGAAAAAGGTGTTTTTGAATATTGCGAAGGATTCTGCATTCCGGATGAAGGCAGGGAGGCTGTTCCATGTTCCTGTTGATTGATCGAAAGTTTCTGGTAGGTGTGTAGATTTGCAGTAGCGTAGGCAGGCAGGCAGCTTGTGATTCGCGCAGACACACTTTACTTTTCTGTTCTCTGCCAGTGCTCATCAATGATGTTGTTGTATTGTGTGATGCTGCTGCTGTCTTTCCTCTTGAGGCTCTGAGGGGCTTGATGAGATTATGGGGTTGCTGGAGTGAAGAAGCTCTGTGATTGTGTACTGATGGGCTTTTGATGTTGATTTGTCAGAGAAGTGGAGGTGCTGTGTTTGCGTGCATACAAAACACTCTTGATGTTTTGTGTGTAGCTGGTTTATGGTCTCTTCCAGCAGTTTCTCCAGTGTGTGTCTGTGTTGTTTTCTTCTAACCAGTCCCTCTCTCACCCTCTTCAGCTCCCGATTGGCCTCCTCCAGATGCCTGACAGCAGAGCTGAGCTGTTGTAGGAGTTGAAAACTGTTGAAAATGAACACAGAAGTATTTCTAAAAGTGTCTCTGGGTATATAATGAATTTGAATGTATTTCTGTCCCACTGGAGGCTTTATCGTTGTGACAGGACCTCACATTTCTGGCAGCCATGTTTGAATTTGCTGGGCTTTCTCCTTCCAGGTATGGGAACTTGTTTTCTGATGGAAGATTTTGTGGTGTATTGTGGAATGGCAATAGAAAGTGTTTCTAATTTGAAAGTAATTTCCTAATTAGGGCAGGACATTTTTGTCTGAAAATGCAGTTCTGTTTAAACTTCATTTTCTTTGCACTGATGGCACAGCCTGTCTTCTTTTTTCCGCCAGGCCAGTCTGTGTCTGTCTCTCTCTGTGCTGAGACTGACAAGCTTTTATTTTCTTTCTTTCTCTCTCTCTAAGGATTGTGGGTAGTAGCGAGAGTGTTTGGACTAGAGTGCGTGCTTTTTCCCTTTTTTTTGTTCATTATCATTAGAAACTGCAAAGAGAGAAAAAACAGTTTGTTTTAAATTTGCGCACTGACTCCGGTCAGCAGGAATGGAGTTAGGCAGGGATTTCTCCCGGTTGACTCTCGGGCACGGGTGCAAGTGCACGCCGGATGAATCCATGTCAATTGAAGATGTATTGATTGCAATCAGCGAACAGGTCGGTGGTTTAAATATTAAATCTGCCTCCAGAATGAACAGAGCACTTGTTATATTTCTCAAAGAAGTTTCAATGGTTGATGAATTATTAGAGAAAGGACTTGTTGTGAATGAAACTTTTTGACGGTACTTCCGTTGTCAAACCCTTCCAAGAAAGTTATACTTTCAAATGTTCCTCCGTTCATAAAAGAGGAAACTTTGAAAGAAATTCTCGAATGGTACATAAAATTAACAGTGCCGATTAAGATGATTCCTTTGGGCCTTAAAACTTCAAACATGTCTTTCCAACGCTTCACATATATGATCCCGAACACGCAAAACGAGCTTCTTAATCTGGTGCTAAAAATAGCAATAGAAGGTAAAGATTATGTAGTACCCTCACCACCTGATGAGGGGAAAATAGTTTAGGGATGAATAAACAGGACACGGGGACGCTGCTGCTGCTTTACCAGAGTCTCTGTATTAAGTTTAAACATCTTTAAATTTTATTAAACTTAAGTGAAAAAAATTAAAATAATTCAATCACAGATTTACATAAGAAAAATAAATAGATTCTATATAGATAAACCAAAATAAAACATCTAATTGGGAAAACTTACAGACTCATCCAAAAAAATTAAATGAAACAATACACACACTCTCTCTGGAACACAGGTTTCTATTACCTAAATCATCATGAAAATATATTATTTGGAAAAACCATATATGTGGTTCTCCATGCTATTTTTTTTTTTAGACTGCATGGTTTCCATCCTTAGCGTCACTAGCATATACATGCCGAACTCTGGACTAAACTTCCAAACTCTGTTCACAAACATATTAACACTTAAAATGACCTTAACACTTATGTCGTAATGTGACCATAAGAGGTCAATGGAGGTGATAGGGAGATACCGATGAAGACCAGAATAGTCCAAAAATCAAGACCGAGAAATCAAGAAATCAAAATCAAAACTAGACATCTACAGCAACACAAAATACACATTCATAAAATATACAGCTAATAGACAGATCACATGAAATACTCTTACACAACATCTTTGTAAACGAAACATAACCTATGAACATACAAAAAGACCCCACTATTGGTTTCTTCCAGTCTTTTAAATATGTGACCCTGGTTGCCCCCGCCCCTTTAGGAAACCAGAGATCCTACCCGGAAGTAAACGTGAGCACCAAAGCCACGGTAGACGCCAGAGGCGAGCGTTTGCAATTGCCATTTTTTCAAATAAACCAGGGGTGTCAAACTCATTTTGGTTGGGGGGCCACACACTGCTTAAGCTTATGTCAAGGGGGCCGAGCACTAAACTCATAGCAAAATTACATAGAACTAACAATAAGTACGCTTTTTTGTGGACTATTATATTAGTGTATTATATTATAAATGATATTAAATTATAAAAATCTTTAAATTAAATGAATTGTTCTTTTACAAAATATTATATATATATATATATATATATATATATATATATATATATATATATATATATATATATATATATATATATATATATATATACATACATACAACCAACCTACTTATACTTATACTTATACCTAGTTATAGTATGTGCAATTTCAAAAACACAGTTTACTCAGTTTAATTAGTACTCAGTGCATTATGCATAAAAAAGTGTCTATTATTTTACAATGATGCAAAGCATTTAGTCACAGTTTTGTGGAACTTAAACACTGTCCTGCATGTTAACAAAAATCAAATATCAATTATTTAAAATTAATCGTCCAACTCTAGGAAGCAATTCTGAACACATGAATTAATTTCACACACTTAAAATCTTAAGTGGCAGCTGTTTTAAAAAAACGTTTTGTAAAATTTGCAAGTTTATACATAAGTATGTGTGTTTTTTTTATGTAAACAATTTAACTTTGAACATAAGAATATGTGGATGCGTGCCAAACGCGAACTTAAAACACAGTTTGGCACGTCACGCATCCTATTTCCATCCTCACGAGTTTGTGTTCCGAAATCAATTGCGAAACGATGACGTTTGCAGCAGCATTATCTGCTATAGCTGCCAATTATCCCGTGTAGATGTTGGGTTGAAACTGTTTTGTTGCTTTCTTTGACCATCTATGATTATCTTTAAATCCCTATTGCTTATTTTGTGTTTTTTGAATATACGCACCTAAACTCCATGCTTACCGGTTTTATAGTGGCGCCGAATATTATATAGAGCGCGCCCGATCGTGACGTAGTTTTACGACAGCCGCCATTTTGGGGGACCACTTATAATCAATGTCATGGGGGAAGCGACGTTAAAGCAAGTGTTATCGCAGAAAAAAAACGTTTTATGTAAATCTAGGGAGAAAAGTGAGCGTAAGAGTCAAACTAAATATAGAGATGGACTTGAGAATTTTGAAAGAGACAGGTACGAGGCAAAAATAGCGTTAATAAAGGGACAGGATCCGTATGAAATTGTGACCTGGTCTACGGACGTCAATCTTCTACCGAACACATCATACATTAATGTTCTCAACTATCTGGTTTTCACCCTAAGTCCTTATACAGCCGAAGATCTTCAGTGTTACAAAGGACTTGACGCTTACAATCAGCTAGTGTGTGTCTGGGTGCGAGAAGTGTCCTGTGTCATCAATGACAGATGTGTAACAACTGCCAAGGTAGATGAAATGGTTTTCATTAGCAATAAAGTTTATTAAAAAAAATAGAGGCATTCCTACTTTCTAATCCAACAGTTTGGACCAAAAATATTTTCATTTAACATCTTTATAAACTTTTGTTACCTGAACAGATCTTGCAAAATGCTGTTTATTGATGTCCTACACCTGTATGAAAAGCTAAGATTAAAGTATGATTTTTTTTCCTACAGAAAATACACTCAAAAACCCCAAACAGAGGTCAGGTGTTGTTACATATATTATCAGCAAACTGTTGGATACCGCCTTTTTTCAGGCACATAATATACATGGATATAATGCTTGATAATTGCAGCACTTTATGTATGTGTCGTGGGATGGTTTTTAATTCACTGTAGATCTGGATAAGCACATCCATGTGATCTAATCATAATCTACATTGTTCACCTTTAATTTTATTACGTTATTGATGGGCAAGAAACAAATAGTGTATGTCCAGATCTGGATGATAGCATTGAATATTTCTGACGGACTAAGCCAATCACTCTCTCAACATGAATTCGACTGTTTGCATTTCTCACATCTGGCCTTTAACAACTGTTGTGTACGATCACCTTGGTGTGTTATTACCTTAGGCAGCCTAAAATATGACTGTTTCACAACATGATTAACATTCGGTGCGCGCTGCATCCAGCTCTACTTGTCCCCCATTATGGCGGCGACGGTGCGCGTGACGTCATACGGGCACGCTCTATTCCTTAAGCACCGAAACTTGCTGATGCACACCAGCACAGGGGTTTCCCATTCACCTCCGTGAACATATTGGAAGAGGTCCATTTTTCTTGATAAATCCGCCACTTTGTGTCCACTTTTCTCTTTTTTTGACGAAGATATTTCGATGATGTTGCCACGAACAACAGGAAAGCGCGTAAACTGACGGAAATAAACGGCACTCTGAAGAACCTGACCCTGAAGCTCAGTGCTGCCATCTGCTGTTAGTTCCGCTGAAAATATATATATTTTTTTTTCATATTGCAGATTTATCTCCCGGGACAGACTGAACCCCCTGGTAACCCCCAGGCCGTACGTTTGACACCCCTGAAATAAACGGTATAGTAATTCAAAAGTGTACTGTGGTTAATTAAATGAAATCTAACAATGGAATTGGTAGATGAAGAGTGTGGTGAAATTTGATGACATGTGCACCTATCAACAAACATACACAACAGCATATTCATTTCCACTACAGGAAGCAACACAACGAATGATGCATACCATTAAACTTCTTGAAACATAAAACTGTTCTAATGTTTGAATTTGACCGTTACTGAAAAACTGAGTTGCCCTGAACACTTTCTGATACGAGAACAGCGACTCCAGCACTTGCACTGGAACCATGGCTGAGGAACGCCTGTCCCTTCCAGTCACTCAGCCAATCCGCCTGGTTAAACACATCTGTGTGCGTCTCTTGCAGAAACATCACACATGACATTTTAAAGGCCAAAAAATTAAAAAAGTGCATTTCTCTTTTCTTTATTACGACACCCATTTACATTTAATGATCCGATGTTTAAGGATATCATAATATCCTAATGCAGCGAGCAATATCTGCACAAAAACTGTCTTTAATAAACTCTCTAATGACTACTTTTTTTGTGTCTTGATCAGGGGTCTCAAACTCAAATGAGCTGGGGGCAGAGTTTGGGTGAGGCAGGGCCGCATCAAGTATTCCACAAAAAAAAAAAATTCTCAAAGATTATTGTTATTATTGACAGTTCTTTAACTTCAATGGGTTCTTCTATTTACTTGGACTTACTGAAGTTCAATTTTTTCGAGATACTAAGTCATTATTATGGTAAACTCTCATTATTTTGAGATAAGTCAATATTATGGAACTTTCTCATTTTTTCCAGATATTAAGTCATTATTATGAGAAATTCTCATTACTTTAAGATACTAAGTCATTACTATGATAAGCTCTCTCATTATTTCGAGATACTAAGTCATTATTATGAGAAAATTTCTCATTAGTTTTAAGATAAGTCATTATTATAAGAAATTCTCTCATTATTTCGAGATATTAAGTCATTATTATGAAACTTTCTAATTTTGTCCAGATACTAAGTCATTATTATGAGAAACTCTCTCGTTATTATGACTTAAATAATCCTTTTTTTTCTCAACTGTGGCTGAAACGGGCTTCCATACTTTCCTGATGACATGAACATCGTAATATTTTATATGGTAGAAAATACATATAGGCGACTGCTACCGGGCTGATAACAGCTGGGACTGTGGGACACCATTAAGAAATGTATTATATACAAATAATGGGATGCAGCCACGGAGGCATTATTTACTGGGTTTTATTTTCTATATTATAACACTGATGTCCCTTAAATCAGCCCATTTCAAATTATGGAGAAAAAAATACAATCCGCATGATGCTAAATCCAACTCCGATAACAGTAACATTCACTTCGTCCAGCTCAAAGTAGAACATGCTCAATTTCAATCACAATAAGAAGTAATAATTCTATGACGGCTTTGACAAATGCGATGTTACACGGGCAGCTCCACAGTTGTGGATGTTTCTCTGTTTCTCTGTCTGCATCAAGACCGGCCGATGCCCCGCCCCTGCGAGTCATTTACTCCACTGTGATTGGCGCCCGGGAGTCATATACTCCACTGTGATTGGTTGGTTTGTACAGCTCCAGCTCCAGCTCGCACGAAAAAGGAATCTTCTGCACACAACGCGGTAAAGCGCTATTCATTCAGCACTCGCAGGCCGCACTTATATTAAACTTTCAAATGGTCCCGCGGGCCACAAAATATCGTTTCGCGGGCCGCATGTTTGAGACCCCTGGTCTTGATAGATAATCTTCTTTACCTTGGTGATTATTTTTTTAAGTCGATATCGTTTTTGTCTACTAAACTCCTCCACTGTTGCATTTATCATTACATCTCTACAGGACGCTAAAAATCTTTGAATTGCAACAATCTTGAATTTATGGCGCTGCACACTTAATACAGAGACTCTGGTAAAGCAGGAGCAGCAGCGTCCCCGTGTCCTGTTTATTCATCCCTAAACTATTTCCTTCTCATCAGGTAACCCACGTGTTGATGTTTTGTTGAATGTATTGTTAATATGTTGAAAAGTTAAGGACGGTGAGAAGCTCCACCTTGTCTCCCACAACAGTGCCAGTGGAACACAGAGGGATTGAAAACCCTTGGGAATTTTTTTCGGAACTCAACAATACATGGCAAGGAACTGGGATGGAGTAGTTGAGAAGATTCTAGGAAGACTGGCGAGATGGAGTTGGATCCAGCCTCAGCTATCATTCAGAGGCAGAGTCTTGGTGATAAACAACTTGGCTGCTTCAATGTTGTGGCATCGGCTGACTGTTTTATATCCTCCAGCAGCACTTTTACAGCTACTCCAGAAACATTTTGTGAACTTTTTCTGGGGAGGACATCACTGGCTTCATCCAGTCATACTAATCTTACCTGTGTTTGAGGGGGGTCAAGGCCTTATTGACTTAACCTCTAAATGGAAAGCAATGAGACTACAATCAGCTCAAAAACTGCTTTATAATGCCGATCCACAGCCTTGGATTATATATGTTTTAGCGGTGTTGCAAGCAATCAGCAAAAGGGGACTTGATAGACATTTATTCCTAATGTCTAATAATGGGCTGGAAGGTTCTGGTGTGAATGGCTTCTATCAGTCTGTGTTGAGAGCATGGAGTTAATTTACAGTGGAAAGAGAGAATCATTTTGGTCTTGAAGAACCATTGTTCTACAATTCATGGTTATGCCATCAGTCCAAATTACTTAGTATGGAAACCAATGTGTTAATTTCATCTGGTGTTTTAAAAGTGTCAGATTTAATTGATACAGAAGAAAATAAATGGTTTTCTGTAGAAGAAATAACCAAACAAATAGTGAGAAGGTCAGAAATGATGGTAAAAAAATGTTTTAAGTAAGTTAAAATCCTCTTTCCCTTCTTTCCTGAAGTTTTTGTTACTCCATGCAATTGGCAGGGAAATGGAGATATGAGACAACTGTTCTCCTTAAAAAGAACTTCAACACGTGTCTTTTTCAGAGAGCAGTAAGCGACAGCTCTACATTACATGTGTGAAATCAAGATTTTGTGAACAGTTTAAAAATAAGACTGATACAAAATGGAGAAGATGTCTATCTGTCCCTGATGTATGATCTCCTTCATGGCATTTGTTTTATAAAAGTCCATTGCCAAAACGATCAGGAGATTTGCAATGGCGAATCCTGCATTCTGCATTGGCAACTAAAGCTTTTCTTTTTAAGTGTAACTTAAGTATGCCTTCAGTTTGTACTTTTTGTAATGTGCCAGATAGTGCGTTTCATATCTTTTCTGATTGTGATAGAATCATACCTCTTTTGGATCTTTTAGAGAATATTTTTTAAAAACAGCTCTTATTTTTGGGTTTAAATATTTTAAGTCTCAAAGTGAGTGCTGTACCTTCTCCAATTTCCTAATTGGTCAAGCAAAGTTATCTATTTGGAAAGCATATAAAACTGAAAATGAAGAAAGAAGAGTTAATATTGTAGAATTGTTCAAGGCTTTGGTAGAATCTAGAGTTAAAATAGAGTATGAATTTTAAAAAATCAATAATGATGTGTCAATTTTTGAGAGAAAGTGGTGCATAAATGCAAATTTTATCTTTCTGAACGATAATGAACTAGTATTTTATTGGTGTCGTTAATATCGATGGAATTAATATTTGAACTAAACATTGTATTTATTTACTATTTTTAAGTAGAAAAATGATTTTGTAATATTATGGAAATTAATAAAGGTTTAACGTCTCTGTCTCTCTCTCTCTCTCTTTCACACACACTCACACTCAGAGATTCTAATTATTAAAGCAAAAAGTTCATCACGTAATAATCTAGACTACTGCCTAACAATCGATGGCTGTTCTGTCAAGTCTTCGTTGTAAGTTAGAAACCTGGGTGTGCTCTTTGATAACAATCTTTCATTTGAAAGTCATGTTTCTAGCATCTGTAAAACGGCATTCTTCCATCTTAAAAATATATCTAAATTGCGACATATGCTCTCAAAGACAAACACAGAAAAGTTAATTCATGCGTTCATGAGTTCAAGGCTAGATTATTGTAATGCTCTACTGGGTGGTTGCCCTGCACGCTTAATAAACAAATTCCAGCTGGTCCAAAATGCAACAGCTCGAGTTCTTACTAGAACCAGGAAGTATGAGCATATTAGCCCAGTTCTGTCAAACCTGCACTGGCTTCCTATTAAACACCGAATACATTTTAAAATCTTGCTAATTACTTACAAAGCATTAAATGGTTTAGCTCCCCAGTACTTGAGCGATCTCTTAACACATTATAGTCCTTCACGTCTATTGCGATCCCAAAGTACTGACCAGCTTATAATACCTAGAATATCAAAGTCAACTGCTGGTGGTCGATCTTTTTTCCTATTTAGCTCCTAAACTCTGGAACAGTCTTCCTAATACAGTTCGGGAAGCAGACACACTCTGTCAGTTGAAATCTAGACTAAAAACACATATCTTCAACCTGGCATACACATAACACATTATACATACATTTTTAATCCAAATCATGTAAAATGATTGTTTGGCTGCATAATTTAGGTCAGCCGGAACGGGGAACATTCCCATAACATCTGATGTACTTGATACATCAGAAGAAGAATGGCATCTACGCTGATATTATTCTCAGTTTATTCCGAAGTTACCATGGTCAGCCGGATCCGGGCCGTATCCAGATCAAAAGGACCTGGACACGAGCACAGCACTGCCCTGAAGTGTCTGTGGAGACCGTGACTCTACTAAACCCTCCCCGGTGTAGATCATGAACCCATCTCCAATCGAACCAAATTAGACTAAATATTAGACTTGAATTATCAATATAATAATCAAACTATCAATCAATCAAATCAATCCATAATAAAAACTTAACACTTAATATTCATCAATTGTATTAATTCACCTTTTAAGTCTGCCGTTCAGCCAAACAAACTTTGTTTATAAAGTTTTCATGTGACCAATGTAAAGCTGCTTTGAAACAATCTGTATTGTAAAAAGCGCTATATAAGTAAAGGTGACTTGACTTGACTTGACTCACACCCCACACAGTTTTATTGTACAATATTGCCAAAGCATTGGCCATTACATGATCAATGAACAAATAAGAGTAATAAATGCTAAAATAAGCAATTTAGTAATACTAAAATAAGAGTAAATAAATACTAAGAAGATTTATTTTTCTACATATTTTGCTGCTGTTGTAATAAAGCTGGAGTTTTCTCCCAAAATAAGCTTTAGAGAAGACAAAAAAGCAAAAGAGAGGCATTGAACCATATAACAATAGGTTTGTACGATATGTCTGCAATTCAGCACTATAGTATAGAGTCACATCACATATTTATACAGCACTTTATATAGACTTACAAACTTACCTATTGCAAACTTACCTATTTCATAATCACCATGGACCAGTGGCAGCAGAAAGGTGTTTACCAGCTGGAAAGTTCACTTTGGCAAGCTGTTACGAACTCACAAAACGAACTTCCTTTTGTTTTGATATTGTTAGAAATGACGTCACATCAGTTCATTTGCTTTTACAAATTTGTGCATGTAGAGTTTTGAGTTTTTCAGATTGAATTGTAGAAATTGTTTTCAATCATGTAGAAGGACCCTAATTGCTTTTGCTTTCAGCTCATCCCCAGCCAGATTGAAGTTTCCTGATGAATTTAGTTTTAGTCTTGTGTGTGTTGGAGGATGTTAGTTTCCTGCCCTGATGATGTTTTCCTTACACTTGGATCTATTTTAAGTGCACACATGTGACTAAATTTCTCTATGACATAGAAGAGCTGTTGTAGCCACTCTGTTAATGTTAAAATTATGTGTCAAATTATTGTCAAATAAGTCAAATTATGTGTTTTCTAAATTAAATTGTAATGGTTTATTTTTTTTCTGGCAATCAAATGCCCTCATTCAATTCATTTAATTTATATTTGAATCATACAACAGTAAATTGTCAAACAAAGTGCTGCACAACAGAGCTTTACTGTTAATTTTTTTTAATTATTATTATATTATCATTATTGTTTGTGTTATTGATATTATTACATTAAGCTAAAGAATTCAAATTCAAGTAGTTTTTTTTTGCCATTTAATATTCACAGACACTAGTCTATAACTCAATTTAGTGCTGTAAACCTGCTTTTTATTCATTCATTCATTTTTTTTTTTTTTTACTGGATTCTGTGATTCCATCCACAGTTTCCGCATTGTGGAAATTATGGGGCCCTACTTGATGGGTTTTAATGCATGTTAGTCTATCTGTTACTTGACTAGTGTACAGAAAATTAGACAGTACAGTGTACTGTTATTTGTAATTCCAGGGGGTTCTCGAGATTTTCAAAGTATGTTCCCGTTCTGAATGTTCAGTTCCTCCTGTTGTGGTCTATAGATATTGTTGCAAGTGTTCCTAAAGTTATTGCCTCCATTATTGACTCCATTGTAGGAAATAATTGCTCTTTCTTTTTTTTCTCTTTGAGGTTGTTTGTACACTTTACATTTAATGATATTGAGTTCCTGACTGTCAGGATCTTTGGCTTTGTTTGGAAAAATTCCTTACTGTTGTTCTTTAACAAGTATCGTACCTTTCTCTGTACCATACTTTAAACTCAATGCCAAACCACTTTTCATTGATGTTTTTGATTCCCATGTTGATTTTTTCCCAATCTGCATACTGTACATTAAATACACCACACATTAACACATTTGCTTTTGTTTGGGAACGGCAGATATCTTCTTGATAGAAGGTTTCTTCCTTTTAATAGGGAGATTTAGCCGGCGGTAAATATGTAGCAAACATGGTCTGTGGAGACATTATCTTTTATATTTTTAATCAAATGTAAACATTTTCATAACATATCTGCATTTCTACGGATTTCCAACCTGAGTAACCTCTCTTAATTTGGTTAATTGCAAAATTATTTCTTTAAATCCAATTGCACAGCCAGCGGGTGCAAATCTCTTACATTGCACATTTCTTGTAGTATTATGATGTCTTAATTCACAATTCATTTTTTGAAGTGTGAATGTTGGCTCTTGCTACTAAAAAAAAAGCAGGATCTCAGTCCTCAAATATTCCAACATTGTGATTTTTTAAATTATCAGTATGTTGTTTAATTGACAAAAAATATATCAAATATTATGATATATCTAAAATATATTTAAAATAAATATTAAATAATAAATATTATAAATTGCTATAATATTTCTCTCTCTCTTTTTAAATTATTTTTATTTTAATACTTTTGAATATCATGAAATGCATTTTGAGCTAATCCATCTACACTGTTATTTGAGTTGTGCATAGACAGGTATTTATTATTAATAATTTTTTAAGATTTGTTTTTGGTGACAAATTCACACATACTAAAAAAGGTTATGTATATACAGTATATGGGGGGGGGGGGGCTTTTAGCTCAAAATCATTACATAAACATTACAATCATTACATTTGTTCTATAATCAACAGACAGACACATAAGTCTATACAATTCATTGATTTACTTAAATTAAAAAAAGTGTACAACACATTATGATTTAACAATATACATTGTTCTATTCAAATCAGAACAGAGCATTTCTTATATTACTCTATTTTTGTATATAAATTCATTTTTAGTAATTTGTCTTCAGACAGCCAGAAAAAAAAACAGATAACAGTAACAACAACTCACATCTGTCAGATTAATTCTGTTATTTTGCAGTGAAATTATTATGAAAATAGCAAACATTTATACAGTTAACAAATACTTTACCAACTAATGCCACATGAAAATTCCAACTTGAGCACCTCCAGATACACATTGACTTTTGGTGCTTGGTTAAACAGCCCAACACAGCGTTTGAATGTAAACTGTGTTTCTTTTAGCATGATTGAACTTATTATCGTGCCCCTGTCATATTTCACCACAAATTCAATATTCTATTTTATAATATTTTATATTTTTATCTTTTATATTTTGCTTAAATAAAAGTGTTTTTGTGTTGTGAAATTAAGTATCCCCAAATTCTCATTACTGTACTCAAAAGTACTTTTTTTGGGAAATTCAGTAATGAGAATTTGGCAGATGGAAACAAGCATGTCACCAGGACACATGTTTTAAAAATTTAAATCAGCATAAATTTAAGGCAGTACAATAAATATAACCATGATTACATAGTTTAAATATACTATATTACATTATATAATTTAAATAAATCATTGTTTTTCGCATACCTGGAGCCCCGCACATGACAAAAAAGTGTGTGTGTGTGTATGTCTATATATAAGTATATAGATTTATAATTATAAATTTGTTCACTTGTATTAGTTAAATTGTGGCCATGACTTCGCTCCCCCAATTAATTTGTTCCCTTGTTTAAACAAGGTAATTAATTATATTGTGCACAACCTGGGAACGAGTAAAACTAATCTGTTGTCACAATGTACATATTTTTTAGCATGTCACGTGCGGGGCTTCGGACATTATGGCTGACATTTTTGAACAGAGAATTTGGGGAAATGTGTCTTTGAGATTATTATTTTTTTGTGTGCAATATAACCTGGGGGCGGATTCACAAAACATTTTTAAGAATAACATTTTTAACTTAACGAAAAATATAAGAATATATTATATTCCCAAAATCGTTTCTTAAGAATGTTCTTATCTTGTTTTCTTAAAGATTATTCTTAAGACAATCTTTGACTTCCATAGGAAATAAAGAGATCTTCTTAAGAAAATATTTGATAACTTAAAAATTTGTCAAGAATTGCACTTAGGAACATTCTTACTAACTTCTTCTCTCTAATTTATCTTAAGAACATTCTTAACTAAAAAACATTTTCTTGAATACAGTCGCTGGGCATGTTTTGTTTTGTTTTGTGTGAAAAATTCACTCTTGTGCTGAATGAATATACTCATAATTAGTTTCTTAGTGTTGATACATTTTCTTAAAGGATTTGTGGCCAATACCATAACAAAAAAGAAGACCCCCAAAACAGACCAGAAATGATATTACACCAGTTTTCACACCCCTGGGCTGGGCAGGTTAGCAGGGATCAAACTGGTCTGGACTGGATTTTGTCCCAGCTTGTGTAAACATCGGTTTGAGACAGACAATGAGCAGTTAAAGAAACATCATTTGGCAAAACTATTGATTACCCTATTCATTCTGTGCTTCAGTGCAATTAAACACAACAGCCACAGTGCGGGAGACTCCCAAAGATTCTAGGGTTGGCAGGGGTAACCATACCTTTCAGACTTCAGGTCCAACCCTGCTCCAACACACTTACCTGTTAAACCTTGAACACCTTTATTAGCTGGTTCAGGCTTGTTTGATTAGAGCTAGAGCTAAAATCTGTAGGACTGTAAGGCTCGAGGAGCAGGGTGGGAGACCTCCATTCTACAGGGCCTTTGGTAAAAACACACCGATTCGTCTTTGGGAACTGAGCAACATTCAACAGTCCCTCAAATATGTGAATAAACTAACAGATGTATGGGAAGACAAAGTGTGAACAGTGTTTTCTCTTCAAATGATGATCTTTAGAATGTCTTAGATATAAATACAGACCTGCTACTTATTAAAATCGACTCTTAATGTTGGAATATATCTGAGCAAATAACCCCGCCGCCATGTTAATAAAAAACCTAAGCAATTAAAAGTTATACTTTATAGTGGCTGTTCAAGATGAGTGCAAAGGGGAGAATCTCACAAAACCTGATATTTACAAGTCATATTTTACCCTTTTTTTCTTGATAATAAATATAAACTTAATGAAATTATAGTGATTTTGTAAATGTTAGGTATAATTTAATTTGTGCCATTTGTTTTGAGAATTTGTGAAGGAAACTCAAGATTTTCTATATTACTTTTCACATTATTTTCATTGATGTGCGTTTTAAATTTTGAGGTGAAATATGATCTGAATATTTCTTTGTGAGATTCATCCAAAGACTTCTACTACAGTTGCTTTATGAACAGGTTCTGTGAAAATCTAGAAACTCTAGTTTTCAGTAACGGTTTAAAGTGACAAAACATTAACAAATAACTGGTGTTCACCTGTTAGACATACATACACAAAATACTTGGTAAAAATAGTGATAGCACTTTATTTTACAGTACTGTTCTAAATGTATGTACTATGTATTAAACTTTACATTAAATCCAAGTAGTTACCTTATATTACTAAGTTCTTTCTTGTATAAGTACACAGTTAGTACACACAGCAAAATAAAGTGCATCCAAATCTATTTGACACCTTTCATATCTAACTAGCGTTTTCAAACTTAAGCAAACCAATCGATTAGCAATGATTCTGCCGACCCCTACGGCATTAAAACCATTTTAAAGAAAGGCCATTTGAAACTACACTTCCCCAAAGTTAAGTTTGGGAAGACGTTATGCTAAAAAGACATGAAGCACACTTTGCTGAGAGGTGAGATTAAGTGAATCTGTGTGTGTCTGTGTTGTGCGCACACAGCAACAATGTAAACAAATGTTAAAAAAGGCGTTGTTAATCAGTCTTAAAGGTGATTTGCACTGACAGTGATTTGCAGTGACAAAGCAACCAGAAGTCATTTTCAATGAAAGCTGCCCTTTTCTAGCAACTCAAACAACAGCGACCGTTGACTACATGACAAAGTGAGCGAGAATCAGCATAAAACGTCTTTTTTTAACTAAACGATAGCACAAATGAGATTTGGAAGATGCATAGTGGATGAATATAGTGAAGAATGAAGAATGAATAAAGTACACAAGACATAAACTACTTGTGTGGTGCCTTAAATGGCCAACTCTCATTAAAAATGAATGACTTCCAGTCGAGTTGTTTCTGCAAAATACCTAAAGTGTGAATCCACATGTTTTTTTGTATTTTTTTGTATTCTGTGTTCTTGTTTTCCAGTATAAAATATCTAAATTGAGTTAAAAGACAAATTCACTTGAAGCAAAATTGTGTAAAACAAGACACATATCTTGAATTAAGTTTGTCTAACGCATTTTGTTTTAAACAAAAATACTGATTAAGAAAAGGAATTCTTGCGGTCTTTAAAGTGTAAAAGACCTTCCTTAACAACCCCGCTAACGTTTTCCAGGACAAAACCAGACATGAAATCTGAATCACTGACAGATGAGTACAAAACACAAAGTCTGATCAGTGTGCTCATCTTTGAAAGCCAAAAAACGTCACAGTCGCATGACGAGAAGCCGTCCGCATCCCTCCGGGTTGAAAAAGTCTTTGAGATGCTGAACTCTCGCTGGAATGTCATCTCGCTAAATCAGCTGATCACGTCTTAAGCCTAAAATCATCCTAACCACTGTCAATTAAAGTTAACCAGGCAGAAAATGCTGGTCCTATACTTTTCCCAACGAGATATCCTCCAGAAGGATAAAAGGTAGAGTTATGTCTCAGGGTTGGCTGTGGTCATGATCTTCATGTACTGGGTAAAGATTGTCTCAAAGGCCTCGTCTCTGTGTATCATGGCACCAAAGACCAGTGGCTACAAGGACAAGATAAAACGATTCACTGTCAGACTCAATTATTCATAAAAAAATAAAACAAAAAAAACAAGACAGACTTAATTATTTTAGTGAGGGTGATGTCATTGTAAAAACTGCTTTTAAACAGGACACATTTAAGGTACACCCAGCTTAAAAGTGAAATGTAATATATATATATATATATATATATATATATATATATATATATATATATATATATATATATATATATATATATATATATATATATCAAATCACAACAGCTTGATTTGTTTATATCAAATCACAAAATGTAACTACATTATCATCCAACTCTTTATATATAAAATAGGATCTATAGGTATGTACAGTAAATAGGGTGATATATATATATATATATATATATGGCAAATCTCAACTGCTTGATTGCTTGCATCTTCGCAAAACAATTATTGCTCAGCTCTAATCTGCTAAATGCGGCTAGAAGATGTTATAAACATTAACATCATGATTTTTCTGCTTCGAAACAATGCGCATTGTGACGCTCTATACAAATAAATTGGACTTGACTACCTTCTGTGTTGACGGGGTGGCAATAGAGATGCCCATTCCAGACCCAGGCAGAACTGATAAAACTTTGTACTGTGAAAAAAGAAAAGCATTGGTTATTGTAACAGTAAGCTGTTGGTAATAAATATTAAACATGATATGGTAACAATCCTCAAAATATCCTACTATTGAGACAAAAAAAGGATTATGAATAGAGTATAGCTCACTTTGCAGCATCTGTTTTCCACAACCCATTACATTACTTTAAGAACGCTATTGTCTGACTGAAATGTACAAAACCCTTCTTTTTTTTTATTAAAAAATTTATTTGCCCTCGGTGGAGGGATGGACCAAATTCTCCACAACTAACTGCAAACTACCTTTCAGATAGACTTCCATTTAGTTTGCAACCACGATTCAATCAGCGCACGAAGCATGAATGGCAACGATCCATAAAGTTAACAAAAGTTTAAATAGTCTCATTTAACTTAGGTTTCATTTAATATTTATATTGTACTTTAATTCAGTTGTATTTTAGTTCAAAATAACACTGCACATACCTTTTGGATATCTGTTATGTCCACCAGTTTTATGACTTTGTTCTTCTTTGAAGACCCCGATCTTGAGCTGGAGCTCTCAAAACACAGGTAGCTGATGGATGGACAGTCAGTTGTATTTATAATGTTACTACATTAATGTACATCAATGAACATACTGATTCTGTGAAGATCCTCAATCTGATATACTGTTAAGTAATGGCATGAACTTATTCACGGCATGAAAGATGATCAGAACTAGAAGAATCTTAATTGTGCAGTTTCTTACTTCTCAGTGACAAAGAGCATCCCGTTGCGAATGTAGTCTGTGGGCATCTTCCTGTCTCTGTTTATCAGACAGCATCTCCATCCATTCTCACACACTGGGAAAAAAAAGACTACTAAATCTCTTGGTTGTACACAAGTCATAAGAGAAACTAGTACAAATCTGTTCGCCCAACTCAGGCCAGTTTTGTTTTGTCCATTTACGTTTCAAGGACTTTTTTTTTTAAAGTCTACTAGATGTCTCACCGGACAGAGGTCTCTCATTCTCAGGCAGGTTGAAGATCTCATGGAACGCGCCTTTCTTTGTGTTGTGTGAACGTCCGCTCTCTTCTTCTCGGGTCACTCCGGCAGGAACCGTGGCTAAACTGCTCCGTGAGACCACTGGTTGAATCTTAACATAGATTTTATAACAAAAGAGGGATTTTATAAAAACTCAAAGAAACTGTTTGCATTAACTGATATATTTATCCAGCACATTAAAGTCAATTAACCCCCCAAAACAAACAAAAACATTTTACTTGCATAATGTGCTATATTTCTGGGACAATAAGTTTATGGTTTTTATATTATATACAATATATTTAAGAATAGGCGTTTGAGGAGGTGAAACTTTCTCCCCCACTCTCCTCTGGCAAAAAAATGCACTAATTAATCACTCACAATAACAATTACGGTATACCATGGTCTGTTTGAATACTCCATTCTGATTGGCTGGAAGGTGGTGTCAAGTCAGTTTAATTGCTGTTCTATATAATGCGCTGTTTTTATTGAAGCACGCATGTACGTCACTCTACACACAGAAAGAGGAGCACAGAGACTTGTCAATGCAACTTTTATTAATAAATAAAATTTGCTACTGAATCGCTACATTATAGTACTCAGCAAGTAGGAGTAATGTTGCTGTTTCTGAAGTAATTCAACTTACATCTTTCACTACTAATAGAGAGAAACTGCACAGACATTCTCTCTCGCTCTCTCTCGATAGGCTTATTCATTCAAATGAATATTATTTGATTAAATTATAAATCTTCACCTTCCTAAAATAATTGCCTAAGTCATTTTTTGACAAAAAATATTTTTTTTTGCTTAAGTCATCTCCTCATAATGCTGGCCACCTTTGGTAAAATCCTCCACATCCTCAGTTGAATAGACCATATAATTCTACCCCTGTAGTATAATGGCTTATGTCAAGTGTGTTAATCAATTATTGGCTCAGTTTTTTGTGTTTTCTGAGAAACCTGGAAAAATGACGTAGGCAATTATTTTAGGAAGGTGATGAAATGTAACCTTTCCATTCCATAATATTTCTTTGTCAAATTTAAAGCGGACAGAATGCTAGATCTAACTACTGACGGAAATAACCACCATTTTAACTCTTCCAGTCAAATTTAGCGATGCAAATGTCAATGGTTTAACTTGGAAAATGACCGTGGTATAAACGGGATAATCCACCGCTAGCGGTGCATTAAACCATTTGAATGCTTCACTTCACATCAGGTGATTCTTTGCCTCCACATCACACATTCAAATAGTTTAATACACAGCTAGCAGTGGATTACATCTTACTTTTAATATGTATTAGGGAAGCAAACAGGCTTCATTTCGATTTTTTTTTTAGCCTAAAACGCTCATTATTACAAAGTGCATTCACGGCATGTCATAATACCGTAATTATGAGATTACGACTTGTAAAACGTATTCACTTCCTTGTAGAACTTATAATTACAACTTGAATTTTCTGAGATCGCTGCAGATTTATGTTGCCAAAGAAACGCATAATTCCTAGTCCGAGAATGTGAACTACTCGGAGTAGAAAGTCACGGGTTGTCATCTCATAATTACAGTAACTATGACATGGCGAGAACACAGAGAAAGTCAACATAAAATGTGTTCCTGTGAGCAAGTTGGTGTAATGATGATTGAGAGAAGGTTAAAGGTAATGTTAGCAACTGCCATTGAGCTGAACCTCAAGATCTCTGTACAGATTCCCATGACATCACAGACAAAATACTTAATTTCATTGTTCTAAAGGAAAACATTAAACTATTTCTACCTCTACTGATCTACTTCAAAGAATCTAAACTACAGCTGAACTGTTGTGGAAACCAGTGTTAGTGTAGTAAACTAAAACCATAGAGGAAAAAACGTTAACTGAAATAAAATAAACATTTTATATATACATGATATAACGAATGAAAAGGTTCGATTAGTTTAAATTGATGTACTAAATAACTAAAACAAAATATATAGACCAAAAAAAAAAAAGAAAAAAAATTAATCAAGATTACTAAAGCTTTAACAAAATTTTAATTAAACTATAAAAATAAAAACGAATTCAAACTGTTAATAAAAACAATATATCCGTATCTCAATGCTACTAAAATAACACTGGTGGAAACTATATTTGAGCAAAGCAATCCCTTTTGTCTTCAATGACACTATGCACACACAGCAAACCCATCACGTTGTCTGTGAAAATGGATTCAAAATAGAACATTAGCTGAATACATTACTGCTACATTAGATTAAGCAAAATAATTTATATTAAATACTTTCAGTAGATCAGTCAACTCATTTTTAATTTGAAATACAGGGCAGAGAAATGTCCATCTAATATTAAACCACAAATATATGGGGGATGAAGAAAATAAAGAGTATTTTTAAAACTATTAAGATTTGCACTGTGACAACTTACATGACAATGAAGTACAACTCACATTCTCATTACCATTAATATAATCTTTTAATGCCATAAAAGATTATATAATTATTTTCACATTGACACTAATGAGAATGCTTTTACTATAATAATGAGAATAGGATTTACTTTTCTTTTTTTACATTATAGTGATTAGAATGCGATTATCACATTAGCGTAATGAGAATTGTTATTTTTATTATAGATAACATTCGTTTTTAAGCATTAGGGTAACACACAGAGCCCCTAAAGGCACACGGTGAAAACAATTGAGAATTATATAAGTGCTTTTGCATTCTCTTGCAAATGTCTTGCATTCCCCCGAGAAACTGTGCATTCATTTGCGCTTGCTTGCAAAACCTTTTGAGTTCTTGAGTTTTGAGCGAATACAAAACTGTTGTGAGAGAACACAAAAACATTTCAATTTCTTCTCCAATCTCATTATTCCATTACCATGTCCCTCTAGGGGCTCTAGTGTCGCTTTAGTGATAGATAGATAGATAGATAGATAGATAGATAGATAGATAGAGAGACACACAGACAGACAGACAGACAGACAGACAGACACAGCTCAAAAAAGGGTACACAAATTACACATTGGATCTCAATGAATGAAATACATAATTCAAAAATCTTTATTTATATACATTCTATAATCTGTGATGAACAAAATGATGTGACAACAGTTAATCATCAACACGATGAGAGCTGGATTCAAAATCATACAGAAAATCAATATTTAAAAAAAAAACTGTTACGAGCTGATCCAACTTCTATGAAGTTCATCACAGCAACTCACAATCTAATTCAGTCGTGTGTTTGGCCTCTGTGTGCCTATATGCACTCACAACAACATCTGGGCTCCTGATGAGATGGAGGATGGTGTCCTGAAGGATTTCATCAGTAGCAACAAAAGTCTGTGGTGCTACTTGTCTATAATGTCCTAGAGGCTCTCAACTGGATTCAAGTCTGGGGAATGTGAGACCCAGTCAATGACATCAATGCTTTCATCAACTAAAAACTGTCTACACACTCTGTCTGCAACAGGAGGAACCCAGTGCCATTGCACCAGCAAAAGGTCTGACAATGGCTCGAATTTGAGCCATTCGTTGGCTAGCATGTGGAGGGTCACACAGAATATTCCTCCACAGACCATTACTGAACCGCTGCCAAACTGGTCACGCTGGATGATGTTCCCCATGGCAACTCCAGACTCTTTCACATCTGTTGTATGTCTCTTCTACATCTTTCACATCTGTCTCTTCTACGTCCCTGCCCAGCTCTCCTCGTGTAACAGCCTGTCTCCCAGTATCAGTGCTCTTGAAACTGTGCTGGGAGACCCCAAACTTTCTTGCGACGACACGTGTGGATGTGCCATCCTGGAGGAGCAGGACTGCCTGTGTAACCTGATTTTGTTGCAGGCACTGCCTCATGATTCAGACAGTGATAAGGACCCTAACAAAACACAAAACTAAAGATAAATCAGTCAGGAAGAATAAGGAGAGAACAACTGTCTAAGGCCACCACCTGCAAAATCATTCCCTTTTTGGGGGTTGTCTTGCTGTTCTCTCTTCAGTGCAGCCGTTCAACTTGCATTTACACCAAAGCAGTTGAAACTGATTCCCAATCACTTATTTAAATTTACATGTATGCATTTGGCAGACACTTTTATCCAAAGCGACTTAAATTGCATTCAAGGAATCAGTTCTTGCTTTCAGTTCTGAATCAGTTCTTGCTTTCTCTGGGATCAAACCCATGACACTGATTTTGTAAGCACCAATGCTCTATTGATTGAGCTAAAGTTAAGCTACACTTATGCTTAAGTTTTCATCTCTGAAGTTGAGTTTAATTGACTGTGATGATTAAGGGTTGCCTTATAGTGTATATATTATAATAAAAAGAATAAGCTTTATTTTTTGTAACAGCGAGAATGTGGATATGCCTACTTGTAATTAAGTAAATAAAAGCATTGTCAAAAAAAAAAATCATACATACATATGCACACACACACACACTATATATATATATATATATATATATATACACACACACACACACACACACACAGTACATACATACTACATATATATATATATATATATATATAGATAGATACACACACACGCGCGCGCACATACAGATTTTGGTGGGAAATATGACCTGAACATTTCTCAGTATATTTAAATTAGTTGGGATTAAGTTAATTGGGCCATTTTGATCCATTTGAACACAGACAAAATGCATATCACAAGGTGCATCTAGATCCAAACACACACAGGTATAGAAAGTAAGGTCAGTTGGTTTGATCACACACACAGGTGCTGGCAAAAGCACACCACAGTCCCTACCTTCTCACACCCAGACAGCTGAGGGAGAAAGACAACAGATTATATGTGATCGTCATGTCAACGGCCTATACTGATGATTCCCTTACGAGGCAACACCCATCACTCTCATATGCACATATTTACAGTGCCTGACACTCTGAAAAAAATGCTTCAAATAGGTATGACAATAAGTGTGAAAACGTGAAGAGTATGACATTGTCTATTTCTCTCTCACCCGTCGAGACACAGTGGCATTGGTGCGTTCTTTAAGTTGAGGGTCGGTTGGCAGGCTGTTCCACATGATGTACGGAGTGTCATATTTATCTCGGAGTTTCGGGCAGCTCTTAAAAAGGAAGTCTATAATAAAGAACTTGATGCCTGCGTAAAGCCCTAACAGGGAAGACACACATATACAACCATGAGAATGATAAAAACAAATGCATTTCAGCACAAATAAACTTTTATTTTACAAAACTTAGTTAGTTATTTTTTTTATTAAAATTAACTTTAATTTTAGGGAATAAGATGGAAGCAAACTTAAATTACACAAAATGTTCTTATTTACTAAATATTTTAGACAAAAAGTCAAATTAATTTTTTTATATATGAATACTACCACTCAAAAGTTTTGGGTCAGTAAACTATGCACATATTTTTTTTAAAGGTTTTATTTTTATTTTCTCATAAGCCTGTAGTTATCTGATTTCCATTTTAATGTAGATTATAATTTATTAATGTGATTTTAAAAGAAGGATTTTCAGCAGCCATTATTTCAATTTTCTGTGCCACATGATCCCTCAGAAATCATTCTAACATGATGATTTTGGGGCACAGTCAGTGTGCTGATTTTTTTGTGTGTGTGTGTAACATTGTAATGTATTTACTGACACTTTTGATAAAAAAGGTGTCCTGGCTGAATAAAAGTTTTAAAAAGTATAAAAAGATATGTTTTACTGATCCAACATTTTTGAATGGCAGTTTAATAATCAGATGCCATTATCTGATATGTAGAACTCCATTAGTGAATAAGGTGCTAAAATGACTTAATACACAAACATAATCAACCCAATCTGTGGTTGCAATTCATTGAACTTTACGAGAAAGGACTGGTGTGAAATATGCCCATTCAATGCCATTCAACATGAAACAACAAGAAACATGTCTATATGAATATCATGTGAAAGCAACAATCAGCCAATTAGGATAGCAATGTTTTTTTCAATGTTATTAATGTGTGTGGGGCGTTAATGTTAATGTATATGGGGTTGTGAGTAATGATTCTCACCAATCATAAAGCCCATCAGCTTGTAGGGCAGGACGCAGGAGGAGATGAAGGCCACCCATAGAGCAATATACAACTTCTGAGTGATCTCAGGCTGAACCCACATAAACAAACTGATGTACACATACGCACACAAATACATACAAACATGGAGAAACATTAATTAGTTTCCATCAGATCATGAGCTAATTTTTACTTCCCTGTACAAAGCCTTTATATTTCAATGTTTTTGTGCTTTGCATATGTTACGTTCTCCTGAGAAACTAGTGATGGAAATTTATATCGTATGCATGTGTGTATGTGTATACATATATTTCATTTTGTTATATATATATATATATACATAAACAAAATGAAATATATGCATACACTTACTTACAAAGCATTAAATGGTTTAGCTCCACAGTACTTGAGTGATCTCTCAAGATACACATTATAGTCCACTATAATGTGTATAGTATACACACTATACACATTATAGTCCTTCACGTCTATTGCAATCCCAAAATACTTACCAGCTTACAATACCTAGAATATCAAAGTCAACTGCTGGCGGTCGATCTTTTTCCTATTTAGCTCCTAAACTCTGGAACAGTCTTCCTAATACAGTTCGGGAAGCAGACACACTCTGTCAGTTTAAATCTAGACTAAAAACACATATCTTCAACCTGGCATACATATAACATATTATACATAAATTTTTAATCCAAATCATGTAAAATGATTGTTAGGCTGCATAATTTAGTTCAGCCGGAACCGGGAACATTCCCATAACATCTGATGTACTCGATACATCAGAAGAAGAATGGCATCTACGCTGATATTGGTCTCTGTTTATTCCGAGGTTACCATGGTCAGCCGGATCCGGGCCGTATCCAGATCAGATGAAGCACCTGGACACGAGCACAGCACTGCCCTGAAGTGTCTGCGGAGATCGTGACTCTACTAAACCCTCCCCTGTGTAGATCATGAACCCATCTCCAATCGGACCAAATTAGACTTAATATTAGACTTGAATTATCAATATAATAGTCAAACTTAACACTTAATATTCATCAATTGTATTAATTCGCCTACTCTTTTAAGGCTGCCGTTCAGCCAAAAAAACTTGTGACCACTGTAAAGCTGCTTTGAAACAATCTGTATTGTAAAAAGCGCTATATAAGTAAAGGTGACTTGACTTGACATACACACATGCATACGATATAAATTTCCATCACTAATGTCTTGCAAAAATATAATGTATTGCAAAAGTAATGCGTGCTTTCACAAAAGCATTGAAATATATTATTCTCCATCTCAAAATACTTTCATCACCATTTTTGCAATTTGCAAACTCAAAAGTTTTGTCCCACGAAACTTCTCTTGAAACTTATATGCTGTTTTATGAAATGTGTGCATTTTCTTGCAAAAGCATTGCATTTTCTCTCATGTCATACTATTTCCATCACATTTACGTTTGCAAGCTACATTTTAAATAAAGTTTCTAGTGAAAATGCAAAAGTTTTGCAAGTAAACGCAAAAGCGTTGATAATGTTATCACCCATCTCATACGTTTCCATTACCATGTCCCTCTAAGGAGCCTGTAGTCCTACAATAAAAGTTAAAGAGCTACTTACTTTTTGATTTTCTCCAAAACATCTGACATCTTACCAAAAAGATTCTGCAGAAAAATACATGTAGATCAAAAAGAACAATAAACAAAATGAAATTTGAGAAACATCAAATCAAATCACAATTTCATATGACTATTTCACATTATAAAAAGTCCTCAAAAATGATAAAATAAAGCATATTAAAGTAATTTAATTTTTAACTTTAATAATGTTCACGTGTACACGCCTGTAAAGTTGATACCTGCGCTTTTTGTGCAACATCGAGAACTAACTGAAACTTTTCAGACACAGTTAGGTCTTCCTTTGGAGGGTCCTGGAAAGAAATACCACAAGGAAGAAAATTTTAATCTGCACAAGATAAAATAAAAAAAAATCATGCAAATATTACCCTGTAAAACAATTCCTACCACAGGTTCAGAAACTTCAGGCACAATACTCCACTGAATTCTCCATCCTCTATAGAAAAAAAGAACAATGTTACAATATTTCAATAGGCCTATACTTAATTAATTGTTATTCTATCATATGTTATCATGTTATATGTTTAACAACAGTTCTTCTAACCCTAACTGATGGAGTGTGCAGCTTTTAATTTCTTAAAAAAGCATGTATGAAGAGACATCATGACCATATTCCACGATGACAATGTCAAGATTCATCAGGCTCAAATTGTGAAAGAATGAGCATGAAGAATCATTTTCACACATATGCATTTTTATTTTGTGTAAATGTACAGTCAATGCATGATCAGTACGCTTACAGTGATAATAAGTGTGGGCAAGTATGCTGATCATTTGGTAGAATAGAACATTTTTAAATTAGCAATTTCAGCCAATGAAAAATATGCGACAAACATGCAAAAATATAAGAAATCAGTAAGGGGGCAAACTCTTTTTCAGTTTGCCCCTTAATAATTTCTTATATTTTTGCATGTTTGTCGCTCTTAAATGTTTTAGATCATCAAACTAATTTAAATATCAGTCAAAGATAACACAAGTAAACACAAATTGCAGAGTCATATAGGTTTAGATTTTGTTTTCCTTTAGTAATAACAATATTTATTTAAAAACAGCATTTTGTGTTTGCTTGTGTTATCTTTGACTAATATTACATTTTTTTTGATGATCTGAAATATTTGAAACAAGTGTGACAAACATGCACAAAAAAAGAAATAAGGAAGGGGACAAACTCTTTTTAATACCAATAAACAAAACCACTGACACTTATTGAAATTAAACTTAAATCTAGGTAATGTTTTAAATTCAACCCCTGAATGAATTGACAGTTTCAAAGACATGCCAAAAAGCAAACATTTTCTTACCTGGCTATGAGGTAGTTCAATGACAACCTCAGAATGGCTAAGAATAGAAACAAAGGAATAGCCCAGCCATGCCATGCTGCATTCATATAAATCTGTGACAGAATATGAAAACACAACACATGTTACATGACTGTTCCACTGATGAGCAAAATAATAAGTAAAGATTTTTTAAGAAAAAGACTTGGTCACACTTTATATGTAGCGTTTATTTTACATGCTGCATGTACTTACTCAAAAAATAAAAGTACATTATGTATTACATGCAACTAAACCAAACAGTCCTAATTCCCATGTACATACTATGTACTTATTATAGTAATTACAATAAATGGGTAATAAGTAGATACTAACTCCGAAACCACCCCTAAACATAACCTTAAACGTCTCAGGTTACGTATGTAACCATAGTTCCCTGAGAGGGAACGAGACGCTGCGTCATAGCGCTGTGGGAACGCCCCGCGTCATCAACTCTTGAAGCACAATAGAAAACACCTGTGAGAGTGATGTGAATGTCGTCATGAGCCAGGATAAAAGGCACGCCCACCCCGGAACCGGCAGCTTAAACGGAGTCTGAAACAAGCCCGCATGCGTAGGCGCTAGGCTAATGACGCAGCGTCTCGTTCCCTCTCAGGGAACTATGGTTACTTACGTAACCTGAGACGTTCCCTTTCAAGGGAACTTCGAGCTGCGTCATAGCGCTGTGGGAACGATATACCAACGCCCCCGAGCGCCGAAGAATGCTGCCAAACGTGCTCCAGCGGAGATGTTCTGGCACCCTCGAGAAGACCAGCCCCTCAAGGTGGGATAGCCTCAGCTAAAGCCTGCCTTAATGAGTGATCTGCATGGCCCACCGGGCCTCAACCCCAAATAAGCCACACCCAGTGCTCACACCGGGCTGCAGACCTCCTGACCCATGACGAGAGGGGAAACTCCCGCAGTAAGAGGTCTAGCCCTCCTCCAGCCTCAGCCAGGGAGAGTAAAGACCCCTTAATACCGCAGGGGACCCCAGCGCGGAGACCGGAGTCGAAAGAGGACGCCTCAGTCCTCAAACGCTGCCGGCGCATGCTCTTCTCCCATACAATGAACACATAAAGTGTGCGTGTCCCCGCCTGTGATAAACCGCGGACAGGGAAACACGCAATGCTTAAATGTTTCAGACATTTCAGATCACAAACACTACACAGACAGTCTTCTCGTGCTTGTTGAAGACGACAAAAGCTGTCGGTTCCGGGGTGGGCGTGCCTTTTATCCTGGCTCATGACGACATTCACGTCACTCTCACAGGTGTTTTCTATTGTGCTTCAAGAGTTGATGACGCGGGGCGTTCCCACAGCGCTATGACGCAGCTCGAAGTTCCCTTGAAAGGGAACTATGTAGTTACCTTATATTATCCAGTACTTTCTTAGGCAAGTACACTGTAAGTACACGTACTGTAAAATAAAGTGCAACCCAAAACTCTAATCCCAACCACAACCTTAAAGTAAGTACATTTTGTTAATTAATATTACTCAGTACTTAAACATATCATTTACAGTGTAACACCTTAAAAAGTGTAACCAAAGATATATTTTTATAGATAACTCACAATGAAGGCAATTGCTGACGTATATACCGAGTGCCAGTTGGATAAGGCGGAAAGATTCCGTAAGAAATTTGTTACCGGTCTGGCGCCTCGTTCTAGAAAAAAAAGTACAAATAAAATGATAAACAAGTAAAGCTGAAAAATCTAAGCAAAATAGCTCTTTGTGAAACCATGACATCTATATTAGTACTTCAAAACATGAACACTTTAATACAACAGCAAAAATAGACTTACTAAGCCGTCGCATATTTTCTGTTAATCTGAAGAAGAAAAGAGACAAATGAAATTTCAAGCAAAAACGTTTCATTTAGACACAGTTTGAGATACCATACATGTCCATGGAAAAAACTCAACAGTTGGGACAAGTTACCTTGCCTTGTAAACATCACTAATTTCTTCCACCAATCACAGTCTGTCTTGTATTTTTATGTCAAAGTGACATTTGAACAGTGTAAATCAATGTAAGCAGACAGCTGTGGGCAGCACACACTCAATACTGCTCTTCAGAGACAGACAGATGCACTCCATTGATCCCTGAGGGGGCATTTAAGAGACATGGACTCGATAGCCTTATGTATAATTGAGGCAGTTACATGCATTGACTGGACATCAGCTCAGCAAGTGTGAATTCTACCACAAAATCTCAAAGATTCTCAATAGGTTTCTGTCTGTTTGAAATAAACCAAGTGGGTTAAACTGTGAACCTACTTGTTTTTTTTTTTTTGTTTTTTTGTTTTTGTTGAGGAAAATCTAAAACTTCTGATGTTCTAAATTATTATTGTTACTTGCCGAGTCCTGCTTTACTGGTTTATAAATTGTAAATTCAATTAGACAAAGTAACAATAAGGCTGTACACTATGTATTTTTTCTTTTAGTTGGAAAACTCCTCATAAGTTTCTTGGTTGTTAAAACTTGGTTGTTTAAAGTCTTAAATCAACAACCCCCAAGCATAAAAATTATGTGGACTGGACTGCCTTGTTTTCAAGTGCACCAAATTTTTTGCACAAAATGAGTTAGACTGTAATAACAATTACAATATGATAAGCTGGTAATGGGTTGTGGCTTTTTAAAGTTGCATCAAAACCAGGATATTATGGGAGCCAGCACTTCAAAATTGGGCCAGATTTTGAGGACTGGACCACCAAAAATTAGGCATGTTAAAAGCCTTCAACGTAATTTGATGAAACCCGAGGAGAAGATATATCGGAAAACTTTTATTTTCACATGCAAATTAATGTTCTGCTGAAAGTAAAAGCCCCATGTTCTTTCAATTGATGCAAGTCCTCTTTAGCACTATACTTGGTGTATTCTGATTATAAGCATCCTGACCACAGGGGGGCAGATGTTTACAATAAAACTGGACTGGACAAAGATACAACTATGGGAAACGACAGCAGAGCAGAGTATTTTAGTTTCACAAGAAAGACATGAAGAATGACTTCATTCTATTTTGAGCACTTCTTCCAAACCTGTACATAATTTAAAGAGACAAAATCATCTGCATTGTATAATGTTCCACAGGTGATCGTTCTTCACTGACCTTTTAGCACTTAACGGCTCCTCAGCCTCAACTGTGTTCTCCTCAGGCTGGAAGCGGAAATCCTCAATGTAAACCCCAAACCGATCATATAGCCAACTCTGCAGCCGCGAACACACCGTCTCCTTCTGCTGTTTGTCTGGAGTGAGCGTTTAGAGATATACTTCATTCAGAGGCCATAACCAAAGCTCTATTAATACGAGTCAGAGAGCTTGTGCTCTACATTCTCATTTCCAGCCTCAAACAAAAGGGGTCGGTCTGGCCTAGTTGGTCTACAAATATAGAGATGTGCCTAAAATAACAGTAGAAAGCTTCCTGGAGCAGAGTTTTCAGAATTACTAAACAAAACCAAAACTTTTTTCCAGGATTAGAGCCACACTTACCACTTTAACCCAAATGACTTACAGAGAAAACCTTTAATCTTATAGGAATCAAACAGAAATAACTGATGTTGTTACAGTAATTTCCACCATTTTGTGGATTTTCTTTTTTCATAATTTATGTTTTGCCAAAAAATAAGAAATCAGGAAGGGGGCAAACTCTTTTATACACTACTGTATGAGTATTTTTGTCACACTTAAAGGTTTTAGATTGTCAAACTAATTTAAATATTAGTCATGGCCCTGTGAAAAATAGTTTACAGTGAGTACAACATTTTAATCATTTTCACGCGTCAGTGTGAATGGGGAATGTTTTGACAATACAAGAAAAACACAAGGGAAAGATTTTTCCATTTTGGATATTAAGTACAACGTTGCTTAATATAACATTGTCGGTTGTGTTACCTGTGCCATTAGCTGCAGGTGTTTGCTGTTTCCGTGGAAGCTGAGGTGGAGAATCTTCACACCTGCACCAGGAAACACAAAATGCATTAACTTTTAGTTCATACAAAACTTCCATACAAAAATAAATAAATACTATAAATTAATACATGTACTCTTATGAGACATTTCACAGTGGCCACAGAAACACATTGAAATGAAGAATTAAAAAAAAAAACAATGTTTTAATTATCTTGGAAAAGTGTAAGCTGAGTTACTAAAGCTACTAAGACTGAAGTAAAAACAAATTAAAGCTAAATAGAAATATAAAGAAAATACACATTTTAAAAGTGCATATCAAAATTAATAAATAATAAAAATAAACCAATAAAATTCCAAATAGGCATAAATACTAATAATATTATATAAATCATATTAAAATTACACTGTCAATGATAAGCCCCCATTCACAACGACAGCGTAAAATTTAAATAAAATAATTTGAGATTTCTAAGTACCGTATTTTTCGCCGCATAAGACGCACTTTTTCTTCCCCAAAACTCGGGGGGAAAAGTTGGTGTGTCCTATCCGACAAATATAAAAAAAAACGCGGAGCGCTGATGACGAAAGAGGCGTGAGTCACAGAAAGTGAAGCGTGAGCGCCGATCGCGCATGTTTAGTTTGTGTTCAAGTCTGAGGAAATAAAAGAGCCGTGATTCTCAGCACGCTGACCCTGCCTCCTTTCCTGTGACAAAAGAACATTACCACACTGCTGCCGAAACCCGGAAGAGAGAGGGAGAAAGAAGGAGGCAGACACGTCCTCAGACTTGAACAAACACAAAACAACCACCAAAACATGCGCGTTCGGCACTCACGCTTCACTCTCTGTGAGTCACGCCTCTTTCTCTTGGTTTAGTTTCACTTCTCTCAGTCAGTGTTGCCCCCCGCCCAATTGGGCTCCTTTTGGTCACGTCCGACCGGAAAAAAATGCATTGGGTTGGTTGATAAAAATTGGGCTGGTTTTTGATGAAAAATCCACCTAAGTTTCATATATAAATGCATATAAATTCCATTAAAACAAGCTTACAACCCCCCCTCACAATGAAGTAAGCACAACGACTTTTAGTAATGCCTTGGATGGAACAGAAGACAATGACAATGACTGCGTGGATCTGTCCTTCCTCATTTCTGATAGCAGCGAAGAAGAGGAATTATTGGGGTTCGAATAAAAACATTACAGCCTTATTTTTGTTACTTTCACTGTTTACTGTTAATGAGAGTAAAGATAGTTCTTAATATGTTACATGGTTGCATAAAATTGTTCTTAAACTGCTGTTAACTTTATACGGTTGATATAAAATATTTTACTACAGTATTTGGTTCAGAATCTTTTTTTTCTAGATTTTCCTCCTTTAAAATTGGGTGCGTCTTATGTTCCGGAGCGTCTTATATGGCGAAAAATACAGTAACATTTGGCAAATATTACAAAATGAAATTATGCTTGGTATATTCTGATTATTTTGAGAATTGAAAGAATAAGAAGTTCACAGAATGTATTCTGTATAACAATATATTACAGAATGTTATTTAGGGTTTTAAAAAAAAACCCTGATCTTTAGTGTAAGCTATAATGGTATAAAAAAAGATTTGGTTTGTCAAAATCTCATCAACACATTGATCTTCTACACATCACTGCAGGTAAATGATCTGAAACCCCTCTTGAACCTTCAGTAGCTCAGCACACTCTTGTCCAAGCCTAATGGCTCACTAATCAAATCTGAATCAATTAGATATTGAAATGGCATCAGCGGAAAGAACACTCTGTACGGACATATTGCTGTGCTTGACTCTCTACACATAGACATTGACTTCTGACTTTAGGGTCACGAGGGTGGGATATAGTGACTATTTTTATAGCTCAGCGTGTGGCGTAGAAAGCCCACTGCAGTCTGTCCTGCTGTGACAGGGTCACTGAACACTGTCAACACACATCAGTTCACCACAGCCTATAGAAGGAAACTATAAAACAATGTAATGCTATAGTTGTTTTTAAAGCAACAACTTAATTTGCATTTGAATGTTTACTCAATTTAGTTTTAATTGTACATCATATGATTAACCCCTTGGAAATTAGAGTGATTGGAACAAATCAGAGATATCCCAAATATTACAATTCTGGCTAATAACAATAATTATTTTCAGATTGTGGCTGATAACCAATAAAGCAACCGAATGTCATTGACGGAAGTTTCCTCACCATTGATGGAATTTTCCGGCAATCGAGTTTTCACTGTTAGCAGAAACTGTTACACAGTTGCTCACGCACATGTAAGATAACACGTGTCAACAGTACTGAAATGCTTTGAGAAAAACACTATTTTCTCAGCTTTTTCTTCAAAATGTTAATTTCTTTTTAATGAAACTTATAAAAAATGCATAAAGCAAGAATTATTATCATTATTTTGTTTAAAAGCAGAGGCTCTGTTCTTTCGTTTGATATATTGATGTACAGATATTTACACAACAAAATATTCTGGGGACAAATTTTGTAGAAATTATCAAAAATGAACAAAATGGGAAAAAGTGGAGATTCAATGACCATTAATCAATGGATAAAAAAAAAATATATATATATATATATAAATAATTAAATAAATATTGTTTCTATTCACAATCCCTAGTACTTGTATAGAGTATCTGTGGCCTTATTTGACACTTCATGTCCTCTCAATGTAAATCATATTTGTGTCGCGTGCCAATATTTGAGTAGTTGTTTGTTCACCTAGTCTTCAACACATCACTCATCTTCTGTTCCAGGTCAAGTCTTCTGCTACGTTCTCTCTCCAGCTCCTGCTTAAGGGTCTCCACATTGGTTTCTTCTCGTAACTTCCGCAATTCTTCCTCTGGAATAAAAAACAAAAGCATACAATTTACAGCAGCAGACAAATATTACGATCTAGTCCAGGAAACATAAGTGTTAACAGGACCTTTTATAAACATTTCTCGTCTTACAAAAATGTTTTCTGACATACACCATAGTAATACTATGGTATACTCTACCTAGATGTACCGTGCAGATAGTAGAGTGATTTGTATTTATATTTTTATTTTATTTATTTGCGACATGAATAGTAATTGCTCAGTATCATGTTTCCAAGACAAAAATAAAAAGTAGTTTTTGGGCTTTATGATAGGATCATTATTACAGTGATTACTGTTTCTATCATGTTAAATGTCTGGCAACAGTTCTTCTAATCCTAATTGATGGAGTGTGTAGCTTTTCATTTCTTAAACAAGCATGTATGAAGAGACATCATGACCATATTCCAGGATAACTATCTCAAGATTCATCAGGCTCAAATTGTAAAAGAATGAGCATGAAGAATCATTTTCACACATGAATCAGCCTGTCTGAGTCCAGACCTGAAATTCACTGAAAGTCTTTTGGATGTGCTGAAGGAGACTTTACAGAGTGATGGACTCTTACATTGTCAATACAAAATCTTGACCAAAAAATCCAGTCTGACCTTTTAATCAACATCAACATCAACACTTTAATGAGCACAAAAAAAAACCGGATTCAACAGCACCAAATAATAGTCAACAGCTTGTTTGATAAACTAGTGCTTATTCTTCAAAAAAAATTCTCATACCTTTCCACACATACATAGAATTAAGCAGCAAACCCATGCAGACACGTCACAGTTTGTAGTAACAGGGTTTTTGCAACATTAGATTCACATGCCAATATTACCTCCAAATTTTTCCATGTAAAAAGAACACAGTAAATAAGCAGTTAGTAGAAGAAATGGAAAAAGTAAATAAACTAAACCACAATACATATCAGGCTTAGTAAACTTGGAAAAATAGCTATATAGACACATCCGAAGTGCGTTTTTAAATTGTAAGTGCGTGTGCTGGAATGTTTGTGTAGGAGAATGGCTTTGCATCACTGACCCAAGTATAGCAGATCGCAAGGTTTCTGAAGCGTGTCTGGGGACCGCACTGGACTCTAAGGTGATCCTTTATCCAGCCATGCTTTCCTATTTCCCGTTCAAGGATTCAATGAAGACAGCTGGAACAGGAACACTCCACACAGCAACTCAAACTCTTACACCTCTCTGAACTTCATTCACTTGTGTCATCTCTCCCCAGTGAGCCTCGCCCTTATATTCTCTTGTCCCGTTGAGCTCCCATTACACCATTGTGTTGATAAAGTGAAAGTAAAAGTAACATGGCATACAGTTTTCTGCTCTGTCACAGTTTATACAAGATTACACAGCTTCAGATCAGGGACCATTTGAAAGTGTTTTCCTCAATAACCTTCCTGTTTGTGAAATTTTAGTAGTCTAATGCACCGCTGTGAGCCTGGAGTCATGTACTCTACATAGTCTTTGTTCCCAGCTAAGTGTTATAAATATTTAAGTGATAATATGAGCTTCCCTCATACAGAGAGCCATAATGGAGAGAATAAGATCTGAACGGCCAACAGCGCTCAACAAAACAGTAGTGCCCGATTTCAGAGTGATGGTCATTAATGGAAGGACTTCTGTGTGACAGACACTTTCAGAGGAGATGAATGCTGTGAATTGTACAGAGGCACACCACTAAGCAGGCAGTCAATTATTCTATAGCAATGTTCCCATTAACAACATTTAGATTTTCAAGCCTGAACTGCCTAAATATAGATTCTCACTGAAAGAAAAAGCCAGGGATCCTACTATAGGCCTAGTGTCCAACCTTTTTAGTGGTGATAGTATCAGTATTACTATTGCTCATGTATAGAAATACGTTACTTAATAATATAATTATTTCTTCTGGTATATTATTAAATTCCTAAGCAATCTGATTAACAATTTTTTCTTTTTACTAGTGACAGAGAACATAGGCGCAGTGGGAGGTGAGTTACATACGACTCGTTTAGGCGGTTCAATAACTTTGTTTGTTGTTTACAACTTTGCAGAACGTTTACATTCACAAACAGCTATATTACACACTGCATAAAATGGAATATTCGGAATAAGGGATATAATAAGGCAGTGGTCCCCAACCTTTTTTGTGCCGCGGACCGGTAAACGTGTGATAATTTTGCCGCGGACCAGTGCCCGCTCGAGATTGTTGAGGGGGGTGTGGGGGGGGGGGGTGCGAGATGGATGATGGGTTCGCGCGAGATTGTTGATCTCAACAATCAACGAGCGCAAGCAAGACTGTTCAAACGCCTCCATAGGCACAGCGCCACAGGCGCTTGCAGCCGTTTGCAGCAGCTCCGCGAAATCGCTCCTCGGCCCGGTGCCACTTTGTCAACCTTTGTCGGGGCTTGGGGACCACTGTAATAAGGGATGATAAAACCATAATAAGGGATATCGTTTTCACTTTAAACAAAGTAAAAAAAAACATATATATTAATTTACATTTATTCATAAATACCCTCCCGCAGATCATCTGGGTACTTTTTGCCTACTTTTTATGAATACTTTGAATTCGGACATACAGCAGGCAGCATACCAAGATGCTAAAAGACACTTTGAAAGCTAACAATCACTTAAAACCAGTCAGAACATTCAAAGGTGGCAGTGCGTCAACAACCATTTGAAACATCTTTGCATTTAGCTTATTTGCATTTAAACACTCCCACAACACCCATAACAGGAAAATCTAATGCTAGTTTTAGTTGCAATTAAAATGCAATTTTAGTTTAAGCTAAAAAGGTTTTAAGTAGGTTCTACAGGGTTCTTCAAAGTGTTGGTTTTAATCTTGCTGATAGAAGAAAAAAAATAAATATATAAATATATATATATATATATATATATATATATATATATATATATATATATATATATATATATATATATATATATATATATATATATATATATATATATATATATATATATATATATATATATATACACACCGGTAATAATTATAATAATAGTAATAATAATAAATATATAAAATCACACAATGTACCAAGCTGTGGCGTGTCTCCTCAACTGCACCAAGAACAATCTTTAGATCTGTCTCCATCATTAAAGACAGGCCACACCGAGAATAGATGGATTATGATACTAAGGCAATCAGTACATGTGTAATTCTCATTGATCTTCAGGAAGAAAAAAAAATCAGTCTCTTTAGACAGAAAATCTAATATTTCTGCCTTCTATGTGTTAGAATAACATGTCAGTCATATAAAAACATAAACAGAAATGTTCTAGGTAAAATAACCTTGTGAAAACAAGCGGTGCAGTGTAGAACAGCTGTACATTTACACTCATTTCAGCTGAAGTGGAGAGGCATGATGACGTACAATATGTGTCTGGCAATTTTATAGGGTTTCCAGTTTTTGCGTAACAAAACTAGCCTGATTGCTATTCAAAACTCTCCCAATCATGGCCAAAACTACCCCAATAAAGATATTTTGAGAAATATTGGTAACTTTGACTTCTATAATATTTAGAAGTCTATACAATGAAGTTAAATGGGTCCCATCAACTGTTTGATATACATATTCTTCAAAATATCTTATTTTGTGTTAAGCAGAAAAAAAGACATTTAACACAGGTCTGGAACAACTTGAGTAAATGATGACAGAATTTTCATTTTTGAGTGAAATGTCCCTTTAAGGAATTGTGAAAGCATAGATCAAGGAATCGTGAAAAGGATTTTTTTTTTCCAGCAGGTTGCAGAATAGGTTTTAATTTTCACCTGTTTATTTATAATTTTCAGGGATTAACATTGGCAAGTACAGTATTGAATGAAATGTTTAGCCTATATTTATATTTCTATTATAGCAATTCCATCATGAAGATATTGTCTCTGACAATAAAAAATTAAGTAGAAGGACGCAACCTAACAAATGTGCTTAATAAAATAATGCTGTATTTAATACTTTCATAACAACAGCGTTTATCTTTGACTATTAATAATATAAAAAAGCTTCTAGTAACTTCTTGTTTAATTATAGCACCGGTTATTAATTGGCAGCAGTTTCTCTAAAAGAAATGATAAGCAATATGAAGCCTATAAAAAGTAAGAATGCTGGGAAGGTCATGAAATATAAATGCGACTGTCTTTGCCAATTTTTCTATCCACTCTCTTTCTGTCTTACTGATAATAGCCCTTCACAATGTGCTTCACGATCTCTCTGTCAGTAGATTCACAGCACCCCTGCAGACAGACAGAAGTTGCCATCAGGCACCAATAACAGAAGAGGAGCACAACAGAGCCATTTCAGAATGACCACACAAAAACTAGACCGATAAATAGAGATATGAGTCATGACGTCTGATATATTTCATTAGAACACATTACACTTTAGTCACAGACTGACTGTAGACTGAGCGTAAAGGGATAGTATTATATAGACTTTCATAAATTCAATCCTTACAACAACAAAAAAAGCAGTGGCTGACTCGGGTTTGGATTAATAAAAATGTTTATTATATAAAATACATTTTATATAAATTAAATAAAAATAAAATGTATATACATATATATTAAAAAAAATTAAAACAAATCTGAGTCACATTGATTAATTCTATGATGCCTTCATGACCTACTTGTAGCTTAAAAGTTTTGATAACCCCAGACTTTCATTGGATGGTTCCTCAGGTTTCATAATTTTCATAATTTTTCCAAAGAATAACGAAAGACTTGTGGATTTGGAAGGACATGAAAGGGTGTTATCTATCTATCCATCCATCTATCTGTAATGGTCTTGTTTTGTGGTTTTTGTCATGTCTGTTTTCCTTTGTTTCCCTCCCAGCTCATTTACACCTCGTTAGCGTCTAATCCAGTGGTTCCCAACCCTGATCCTGGAGGCACACCAACACTACAGGTTTTCCAGCTCTTCACACCTGATTCAACTCATCAGCTTGTTAGTAGAGACTCCCAAGACCAGAAATATATTGGGCAGATAAGGGACAGATCCAAAATGTGTATTTTTGGTGTGCCTCCAGGAACAGGGTTGGGAAACACTGGTCTAATCATTGCTCTAGTGTTGTCACCTGTGTTAATCATGTGTTTGCCCATATATACCTGCCCATGTTCCCTTTGTCTTTGCGAGTCTTTAAAGTTATGAAGTTGCGTAAAGTTATGAAGTTGCATGTCGGTGTTTGGATGTCGTCTGATGCCTTGCCTTGCCTTGCCTCGTGTCATGCCATGTATTCAGGTTTGCACCATTGAGTGCCTTTTCTGTTTATTATCAAGTCTTTTGTTTCTCGTTTATTATTAAAGTATAGTTTCATTTAGAACCTTGTGCTCGTTGCCTGGATCTGCATCACGCACCCTCGCTACTCGTGACACTATCTATCTATCTATCTTGGAAAAAAACAAAAACAGAAATATATATATATATATATAAAATTCTATATAATATACAGAAATATAACAATTTAAATCTATATACAGTGGAGTTCACTTATCTCGAGTCACGATTAACTCGCCAATACTATTATGTTGATGTTTTTGAAGTGGAACCGCCAAATTCCCTATTCGTCTTAGTATTTTCTTGTGGGTTATGTCGATTCTTTTATGTTGCCGAAAACTGATATCTCGAGCAAAAAAAAGCGACAAAATCGTCACTTCACGTGGTTGTGAGTGACGGTCGCAGGTCGGTGACGTCACGAACCAGGTCATAAAAGAGTGCCCGAACCCGGAAGCTGCAGCTTAGAGGTGTCTGAGCAAGACCAGAAGGCGTAAGGAGCTGAAGCCAAAGATGCAGCATCTCATTCCCTCTCAGGGAACTATGGTTACATACGTAACCTGAGACATTCCCTTTCAAGGGAACTCGCGCTGCGTTGAACGCTTTGGGGAACGATATACCAACGCCACCTCAGTGACGAAGTCCAACGAGTGTCTCGTAGCTCACTACGAGAGGATCCGTGCTCCCGGAGCGGAGTTGAGGTCAAGCTGGTAAAACCTCAGAAAGGTATGCGGGGAAGACCACCCCACCGCATCACAAACATCAGATAAAGACACACCTGATATAAGGGCCTTAGAGACAGCCACGCACCTAGTGGAGTTGGCACGGACCCTTAGAGGTGAAGGGGATCCGGCCGACTCATAAGCCAGGGAGATAGCCTCGACTATCCACCTGCTTAAGGTAGGTTTGGATGCTGGGGCCCCCTTGGGGGTCCCAAAACAAACAAACAACTGGTCAGACTTACGCCAAGGGGCAGACCTGTGGACGTAAGTGTCCAGTGCTCGTACTGGACAGACCTTGTTTTTGAATTCCTGGTCCTGGTCACCGAAGGGGGTGGGCAGAAAGCAAGCAGTACAATAGACCTGGCCACATGAGTAGGCACTTTAGGCATATAGCCTGGCCTGGGATGGAGGAAGGCTTTTACCATCCCAGGCGCAAACTCAAGGCATGAAGGAGCTACAGACAGAGCCTGTAGATACACAACTCTCTTTAGCGATGTAATGGCTAATAAGAACAGAGTCTTCAAAGTGAAGAATTTTAGAGGAACCTCATCCAAAGGTTCAAATGGTGCCTGGGACAACCCCTGGAGTACCAGGGATTAGTCCCAGGTAGGAACCTTGGTCTTTACTGCAGGCCTCAGCCTAATAGTACCACGGAGGAAGCGTATGATGAGGGGGGCCCCTGCCAATGGACGTGCCACCCAGAGGAATGTGGTAAGCCACGTAAGCCTCCTCAGAGGCCAAGCCCACAGTTTCTACAGTTTTGGCCAGGGGTGACGCATCAAGCCCGCTGCCTGGGACAGAAAGTCCTCCCTGGGATCTCCCATGGGACTCAGTCCAGAAGGGACACAAGATCCGCAAAACACACTCTGCCTGGACAACATGGAGCAATTAGTGTGAGACGGACCTTGTCTCGGCGAACTATCTCCAGAACTCCCAGGAACTCCAATCCCTGCCTCGACAGGATGTCTGCTCCCACATTCTGGGTCCTAGGGATGTGAACTGCCTGTAGATGGAGCAGTCTCCCTTAGGACCAAAGGAAGATCCACCGTCCCAGTTTGTATAATCGTTGTGAGCGGAATGATGATTTATCTCCCCAGCCCGTAAGGGATACATCCGTCAATAGCATTAGGCGTCGACAAGGAGCTCCCAATACGGATCAATGAGACAGAAACCAGGTTTTTTTCCACATAACCAAGGCACGTACGCCTCGCCGCGTGACCTTGATAGTGCGGAAAGGGTTGCCCCCCGGGGAAAACCCTCTGGTTCTGAGCCACAACTGTAGCGACCTCGTGCAGCAGCCCGAGCGGGGTAACGCAGGCGTAAGTCTGACCAGTTGTTTGTTTGTTCAGCATCCAAACCTACCTTAAGCAGGTGGATAGTCAAGGCTATCTCCCTGGCTAGTCGGCCGGATCCCCTTCACCTCTAAGGGTCCGTGCCAACTCCACTAGGTGCGTGGCTGTCTCTAAGGCCCTTATATCAGGTGTGTCTTTATCTGATGTTTGTGATGCGGTGGGGTGGTCTTCCCCGTATACCTTTCTGAGGTTTTACCAGCTTGACCTCAACTCCGCTCCTGAAACACGGATCCTCTCGTAGTGAGCTACGAGACACTCGTTGGACTTCGTCACTGAGGTGGCGTTGGTATATCGTTCCCCAAAACGTTCAACGCAGCGCGAGTTCCCTTGAAAGGGAACGTCTCAGGTTACGTATGTAGCCATAGTTCCCTGAGAGGGAACGAGACGCTGCATCTTTGGCCTCAGCTCCTTGCACCTTCTGGGCTTGCTCAGACACCTCTAAGCTGCCGCTTCCGGGTTCGGGCACTCTTTTATGACCTGGATCGTGACGTCAACGACCTGCGACCGACACTCACACTCAGTCGACAGAAGATTACATATTGTGCTTCGCGAGACAGCGTCCAAGTATTCCCCAAAGCATTCGACGCAGCGCGAGTTCCCTTGAAAGGGGAGTGATCTTACACAAAAAAAGTTCATCAATCTATGGGTGTGGGTTATGCCAACGATTTTTTACACAAAACCCGCTTGGTAGATGAGCGTGCGGATTGTCTGCGGGAAAATATATGTTAATATATGTAATATGGGTTATCTCGCAAAACGGTTATCTCGATGCTTTTTTACAACCCCCGAGGCCGTCGACATAACCGAACTCCACTGTATACACAACATTACTAAATGATTATCATATTCCTGTACAATTTTAATCAAATGCTACTCAAAAATGGTCATGAAATGTCAGAATATTCTTTCATCAGTAAGTCAGTAGATGACTATGGTACATGTTCAAAAACATGATATGATCAGCACAACTTCATGTACTATCCAAAGTACTGTCCGAGTCCTGTACTGTCTGCGCACTGTAATAAAAAATGAGGCATGACTTTATAAAACTAGGTCAAGGAAAACTGAACTTCATGATAATTTTTAATTATCATTTTAATGAAATTTAATATAAGTAATAAAGTGTATTGCATTATTAAATGCAATCATCTTGTTACATTTTCAAAATGAATGATATTAATATAATGTAAACACATCATAATACCAAATCTTAACCAGCATAACACAGTAAAACAAATCTTTCAGTGTTAATCAGAGTTTTTGTCAAGCACAAGAGCGATACATGACAAGCATCAATAAATTAAAATTTAGGAATAGGTTCCTTGTATAGTGTTAAAGGTTATAATCTTATTTAATATTTTATTGTGCATGACTATGTCATAATGAAAGCAACAACAATCAGATCTTAAAAATAAATGAGAGGAAACAATATTTAAACTGTGAACGTGTTTCCATGACAGATTTTGACTCTATGACTCAGCGCCTGAGAATGTATTTTAATAATTATTAATTAATTATTAATTTGACTGTGCACTTAATTTGATCGTATGTATCCATTTTGTTACGAAAGATCGTCCCACACACTCTTCTGATTGACATTTTGTATCCATGTCACGTCTGTTGTGGTCAGACAAAATCTTTGTCACTGGAATCTTATCACATTGCGTTTAGTTATGAAGTGATGTCATTACATGGTTCAAATGACCCAATTCAGATTTGTTCCTCTCTTGTAGCACAGATCGGATATGACCCATGAATAAGTAAGCAGGAAAAAACCACAGGGATTCCGATATTCTCAATATTCTCAGTCCTCATTCATACTGTATGTGGAAATAAACTGTATATGTATCGGATGTGTGCATTTGCATCTGCCATGTAAGCGAACAGAACAGATATGTAATTGAAAAAAACTATGGTGGTGACGTCAACTTAGGTGGTCACCAACCACAGCAAGTGACTATACACTCCCCCCTGCTGCAACAAGGGCTCTTCTCATTATTCTTTGCTTTAAGAGACCAATGTTTTGTTGATCTTTAAAGGTGGGGCAGAAAGCAAAACCTTATACAGTAATACCTCGGTTTATGAGTTTAATTCGTTCCAAGAGCGAGCTTGTAAACCAAAATGCTTGTACACCAAAACAAATTTCCCCATAAGAATGCACTAAAAAACAAACAATCTATTCGTACCACACGACCACAAATGCCCATTTTTAAAAAAAAATTTGTTTTAGCCTATTAATTGCAGTTAAAATTATAACCATTAAGATCTCATATAAATACTAATTAATAATTGACAATTAAACTCTAAAAATACTTGACAATTTACTGTAACACGCACTTTAGCTTTGAGCAGAGGGGGGACCGGGGAAAGAAAGGATTCAAGTGCAAATGAGTGAATTTATTATAATAGTGCAGAAAACAAACGAAGTGATAATCCAAAGTGAAAGTCATGGAACATGGGAGACGGGGAGCCACAAACGAATGAACGCACGGGAGCCACGTTTGTTGTTCAATAGTGAACAACAAACTACGTGAACAATAGCGATCACAACAGGAGGTAAAACCGTTGTAAATCACTTATAAAAGTATCCCTGTGTTGAATGATGCAGCCAAACCAAGCAATGCTAAGAGAATGAAGGAGTTAAGGGGTGATAAAGGGATTGAAACTGCTTGACTGTGTTATGAGAGGCTGTCATTAGGATATTTCCAGTAAAAAACGCACAATGATGCTGAGCGTTAGGACTTTTTCCACACAAAAATGCGCGTGGGTGTGGGACAATTTTTCTTGATATTAACTAAGATTTTTGCATCAATAAACTTCTAATTATGGCTTAATAACAATTTGTAAAGAAGTTGTGAAATTTGGTATTGGGTAGGTTTCAAAGTATTAATAAACAGACAATATCCTAGTAATATGCATGATAATAAGCAACTAGTTAATAGTGAGAATTGACCCAACTAGTTAAAGTGTTTCCAAAATAGGATAAAGTCAACATATCAGATTTGGGCACCAAGACCGGCAGTATAAATGTGGCCTTGTTATCTCTTAAATAAGTAAATGGCCTCATATTATATCTTAAAAGTACTGCACTTGTAACATAAATTGTATATACAAAAACAAACAATATGTACCAAAATATTTTATATATAGAAAAGGGCTCTCCAGGATATATATATATATATATATATATATAACATTGCTTAGGCATACCTCATTTTCCAAGTCAGAACATAATTTAGCACACATACGCACAAGCTAATTTCATCTCCACCTATCAGACCATATAAAAGATTCAGGAGCTCTCAGAGCTGCTAAACACACTCCCACCAGGCTAGCAGTGTAAGGCTGTAAAGGCCCTTCTATGTATCCATCCTCATCCGTCAATCTGTAAATAAAACCTCATTGACTTCCTCTGCTAATGGTTTCCCACTGGAACATGATGAGTGTTGCAAGAACAAAGTCACACCACACATTTCTTTGAGAGAAACTGCTCTCCAGTTCAATTGATTTTTATTTTATTTTATTTTTATGGATAACTTTGTCTATGCATTTTCCTCCCTGCAGCCAACCACCACATCGCACTTCTTCTTTGAAGCTGTTTTGTGAATCTATATTGTAGAAAAGCACTATAAAAATAAATGTGACTTGACAAACCAATTTAAAATTCTTTGAAATAAGATGTAAGACTTTAAAAAGAAGAAGAACCGTGTGCTGACCAACCTTAAACACAACCTAAAGCAAATGTCATCGGTTATCAGACTAGCTAAACCGACCGTCTGCTAGCTGTCTCACGTCACAGAGGTTATATCAATTCCAACACATAGAGACTCTTTCACCTAGATAATAATAATAATAATAATACACTTTATTTTATATACCACCTTTAAATGAGAATCTCAAAGCACTTTACATACATGTAAAATTAAAAGATACACATAACAGTAAAAATCTATTAAAAAGCCAAAATAAAACAAGCAAGAGAAATTAAATGAATCACATAAAAGCTATCCTAAAATAGTACATTTTAAGTAATGATTTAAAAACACTAAGGGATTCTGCATTCCTAATCTCAGAGGGCAGGGAATTCCACAACTTAGGAGCCAAAGAGGAAAAAGCCTGATCACACAGTTTTTAACCATGTTTTTTGGACAGTTAAGAGACCAGCTTCAGAGGAGCGTAGTGCGCGTGAAGGAGTGTAGAGTGTTAAAAGTTCACACAAATATTGAGGGACCAGATTATTCAAGGCCTTATATGTGAGCATGACAATTTTTAAATCAATACGAGAACTAACAGGGAGCCAGTGCAATTTTTCAAGGATCGGTGTGATGTGCTCCCTTCCACTGGTTCCTGTTAAAATTCTGGCTGCTGAATTTTGTACTAACTGTAGTTTACTTAGGGTAAATTTAGAAACTCCAGATATCATCCAGATGTCATCCTGTAGAGACTGTGTCTGTTCCCCGAATTAGGAAATACAAAAAACTCTCAAAACCGTTTAAGGGTAAAAATTTAAGTAATGTACAAACAAATAAGAATGTATATAACGCTGATGAAAAAATTATAAAGCCTGGGTTACTGAATATACGATCCCATTCTTCAAAAGCACTTATTGTAAATGATATGATTACAGATCATAAATTAGATGTGCTATGTTTGAAAGAAACCAGGCTAAAACCAGACGATTACATTACCTTTCAGACGAGACTCATTAAAGTAAAGGAGGAGATGTTGCTGTAATTTATACTAACACGATCAGTAATACCCAAAGGTCTAGACCAGGGTTGTCAAACGTACAGCCCGCGGGCCGGATCCGGCCCGCCAGGGGGTTCAGTGTGGCCTGGGAGATATATCTGCAATATGAAGAAAAAAAAAATCATTTTCATTGGAACTAACAGCAGATGGCAGCACTCAGCTTCAGGGTCTGAGTGGCGTTTAGTTCTGTCAGTTTACGCGCTTTTCTGTTGACCCTGGCAAACTCAATCGAAATATCAAGAGAAAAGTGGACACAAAGTGTCGGATACCTCCTATATCAGGGGGCGGGAACCTATGGCTCGTTTGATGGCTGCATATGGCTCGATTGCTCCGCTACTTCCACCATCGGACGACAGGTAGATCGTGCCGCCACCACCCGCGCCAGATCGATCGCTCCGCTACTTCTGCCTTCGGACAACAGGCAGATCGTGCCGCGATTGGCCTGTCATTCGGATCTACGAAGTTGTGCTGATGAACCACAGCGTCGTGAGTGTTGATTCCATGCGGTAAATTGGAAAGATTTGCATCTGCCGCCCAGCCGACTGAAATTACGCGATTTGAATTTAGGCACCTAAACTCCATGATTACATGAAACTTAGCATGGCAAAAAATACACCAGCTTGCACGGAGAACTGAGAATAGAGAAGGTAAATTAAATGTTGGTGAGTCTGAGGAAACAGTGACTGTTTTCACCCGGAGAGTTAAGTGATGCTGCAGTGAAAGCAGATCCGCGCAGAAGCGTTCATCCTGACGACAGACAGCACAAAGACACGATTTCAGAGTTGCTGAGGAAGTTTGAGAAACCATTTCAGGTCTTTAGCGAACTCTAATTTAGTCTAATTTAGTTAATTTCTAGTTATTTTGTTTACATAAAAAAAACACACATACTTGTGTATATATGTTTAAACTTGCAAATTTTCCTTTTTCTTTTCAAAACAGCTGGCACTTAAGATTTTAAGTGTGTGAAGTCAATTCATGTGTTCAGAATAGCTTCCCAGAGTTGGAAAATGAATTTTAAATAATTTATATTTGATTTGTTAACATGCAGGACATAAGTTCCACAAAACTGTGACTAAATGCTTTGCATCATTGTAAAATAATAGACAATTATTATTTTTTTGTTAAATGTTAAACTGAGTAATGGTGTTTTTGAAATTACACATGCTACGTAGGTTGTTCATAATATATTTTGTAAAAGGACAATACATTTAATTTAAGATTTTTATAATTTAATATAATTTATAATATATATATATATATATATATATATATATATATATATATATATATATATATAAATAAAATATAATATTTAGGACTTAATATAATAATTTTAATATAATATTTAGGACTTATTGTTAGTTGTATATTATTTATATATATATATATATAAATAAAATATAATATTTAGGACTTAATATAATAATTTTAATATAATATTTAGGACTTATTGTTAGTTAATTTTGCAATGAGTTTAGTGGTCTGGCCCCCTTGACATCAGATTAAGCAGTATGCGGCCCCCCCAACCAAAATGAGTTTGACACCCCTGGTCTAGAACTGAAATACAGTGGAATACGATTATGTTGACAGCCTCAGGGGTTGCAAAAAAGGATTGAGATAACCATTGATCGACATAACCAACAGCCAATACGGCGATTTGTTTGATGAAGTGATTGGCATGCTATAAAAATGTACATACACTGAATATGTTTGCTAACAACAAAAGGCATATGCGCACCAACTAACAGCAGAGATTTACCAGAATACAATAAAAAACACCTTTGATTCACGATACAAACCTTTAATTATACTCTCCAACATTGCAAACCATTTCGCTCACAGCGTAAACTAGGGATGAGCGAGTGTAGTTGACTAGTCGACTACACAGTGCAGTGCGACTAGTCGACACGGAAAACACAGAAAAAAAAAGAGATTTTATTGTTCAAATGACGTTTTAATCTTACATGTAACCCTCTAACGCGGGATCAAACGCACTCAGTGTTTGTCATATATCACAGCTATTCAGTTTTCAACCACGTACCTTTATTTTAGGTTTCAGACGTTTAAATACGCATAAGTATTGGCAAAAAAATACATTTATAGTTTGAAAATCAATCCGTTCAATAATAAACTGACAAGGTGTTTTATTCATATCAGATACACATTGCATAGGTAACTATAAAGTTCTCCCACTTCGCTGGACACTTACTGTCATGTATTTTGAGAGAAGGGACTGAATTTACGTGTTGTAAATCCGACGGATCAGATTCTCTGAACTGCGGCGCCCGTCGCGCATCAGCTGACATGATCATTATAAAAGGCTTTTAAGCGACAAAACACATTTACTTCCACATATTTGAGAATTGGAATATCAGGTAATTGATAGTTCACAAGTGTGAACTATCTGTCATCCGAGTAGAAACTAAATTTCTACCGCAGATCTCCCATGTGTTTTGTTTATATCAGTCGCGGCGGGTTTAATAATGGCCACTGAAAGACAAGTGCAGTATGTTGGGAGTATTTTAAAGAAGGAGGAGAAAGAAAAGTGTTAAGTCAAACTGACATATAATGATTCCACTGCATCCGAGCATAACCATATTAATCACAGACACGGAAATGTTTGGAGAGATGAGCCGAAACAGCCACGTCATTTATTACAACTGTCCGTCACTGGGATCACGTTCAGCTGAAAGAAAGATATATACTTTTTTATTTTTTACCTGTTTATTGAACTCATTATCAAGGGCATCACCATGGAAACCGACACACCAGCCTCTCGCTATATAAAGCTGCAGTTTTGAGACTCCAGAAGGAAAAGCGCGCCACGGAAAAATGACCTTATTTCTAACGGCATGACTTTTAGACTAGTCGACTAGTCAGTTACAAAAATTTTGTTTAAACGACCAACAAATTAGTCGAAAAGCACATCCCTAGCGTAAACAGTCACAACACACATGTAAACACATTTGCTCATAATATATTTATGACAGAAATGGAGTAGCACCTCTAAAATCAATAGATGGTTTTACATACACAGACTCAATGAATAAGGCCAACATATTGAACCACCAATTTTCCTCAGTTTTTAACTCAAATGAACCAGATAACATCAAAGCAATGGGGAACAACAGCTTTCCAGAAATAAGCCAAATCACCATTACAGAAGTGGGAGTCCTGAAATTACTCCAAGGTCTCAAGATACACAAAGCTACTGGGCCGGATGGATTGTCAGCCGGGCAGCTGAAGAGCATAGGTGTGCACATTGCAACAACCTTCACAGTCTTTTTCCAAGCATCCATTTACCAAGGAGTATTACCTCAGGAATGGAAAAAGGCAGATGTAGTACCTATCTTTAAGAAAGGAGCTAAGAACCGACCGGAAAATTACAGACCTGTCTCATTAACATCAATTACCGGCAAAATGTTGGAACATATTATCACAAGCAACATAATGAAGCACATGGAACAACACAGCATTTTAACAGATGCACAGCATGGCTTCAGGAAACATCGCTCACAGTTAGTCATCACCATCCAAGACTTAGCAAAATCTATTGACGACAGGCGCCAGACAGATCTGATACTCTTAGACTTCTCAAAGGCATTTGACAAGGTGCCCCACAAGAGACTGATGTATAAATTGGAACATTATGGAGTACGTGGCAGTTTGCACAAGTGGATCAGCGACTTCCCACACCAAAGAACCCAGCAAGTTGTACTGGATGGCAGTAAATCAAGTGTTGCCCCAGTGCAGTCTGGAGTTCCTCAAGTAAGTGTGCTTGGTCCAACCTTGTTCTTGATGTACATCAATGACCTGCCAGACTACCTGCAAAACAACTCATCAGTTCGACTCTTCACAGATGACTGTGTGCTTTACCGTAACATCGGTAAAGAAGAAGATGCGGTCGCTCTTCAAGAAGACATGGAGGCCCTCCAAGCATGGGAGAAAGACTGGCTCATGGAGTTTCATCCCCACAAATGCCAGGTTCTACACATCACAAACAAGACAAAGCCATTAAAACACCTCTACAACATCCATGGTCACATCTTGGAGGTAGCCGAGTCTGCCAAGTATTTGGGAGTCAACATTCACCAAAAACTCAGCTGGAACACCCACATCAACCAAGTAACAAAGAAAGCCAACAATAGCAGGGCCTTCTTACAGAGGAACATTCAACAATGCCCACGGAAAACTAAAGAACTATGCTACAAGACTCTGATAAGGCCACAAATGGAGTATGCCAGCATAATCTGGGACCCACATACAGCAGCTTACACCAACAACCTGGAAATGGTGCAGCGCAGGTTTGCCAGATTTGTGATGGGAGATTTCAACCGCACGAGCAGCATCAGTGCCATGCTTCCTTATGAAGCATGCAGCTCCCTAACCACTTTCAAGGAGGAGCTGCAAAAAAACACACTTAGATAAACCCGCCACCACCCTGTTATATATATATATATTTTTTTTTTTTTTTGTTTGTTTTTTTTTGTTGTATATGATGGTTATTTATTCGCCACCTGTAAATGGAGAGTTTGTGCACGTCATCAAACAGTTCGATAATACGCCTTCTGGCGGTATGAACTTTAACGAAAGAAGAAGGTCATCACGCTGTACTAGAGTGCATACTGTCTTGCATTCTGCCTGCCTAATGTGCTGTTCTGCCTGCCTAATTTTTGACTGCTGCACTACTGCTGCTGTTTCCTGTTTGCTCGAGTGGATTGCGTCTGTTTGCGTCGTTTAAACTTGTTTTTGTTTTTAGATTTTAAACTCGACGTTCGTTCATATTGCTAAATACAATACTAGATTATTTAATAAATTATAATCGTTAGCTTTAATCTAGTCGCTAAACGCGCTAGCATTGTGCTATACTGTCCGTGCATACAGCGTTTTTCTCGCTCGCGTCTTTTTCCCGACTTCATCAAACAACTGGTCAACAAGTTGGATCAACACACACGGTGAGTCATGTCATCTTCTTTAGCAATTGTTACATGCACTGCCTGCTTCATGCATAGTTTGTCCGTCTCTGTCAGCTGTGAAGGGTTCACATGTGATAAATGTAGGGACATAATTAGGCTGACAGAGAAGGTTTCAGAATTAGAGACACGCATCCAAACTTTAATCGAGGATAGTAAGAATGCAAGGGCTTTAGATACTACTTTGGATGCGACTAGCTTAGCAAACCCTGTACATTGTTCGGTTCCGGCTGTAGAGCCCGTGCAGCAGGGCAACTGGGTGACTGTGAGACGGCATAATCGCGGGTCAAAAAACCACTGTTCCATTCCGATTAGAACATCAAACAGGTTCTCCCCACTCAGTGACGCACCCACTGAGAAACCTGTTGAAAGTGCCCTAGTGATTGGCGATTCTATTACTCGGAATGTGAAAATAGAGACTCCAGCCACCATAGTCACATGTTTGCCGGGAGCCAGAGCGCCTGACGTCAAAGCAAATTTAAAAGTGCTGGCTAAGGCTAATCGTAAATATTCTAAGATTGTTATTCACGTCGGCGCTAATGATGTCCGACTTCGCCAGTCGGAGATCACTAAAACTAATATTAAAGAGGTGTGTGAACTCGCAAGTACGATGTCAGGCACTGTAATTTGCTCTGGACCTCTCCCTATGCGCAGGAGTGATGAGATGCTTAGCAGATTATCCTCACTCAATGGCTGGATGTCTAAGTGGTGCCCGCAGAATAACATAGGGTTTATAGACAATTGGAAAAGTTTTTGGGGCAGACCTGACCTGTTAAAAAGAGATGGTATTCATCCCACCTGGGATGGTGCCGCTCTTCTCTCTAGTAATTTGGCATATAGTCTTAGAGCTAAACCTTGACTAACTGGGGTCCAGGTCAGGAAGCAGACAAACTGGCTAAACCGACCGTCTGCTAGCTGTCTCACGTCACAGAGGTCAGATAAATTACAACACATAGAAACTCTTTCTCCTAGATATCCTATAGAGACTGTGTCTGTTCCACGAATTAGCAAATACAAAAAACTCTCAAAACCGTTTAAGGGTAAAAATTTAATTGATTTACAAACAACTAAGAACGGTTATAACACAAATGAACAAATGATAAAGCTTGGGTTGCTGAATATACGATCCCTTTCCTCAAAAGCACTTATTGTAAATGATATAATTACAGATCATAAACTAGATGTGCTGTGTTTGACAGAAACCTGGCTAAAACCAGACGATTACATTACTTTAAATGAGTCCACCCCTCAAGATTACTATTATAAACATGAGCCTCGTCTGAAAGGTAAAGGAGGAGGTGTTGCTGTAATTTATAGTAACACGATCAGTACTGCTCAAAGGTCTAATTTGAAATATAATTCTTTTGAAGTGATGGTCCTTAATGTAAAATTATCTAGTGCAAGTAATAATTCCTGTTTAACTTTTGTGCTGGCTATTCTATACAGGCCGCCAGGGCACCATACAGACTTTATCAAAGAATTTGCTGATTTTCTCTCAGAACTAGTAATGTCTGCAGATAAAGTCATAATTGTCGGTGATTTTAATATCCATGTAGATAATGAAAAAGACGCATTGGGATTGGCATTTAGAGACATCTTAAACTCTATTGGAGTTACACAACATGTATCAGGACCCACTCATTCTCATAATCATACTTTAGATCTAATATTGTCGCATGGGATCAATGTTGATACTGTTCAAATTCTACAGCAGAGCGATGACATCTCAGATCATTACTTAGTTGCGTGTAGATTACCTTTAGCCAAAGTCGAAAAACTAACTCCCTGTTATAAATATAGTAGAACTATCACTCCTAACACAAAAGATAGCTTTATAAATAATCTTCCTGATCAGTTTGATCTACTTAACATCCCAGATAGCCTAGAAGAACTTGATGTTGCAACAGAAACTATTAACTCTCTCTTTTCCAGCACTTTAGACACTGTTGCTCCGTTGCGCTTAAAGAAGATTAAAGAAAATAGTCCAACACCGTGGTACAACGAGCACACCCGGGCCCTCAAGAGAGCAGCCAGAAAAATGGAGCGGAGCTGGAAAAAAACTAAGCTAGAGGTTTTTCGCATTTCATGGAAAGACAGCTCTATTGCATTCAGAAAAGCCTTAAAATCAGCTAGATCTGCTTACTTTTCCACCCTCTTAGAAGAAAACAAATACAACCCTAGGTATTTATTTGAGACAGTGACTAAATTAACAAGAAATAAAGCCTCAACCCCAGATGCTTTAAAACAGCACAGCAGTAATGACTTCATGGACTTCTTTACTTGCAAAATTCATAATATTAGAGAGAAAATTATAACCATGCAACCGTCTACTACAATATCACAAAATACAGTAAATTTTAGTGTCCCCGAAGAAAAATTCCACTCCTTCATTGCTATTGGGGAGGAAGAATTGTCTAAACTCGTTAAATCATCAAAATCAACAACATGTATGCTAGACCCAATACCAACTAAGCTACTGAAAGAGTTGCTTCCAGAGATCATAGATCCTCTCCTTAATATTATTAATTCATCTTTGTCATTAGGATACGTACCAAAAACCTTTAAGCTGGCCGTAATTAAACCGCTTATTAAAAAACCACAACTTGATCCTACAGAATTAGTTAATTACAGGCCGATATCGAATCTACCTTTTTTGTCAAAGATTCTAGAAAAGGCAATATCTTCACAACTATGTTCCTTTCTAGAAAGAAACAGCATCTGCGAGGATTTCCAGTCAGGATTTAGACCATATCATAGTACTGAGACTGCTCTTATTAGAGTTACTAATGATTTGCTCTTATCATCCGATCGTGGTTGTATCTCTCTGTTAGTGTTACTGGACCTTAGTGCTGCATTTGATACAATTGACCACAAAATCCTTCTGAATAGACTTGAAAATGATGTTGGCATTAGTGGAGTTGCATTAGCCTGGTTCAAATCATACTTATCTGACCGTTATCAGTTTGTAGCAGTAAATGAGGAGATGTCATATCGGTCACAAGTTCAGTATGGAGTTCCTCAAGGTTCAGTGTTAGGACCATTGCTTTTCACCCTGTACATGCTTCCTTTGGGTGCAGTTATTAGGAAGCATGGCATTAGCTTTCATTGTTACGCTGATGATACTCAGCTCTATATTTCTTCTCATCCGGATGAAACAAACAAATTCACTAAATTAACAGAATGCATAACCGATATAAAAAATTGGATGACTAATAACTTTCTACTGCTTAATTCTGAAAAAACAGAGATTCTAATTATTAGACCAAAAAGTTCAGCGCGTAATAATCTAGACTACCGCCTAACACTCAATGGCTGTTCTGTCAAGTCTTCGTCGTCAGTTAGAAACCTGGGTGTGCTCTTTGATACCAATCTTTCATTTGAAAGCCATGTTTCTAGCATCTGTAAAACGGCATTCTTCCATCTTAAAAATATATCTAAATTACGACATATGCTCTCTAAGACAAATGCGGAAAAGTTAGTTCATGCGTTCATGAGTTCAAGGCTAGATTATTGTAATGCTCTACTAGGTGGTTGCCCTGCACGCTTAATAAACAAATTCCAGCTGGTCCAAAATGCAGCAGCTCGAGTTCTTACTAGAACCAGGAAATATGAGCATATTAGCCCAGTTCTGTCAAACCTGCACTGGCTTCCTATTAATCACCGAATACATTTTAAAATCTTGCTAATTACTTACAAAGCATTAAATGGTTTAGCTCCCCAGTACTTGAGCGATCTCTTAACACATTATAGTCCTTCACGTCTATTGCGATCCCAAAATACTGACCAGCTTATAATACCTAGAATATCAAAGTCAACTGCTGGCGGTCGATCCTTTTCCTATTTAGCTCCTAAACTCTGGAACAGTCTTCTTAATACAGTTCGGGAAGCAGACACACTCTGTCAGTTTAAATCTAGACTAAAAACACATCTTTTCAACCTGGCATACACATAACACATTATACATACATTTTAATCCAAATCATGTAAAATGATTGTTAGGCTGCATAATTTAGATAAGCCGGAACCGAGAACATTCCCATAACACCTGATGTACTCGATACATCAGAAGAAGAATGGCATCTACGCTGATATTGTTCTCTGTTTATTCCGAGGTTACCGTGGTCAGCCGGATCCGGGCCGTATCCAGATCAGATGAAGGACCTGGACACGAGCACAGCACTACCCTGAAGTGTCTGCGGAGACCGTGACTCTACTAGACCCTCCCCTGTGACGATCATGAACCCATCTCCAACCGGACCAAATTGGACTTCATATTGGACTTGAATTGTTGTCAATATAATAATCATGTACTGTTTGGCTTTGGCCAGAGGAGAACTGGTCCCCCGACTGAGCCTGGTTTCTCCCAAGGTTTTTCTCCATTCTATTCTTCATTCGTTACGTCACCTGCCGGAGTTTTTTTCCTTGCCGCTGTCGCCTATGGCTTGCTCAGTTGGGGAAACTTAACACTTAAAATTCATCAATTGTATTGATTCGCCTGCTCTTTTGGGGCTTCTGTTCAGCCAAACAAACTTTGTTTATATTGTTTTTCCTGTAAAGCTGCTTTGAAACAATCTACATTGTAAAAAGCGCTATATAAATAAAGGTGACTTGACTTGACTTGACTGTCTCAACAAATTTAGCTTCATCCCGTCTTTTAACAACCGTGTTCTTCAACGCTCAGCAGAGCACACTTCAGAACAGAAGCAGGTGTCTGTGTTTATCTAAGCCTCATACTCATTAGTCAGTGACCGCTCATTACTGACCAATGTCAAAATATTTGAGAAAACCAATCAAATCAGAGAAGGCGGGCTTTAAGTGCACACAGCTGTGAGTGCTTTAGGATTTGGTTGGGCCCATGGCAGCACTTGCTGCTCGTTGAGAAGCGTAAGAATGTTATGTGCCTTCACTTCAGAGTCTCCAATAACTCCAGATAAAGTTGTTAGATTTGTCGCTAGTCGCTTTTTTGAAAATGTGGTCTGAATACTCGCTAAATATAGCGACAAAGGCGCTAAGTTGGCAACACTGTCTGTGAGTTCTTCTGCGGCTGCGTGGCACCACTGGAGAAACACGTGCGATTCATGTGCAACACAAACTCAGCTCATGCGCAGTGAACTAGGTAGATCTTAGTCATGAGATAACCATGTGAAGTGGCGAATATGTCCTTCTATTGTGCTCGAGATACTAGGGTTCGGCGACATTAAAGAACTGACGTAACCGATGAGAAAATGCTTAGACAAATAGGGAGTTTGGCGGTTCCACTTCAAAAATTTAGACATAATAGGATTGGCAAGTTAACCGTGAGTCGAGATAAGTGAACTCCACTGTATAATTATTTGGAGTGATGGTGCTTTATGTAAAACCAGAAAAATGGAACGGAGCTGGAAAAAAACCTAAGCTAGAGGTTTTTCGCATTTCGTGGAAAGACAGCTCTATTGCATTCAGAAAGACCTTAAAATCAGCTAGATCTGCTTATTTTTCTTAGAAGAAAACAAATAGAACCCTAGGTATTTATTTGATACATTGACTAAATTAATGAGACATAAAACCTCAATCCCACATGCTTTAAAACAGTATAGCAGTAATGACTTTATGAACTTCTTTACTTACAAAATACACAATATTAAAGAGAAAATTATAACCATGCAACCGTCTATTACAATATCACAAAATACAGTAAAGTGTAGATTCCCTAAAGAAAAATTCCACTCTTTCATTGCTATCAAGGAGGAAGAATTGTCTAAACTAGTTAAATCATCAAAATCAACAACATCTATGCTAGACTCGATACCAACTAAGCTACAGAAAGAGAGATTCTCTTCTTAATATCATTAATTCATCTTTGTCATTAAGATACATACTAAAAACCTTTAAGCTTTAAGCCTAAGTGTCTTCTAAAGCCAATCTTTCATTTGAAAGCCACATTTCTAGCATCTGTAAAACCTTATTCTTCCATCTTAAAAATATATCTAAATTACTACATTTGCTCTTAATGACAAATGTGGAAAAGTTAGTTCATGCATTCATGAGCTCAAAGCTAGATGATGCTCTACTGGGTGGTTGCCCTGCACACTTAATAAACAAATTCAAAATGCAGCAGCTGGAGTTCTTAATTCAACCAGGAAGTATGACCATATTAGCCCAGTTCTGTCAACACTGCATTGGCTCCCTATTAAACACCAAATAAATTTCAAAATCTTGCTTACAATAATAATTACTTACAAAGAATTAAATGGTTTAGCTCCCCAGTACTTGAGCGGTCTCTTAAGACATTATAGTCTTTCACGTCTATTGTGATCCCAAAATTCTGACCAGCTGATAATACCTAGAATATCAATGGCAACTGTTGTCGGTCGATCCTTTTCCTATTTAGCTCCTAAACTCTGAAACAGTCTTTCTAATATAGTTTGGGAAGCAGACACTGTCAGTTTAAATGTAGACTAAAAACACATCTCTTCCACCTGGCTTACACAACACATTATACATTTTTTTAACTCAAATCATGTAAAATTATTGTTAAGCTGCATAATTTAGGTCAGCCGGAACCAGGAACATTCCCGTAACATCTGATGTACTCGATTCATCAGAAGAAGAATGGCATCTACGCTGATGTTAGTCTCTGTTTATTCTGAGGTTTCCATGGTTCGCCAGATCCGGGCCGTATCCAGATCAGATGAAGGACCTGCACCTCGACACAAGCCCAACACTGCCCTGAAGTGTCTGCAGTGACAATTACTAGACCCTACCCTGTGAAGATCATGAATCCATCTCCAACCAGACCAAACTGGATTTAAAATTTTGACCTGAATTATTATCAATATAATAATCATGTACTGTTTGGCTGTAGGCCAGAACTGGTCCCCCGACTGAGCCTGTTTTCTTCCAAGGATTTTTTCTCTATTATGTTCTTCATTCATTCTGTCGCCTGCTGGAGTTTTGGTCCCTTGACACAGTCGCCTCTGGCTTTCTTAGTTGGGGACACTTACCACTTAATATTCTTCAATTGTATTGATTCGCCTGCTCTTTTAGAGTTGCTGTACAGTCAAAACAAATTTTGTTTTTATCGTTTTCCTGTGACCACTGTAAAGCTGCTTTGAAACAATCTGTATTGTAAAAAGCATTATATAAATAAAGGTGACTTGACTTAGGAAGCTTACATGTGCTGTTACTAAGCAAGGCAGTGAGTCATGTAAACCTATTAAGAGCATGATAGAGATGCATGACCCTATAGCCTGGAGAAATACTAACAACACTGTTAAATCTAACAGCTTCCTGTTAGCTGAGAACAAATATTTTTGTCGTTTTATCTCGGATTTGGTCTCTGCTTGTGTAATTATCATTGACCAGCAGTGGCCTGGTTTGATGTTCTGGTAATACTGCCACTCTACATTGCATCATATGACTATAGCTTTGGGCATAACCTGTTTTATTGTTGTCACTGCACACCATCAAATTCTCTACCTAGTGAGTTATGTGTGGATGCCACTGGACAAGTATATGACTTATTGTAAATACCATACCATTAAAAGTAATTGAAGAATGAATTGAATACACACACCCTTCAAAACTTAATTGTTCCTTTTGTTCTCTACAGAAGAAATAAAGTCATTCATTCAGAGTCATTCTTTTTATTCAATTGCCATTGATTTTCAATTATTCAATTCAAATATACTATAAAGTAATCATTGTGAAGGAATCATTCAAATCAGTTTGACTTTTGACAATCAGACTTAAGTTGTTTCTGTAGCCATTGAATATTTTTGTGTGAAAAACAGATTGTAATTGAAGTCTGATTGTCAAAAGTCAAAATGGTCTGAATTATTCATTTATTAACCTGAAAATCTGTTTTTGAAAAACTGCTCACTAGAAAGGAATATTATCAGTGAAAAACAAGTTAAATTTCAAATTTCAGTCTGTTTCTCACATATGCCTTCATAAGGAACTTGTGATGCTTCTTGTGATGCTTTTGAGTCCTTATTAAAGCTTGAAAGCCTATGTTCCTATGCATTGTAATTGCATAGAAAAGAACAACCAGAATTTCTCCTTCAACATTCAGTTGAGTTATTACAGAGTTTTCTTTCTTTTTTTACTATTAACTTAAATCAGTATGTTCAGCAAGAAGAAAGGAATCAATTGCTTGAATAAAATGGTGCTGACCACTTACTAAGACTAAGGTTGCCTTTGAGGTCATCTGTGACTCCTTCGCAAAAGTAATCCATATGTGAGAGAGAGGCCTCCATCTTGGCTTGATACTCCTCATGAACAATCAAAGTAACACGTCGCCTCTAATGTTCAAGCATAGTTGCCTTCAGTCATCAAGGTCCCAGTGACAATTTGACTCCACAAAAAAAAAAAACTGTCCTTTAAATTGGCCTTTGATTTGCTTCTTGATGTACCAAATACCTGTGGCCAGTTTTGCCTGTGTTAATGGCAGGAAATGTAGAATCTAGAAGCTGGCATCCCATAGACCATGTAGGTCCATTACTACAACCCTCAAAACAACAATCATAAAATGCAGCTTAGGATTTGGATATAAACCCTGCGGGTGAATTAAGCACCTAGAGGAAAACTACTGTTCCCTGCTGATTGAGGTGAAACAAAAGCTCTATTCATCAGAGAAAACCATTGGCCCATTCTGTTCACATTTTGCAAGGTCTTTTCCACAACACTGAGCAGTAAGTTGTTTGAAATAGAGCAACCTTTATTACTCATTATTAGAGTTTGGTGCACATTTATTCAAATCAGCCACTACTACTAGTGACATCTATTCATAACTCTAAAAGAGTTGTGCCATTAGAAACAAGGGTTCAGGTTCCTCTAAACATTTTAGAAAATATCCATTACCTGCATCTATAGTACAAGTTTAACTTTTTATTTTGTTTCATATAATGCTATTATTATTTGTTTTGATTTCAAATGTCAAGGGACATGTCAAACTTACTTGCAAGAGACAAATACAGAAAGCAATATTCTCTGCTATTCTATTCCAACAATCTGAGAATTAATACCACATAAACATAGATACATTTAATACCACATAAACATAGACATGAACTGACAAGTTTTTACTAGTCTTGGTCAGAGACTCATTTTTCACTTTTTGGTACAGATCTGGGTTATAACTTATCTCAGACGGGACCACACTGTATTTCTGCTGTACAGAAGAGGATAATTACCTTAATCATAGGTCAACAGACATCTTCAGCCATTAACAGCATCCGGTGTAGACATGCTATTAGGCAGTCTGTTATGTTTTATTAGAAGGAGGGGCTTTTATTGGACTAAATCTTAGAGAGTCTGGTATTGATTTGGGACTGGGTCTTAGAATGTGTGGTGTACTGGTGAAGGGCTTTGGGTGTTGGTTTAATATTGTTCTGGGGTTTTGGAGCCTGACATTGATTTGAGTCTTTGGGAGTCTGGAACAGGTCTTAACTCTTAAGGAATTTTTTTTTTTTTTTTTTTTTTTTTTTGTCTTTGGTTGTCTGGAACAGGTCTTAGTCTTTTGGTATCAAAGCTCTGGGCCTTAAGGAATCTGTTATTGCTTTGGGCCTTAGGGTGTCTGGTATCAGTCTTGATCTTTTGGCAGTTTGGCACTTGTCTAGGCCTTAGGGGGTCTGACAATTGAAGACTTTGCTATTGAGAACTTATAAATTATTATTATTGAAGAGAACGTTGATATAAAAGTTATAAAGCTATAATATTCGATCAAACAAATGTCTGAATGGACTACTGCTGTCATCGCCAATCTTTAATTATTCATGATGAAATCTCCAAGACACTGTTCTTGGTTTTGAGAGCTCAGGGCCGAGACATGGTTGGTGTATTGTTGTACTGTGATGTTAGCTGCCTTTCACAGCATGGAACCTCTCATTCCTCTGAGAGGAAACATAAGCTTTCTCTCTCTGCGTCAACGGGAGCTTTTCAGTGCTACAATAAACCCCTAAGTGAATGCTTCTGTTGCATAGTAACCTGCCTGAAAGAAATAGAAAGTGGAGGAGATGGTGTGGGTGTAGTAAATAAGAGACAGTCTCTCAGAGTTTGGGAGGAACAAAATTAGAGGCGTACTGAGGGAAATGACATTGGCATGTTGTTTCCGTAAATAGCAGAAAACCCCAGCCGGTTGAGTCCATTTGAACCACCAGGGTTCTGCTGGCATTTATCACTACAATGTATAGAGCACTTCTGTGGGGAGGAAAACTACTGAGTTTTTTTTAAGCTATAATAAAAGTAATGAACATTTTATATATTATTCTCTTTTAACATCCTGGTTTTCGGTTTCTGCTGTTTCATTCTCTTTTGTCTATCTATCCTCTGTGTAAAGAGCTGTGGATCAATGCTGGCCCACTCACTGGCCTAATTCTGTCCTGCTCTTCAGCTGATATTTTACAGGCTGTCACAGTTCCTGCCAGCGGCACCACTTTCATACTAATTATGAGTCAAGGCCACAATGAGGGGACAAATCTGACAAGCAACCAATGATTCTTTATCACTTTGGAGATAGTAAAGAAATGTGTCTATAGAAATGTGAGAGGTGCTTGCCCATTCAAAACAAGCTTGCTAGGTTGTTGCCAAATGTTGCTACATGGTTGCTGAAAGGTGTTCTGAAATGTTGCTTGTGAATTATGTGCCTACTAGGGTGTTCTGAGTGGTTGAAATCATATCTGAACCCTCTCATATTTGAAAACCTACATATGACTTGGGTCCGTCCTTAAATTTGTGTATGTTTTATTAACTGCAAGGCAAAAATCACAAGCTAACTGTTAATTAATCTTTACTGATATTTAGTTGATCTGACACAATGCAAGTAAGGGGCCTTAAATTACACATTAATAAGTGGTGTTTATAGCCCATTCAAAAACCAGGAAACAATGTCTACTGTGTTTTCATGTAGGGAGGAAAAGGAAATAGGAGACAGATAGCGTGATATAAATAACAGTAAATAAGAATAGCTAATTTCGAAGCAGCCTGGTGTTAAGCTGGGCAATTGAGAGTAAATAATGCAGGAAAAGGAATCCTCAGCTGTGATGTGTCTTCACTGGGGACTGTTATGTAACACTCCTTCCCACACATATGTTATGAATATTGTAGCAGTATTTTTTTTAAACCCAGACCACAGATAAATCATGATTGGATATTCTTTGTGTCCCAGAGAATAAGCTTCTATGCAAAGTCAGTTTTCATATAACGTCAACTGAAAGATGTCATATTCACATGGTTGAATCAGCATTTTCATGCACAGGTTTTGTGTGTGCTGCCACAGAGAAGGCAATGAACTTCTCATCTCTTAATCTCATTACTTAACCCTAACAGAAAAGAACTGTGACACTGCAACAGACACACATATGCTGCCATGACTCAATCAAGCCTAAAAATCACATTATAAAACAATTTAATACAGTTAAATAATAAGGATCAAAAGTCTGAATGTAGGAGTAAAAATGTAATGTAAACCTATTTTTAAGTCACTAATCAAAATTGTAAGACATACTAGGGCTGCCCCAGACAAAAGATTTTTCTAGTTGACAAGTAGTTGCTCATTTAAGCCATTTCCGAATCAGTTTCTGCTGCAAAGATGAAGCCCTTTTATTTAGAGAGAGATGCATAGGAAGTTAAGCGTGGTACAAATTTAGTTTCCACACTCCACACACTTGGATGTACACCTAATAAAAGCACACATTTGTTTAGGTTAACGTTCAAGCGGTCACGTAAAGTCACTAACTTTAGGCAACTTTACCGTACACGTTTTAAATTGTTAAAGTGTTAACGATCTATTGATTACATTCTATGTGACTTTTTTGGCAAATCCGTTTTGCTTAGTATTATTTCTGTGACTAAACAACTAAAAAAAATTTGATTGACTAAGCCTATTACTGCCGAACATTAGAGGGCAGCCCTACTAATAATAAGACCATCTGAAATGAATAATTCCTGAATATTTCCTGTATGCATGTGCATATAAACTTGTGTTACATCAGAGAAATGTAAAAATGTATGAGCAACTTTTTTCATTTCGTTCTAATTTTTTTACACATTTCCCTGCGCGTAGGTTGTAGTCACTTACAATTGTTATGATGACGAGCTCCGCGCTTCCCCCTTCTGGCCACCAGAGGGAGCTATTGCCCATACTAACACACACACTCTACATTTCCCACAAGCCTTTATATTGGACCGATTATCGCACCAGCTGTTAACCATCACCCGGAATATAAAAGACTCTGTCAAACTCCATGTCATCGCGAAGTCTTGTTTTGCTACAGCTAACATTTCTGAGTGTTTATTCCTGTGTCTGTTTACCTGTTATCGATTCTGCTGTTTTCCCGTTTTTGATTCTGTCTGCCTGCCCCGACCTTTGCCTGGATTCTCGCTTGTGATTGTTATCCGCCTGTCCTGACTTCCCCGCCTGTACTTTGATTCTGATTCTGTCTGCCTGCCTCAACCTTTGTCTGTATTATTGTTTATGTTTATGTTATGTTCTCTGCCTGTCCTGACTATCCGCCTGTACGACCATTCTTATTAAAGACACGCTATTGGATCCCTCCTTCCGTTACAACAATACAGACTTATTTTCCTGATATATAGTCACAATATAAAGCAAGAGTTTACACAGGGAAAAGGGTGATTGCTCAACCCACTAGAGCTTTATGATTTCCACATAGCGGAATCAAGAAGAAATTAAATGTATAAAAAATAAAACATTCATAGGGTCCCAACCGACTTATTAACGATGTAGATTTGTTGGATAATGTGAAGCCTACATAGGAAATGTTTTAGTAAACACAGAGTACATACTACACACATCTGAGTAATGTATAGTCATGTTTTGGGTATAAGACCCAACAGAGGAAAAAAGTAGTTTATAATTCAAGATATAGTAAAAAACTAAATACAGAAATTAAATAGGGCCAACAATTAACATGACAAAACACGACAGAAGCTGTTCAAATTAATGTATCTGGCTATTTATTTTTATTTTATCCATTTATTATTTTGGTTTTCAGCTGGATCGCGACCAAAAATAGGTTGCCGGTCTGTTCTAATGGGTTGGGGGCAACAGGGAAAAATAAATGTAGCAAATGTAAATAAAATAAATAAATAAAACACTACTAATAATTTAATAGAACTATAAAATAAATATGCTTACCAATGTTTAAATATCTGGTAAATTTACATAACAGAGGCTATACACCAAGGAAAGGAAAGTAAAAAACTATGCTTTCAATTTTCCTTAAATGTCCCTCCCTTTTCTAGCTTATAGTACTCTAAGCCAGTGTTTTTCAACCTTTTTTGAGCCACGGTACATATTTTCATTGAAAAAAATCACAAGGCACACCACCAACCGAAGATGTTAAAAAATAACGTGATACTCGTTTGTTGACGGGGGGAGTTTTTTAGAAGTTTTTGTCTTTGATGCATGTTTTTATGTAACAATGTTCGTATGTGCTTTAATTAATAATACAAATACATAAATAAAAATAGAGGGTGTGTTTTGGGTACATGCAGAAGGCTTAGACAAAGTGTTCATGAAATGTTATGGTTTTTATTTAGAAAAATTATTTTCTCCAGTCTTTGGAGAAAGGCGACTGGAGAAAGGTTTTTTTTCTTTTTTACTATTTCGCCAGCTTTAGAGAACATTCTCTCGCATGGAACAGATAATACAGGAGTACACAAAAACAGTTTAGAAAGCTGATATAAATGGGGATATATTGCTTTGAATATACAACACTGAAATAAACTCAATCCACTCTCCTCAACATTAACGCAAATGCAAACACCGTCTACTACAACCCACGGTTTGGTTTCACTTTTATAAGAAATACAGCCGCCAGGTTTCAAACCCGTCAACACTGACCGGGCTGTCAGATCAGTCAGGCGTTTCACTGCCGGAGTGAAGCAGTGTGTTTGCTTCAAACGTCATTTTCACGTGACTAGTGACGTAATGACACAAGCTCCGAAGCAGTGGTTCATTGCAAGGACCGTTCGAGTTTGAAGCAAGCTTCGGAGCGTCGGTGTCAGACGTAACATCACTACAGACGCGCACCATTGCCGCTTGCAGCCGCTCAAAATATGTTTTTTAGAAAAATTAGGTGAAATTGAATAATTTTCCGCGGCACACCTGACGATCTCTCACGGCACACTAGTGTGCCGCGGAACACTGGTTGAAAAACACTGCTCTAAGCAATGTACTCTGCATTGCACTTGTGTACTTTTGTGTCTTCACGACAAATTGTTTTCTGTGTTCCTCAGTTGAAAGTCTCTTTGGATAAAAGCATCTGCTAAATGAATAAATGTAAAATGTAATGATTTCAGACCCTGCTACTGGGAAAGAATGGAATGAAATTAGCATGTTGTAATGATGAAACAAACGAAGCCACAATTGAAGCCCCCTCAAAATCAAAAAGAAAATCCAACTCAATTTCAGGAAAAAAAAGAAGAAAAAAACTGAAGACAAGAATGTAACAATGAAGTGCCTGTGATGTCAGCACAAGTACTCGGCGATGACTGGTAAAAGTGTTAAATGGGTCAGAGACGTAAGATACAAACACACAGGATAAACAAATGCATGCTTAAAATAGACTCTCAGTCATTTGTGGTAATTGATGTCAACAGAGGGTAAACCCAGCGCCTGTTACATACACACTCACATCAACAATATCTGTAGTTTAACTGATAGATCATGCCGCTATCAACAAGATTATTGGTTCAACTCCTAGTGGTCTTGGCTAGTGCATCAATGTAAAATGTATGTTATTAGTTGAATGAAGAAAGCGGAAAGGCTTTAGAAGAAAAGCCGAACGCAAGAAGTACAAGATGAAAGGAGAGCAATGATTTTCTTGTCCATGCGACATAAAAGATTATCTTTCCGAAATAAATTATATAGAAATTAAAATCTTTAAAAAAAAGAATAAAAAGTAGATGGTGATTTAAACTGTGAAGCTACAAAGACAAGAGAAAAGCACAATAAAAGCAGCCCATGATATCCATGCATATTCACATACACATCAGAGCTCACAGATATGGCTATAACCATACAAATCCTCAGTTCTGATGCTCTAGCAGCTTCACTCTGTAATCCCTTTCCTACTTCATATTTTATATATCACTCCCCATTCACTTTCCTCTAGCTTACTAATGTGTGCCGTCTCACTCCCTCTCATGTGTGAGTTCTCCTGTGTGTGGGTGTGTGCAGACAGTGGCACGCTTAGGGTTATATAACTGTCAATTGTGACTGTGTCATTCTCTAATGACCTTCAGTTGCTGTTCATATGTCATTCTCAAATGAAACACTGAACCAGTCGAATGTTTACTGTAGCTGTGATGGACATGATGATTGCATCCACCCCTGGGAGCTTGTTTAATTGTTTTTCCCTTTCAGGGTCTTCTGTTACACCGTCCATTGACTTATTTTGCTGTTATACTGAACTGATTACAGTATATTGTCTATACCCCTAACTCAAACAGAACTCAAACAGTTTTTTGCTATTTGAAAGGTTCTTAATTTTGTTTTGGAGGTCTTTGTAGGAACAACAGGTTTACATGCAAAGGTCAAAAAACACTTTAATGTTTTAATATCACACACGTCACCACATTTTTCAAAGACTCTCAAATGACTTCCCCATAGATTTTTCTCTCTCTAAATCCATTCTTTCCATGAGCCAACTTGCATGTGTTAGAAATGAAACTCCCATTACCATAACGGGAGGCTCCGGAGTCTTCCTCAGATCAGTGATTGTATACACTTTAAAGACTGAAGAACTGGTTATCGCAAGGACGACTTTAGCAAGACATTTACTCAGTTTGAGCTTCATTATGAAATGTTGCAACTTTCCTGTAGCTCAAACAGTAGAGCGTGGTGCTTACAATGCCAAAGGTCAAAATCAGCAAGAGCTGATTAGAATGTTAATGTGTATCTTGAATGCAATGTAAGATGATTTGGATAAAATCTGCCAAATGCATAAAAATGTACATGCAACTCTAATATCTCAACATCAGCATTAACAAGTGTGTCCATCAACAAACTGTATTCGCATTAGTGCTCAGCTACCATAACAATGTTTCTTATCTTGTTCCATGCTTTATCATTACTCAAATAGAAAGAAAAACAGAAAATCTACATTAAAAGAACACAATTTTAGTTAATATTGGCCACACAGCTGCTTAGCAGAACTATTTCAGTAAGACAGTAATAACCTGAGTTAGCCAGAAATGTACACAATATAAAACACAAAACCACATATTTTGAACACTTAGAAAATACATCAATAATTAATCATACTTTCAGGTTGTGATTCTGAGGATCAAGCTGGTCCAAATAAATGGAGTACTGACCCAGCCTTTAATGAATAAGCATTTTTTTTAAAGTCCCAAGGTCCCAAGAAATGCACAATACAAGTACCATGAAATAATCCACACAAGTTATGCACAATAGTCATTATTCCCTGACTATTTCAAAATCCGTCTAAGCTCTTTTTTTTGCAATGTCCCGTTTGTGAGAGAACCAAGAAATCTTTACAGTGAATTGGTTGATTCAGTTCTGAATGACTTGTTCATATAAAAAAGAATTTGTTCTCAAAATCAACTTGATTTGATTATGTTCCAATGATCAGTTTGCAGCAGATCGATGAGAGGATTATCAGTGAATAATGAGTATCATGTCAGTTTTTTTCTCACAAGTTTGTATGGGTGATATGATATTATATGATATTTTTAAGCTGCTTTTACATATATTTTTTAGCCTTAAAAGCTCCAGTTCTCACGTTTTACTATCTTAGTGCAGACATTTTGTTACAAAAAGACAGCAAATTTAGATCCACAAGATTGCTTTCTTACACACATCCACACAGTGGATAGCTAATCAATAACAACAATCAATAGCTAATCAGTCCACAATTAGGTAACAACTTTACCTAATAAATACATAAATACTTGCACCAATACATGTACCACAACATTTTATTTTGGTGTGAACAAGACTTAAGACGTGGTAAATTGACCATATGAGTTTGTCGTTTTCATTAAACTAACCATAAAAACACAATCCAACTGTCAAGATACAGAGGACACTAATCTGATTAGATTCACTGAATTAAACGATTCAGTTTTCACTGGCCCATTCACAAAAAAGTAATAAATGAATAAAATGGCTATTGGTTTTGTTGTTTTTGACCCATTTATCTAAAACAATATTATGTATTGTGATAGATAAGGTTATAACATTCAAAATTTTAGATACCAGTGACTTTGAACAATTCTCGATGCCACAGCTAAAACTACAAACTAATATAAATTTCAAAGATTATTAAAGACAAGTAAACAGTCATTCATAAAAAAACACATAATTAAACTACAAGCAAAGCACAAATAAATAAATACATAAATACACTATACAATAGAACAAATATACAAATGAAATAATCAGTGCTTTTGAGGTTTTTCAGCTAGGTGTAACAGGTACAGAAATTTAATTATGTAATCAAATGTACAATAACACTGCATATAATCTTCAAGGTATAAATTAAATAAAGGTTCATTCTTATTAAAGTTATAAAAAAAGTTATTCAGTGAAGAGTAGTATTTTTGTAGGTTGATTAACATGCTGCAGGAATATTAGGCTGCCGTCACTTTAGGAGCTAATGCACAGATCCAGTATAATGATACACATGCGTTCTTTCTCTACTGTTTACTGAAGCCATAACCGACAGTAATTACTTGGATACTCGCAAAGGCAGGCATTTTGAGATAAATTTGTGTGAATTTGTCAGTTCAGCCACAATAAGACAAAGAGAATTCATTTTATTACTTGCACGCTGTCTGAGACGCACAATTGCATTCAAGTTCTCTTGCGCTTCAATGCTTAAATTGACAAGGTTTTGAAAACGCATGCAAATGATAAACTTTCGTGACCATGCAGCACTGGCGCGATCGGGACAGTGACGGTTCTGTCAACTGTCTGGAACCTCTACCCACTATTGCGCATTGCCATTTATATATTATTTTCAATGTTTGCAAAAATAAATATGTATCAATAATAAATCAATATAAATGTATGCTTTTTCAGAATTGATATCGAATCAACCATATTTTAAAAAACAATTAATTGAAAAATCTATTTATAATTTTTTTGCTCAGCCCCAAAATCGACTGAAGTCCTGGTCAGTGTAGCTGTATTTAATTACTTTCGTTGAGGTCCACGCTAGTTCCTTTGAACAGCCATGCAATTATCATCAATGTAAAATCCCGCTCTACCAATGCATTGGATGGCTATTTTCCCACTCAAGCTACACCATGATGGCTGTGCAAATTGATTTTTTAAAAGACAATCACATTTTTTGTTAAATATTTCTTATTGTGATATTAGACAACTGAAATGAGTGACACTGCTTACATCAAACAGGAATCATATGCAACTGAATATCAGCGCACTCATTTGGGTCAGATACTGAAAAATGTAACAAATATTTTATACCATATACAATGCATGCCGAACACCATAGTATTGCGTAATCAGTAGGTGCACAGACTCTTTCGTGCACATACAGTACATATAGGGAAATCCCAACCTTTTTTCACTTTACTCCACATATCACACATAGAATAGAAGGAGACAGGGTTCTTCCAGTACTCACGTAGAAAGTGTTTCTCCAGTAAGGCAATTTCCAAATGACCCTTGACCTCATTGAGACGTTCTGATTCACTTCTCAGGTCTTGCATGACAGGTAAAGTCCCCAAACCAGCCTAGAAAGAAACACACAGGGTTACTGCCAGTCACGGGTGTGATACATCCCACACACACACACACACACACACACACACACAAAAGTCTCTGAGTGGTGACTTACAGAATACTAGTCCTCTGTATGGTGTCTTCCTCCTGTTTTAGTTAGATAAGCTTCAAACTGGAGGCCGGTCTCAATGACAAATGTGGACTGTAAAAATCTGACTCACTGATAGCACAACATGAACCTGCTTCTGACTCCATTCCGACCCACACACACAAACACACACACACACACACACACACACAGGGCAAAGGAACGCAAGATCTGCAGAAAGATGAACCGCAGTGAAAGAGAGAGAGAGAGAGAGAGAGAGAGAGAGAGAAAGTAGGTGAGTGAGAGATTAGGAGAGAGGGCGGCACTGCAGAGACACAGCAGAAAAGCAGAGTTGTCTCTTTAAGAGGCCAGTGCGACTGACAGAGCAGGCATGCTATCTTCACTGACACACACTCACGCGTTTGGAGATTGCTTGGAAGAGAAAGGGAGAGACAAATAAGAGGATGAAAGAGACCCCAGGAAATCATTCACATTAGTTTGTACAAAGAATCTTTTAAGCAAAAAATGAGCTAAAACTAGGATTTTGGCACCTAGTTTTAGACTGTAGGTTTTCCGAGTAAGCTAGCTTTGAAACCATAAGAGCCTCATGAAACGCACTGACGATGTGTGATGTTACTATTATTGATTGCTATCAGAATGTGATGAGTGTTTACAAAACAAATTTCCTACCTTTAAAAATGGCATTAAAGCTAGCAAGTAGTTTTTTTTTTCTTTTTTTTTTTTACACACTTTTAAAACCTCTGAATAACTTGGAAAACATCTATGCATGTAAAAAAATAAATATATAATGCTTCTTTTTGTTGCTTCCAAAAAAAACATTGTTTCACCAAAATATATGGACAGGATACAGGATATTAACAAATATGGATTCAACTTAAATTCTGAAGTCGTCTTTGGTTCTACAGTAGTCAAGTCAAGTCACCTTCATTTATATAGCGCTTTTTACAATAGAGATTTTTTTCAAAGAAACTTTACAGAGATAACAGTAAAATAATGCAACAAAGTTTGTACACTCATTTTTATTACTATATTTCATAATGATTTAATAAAGAATTAAAAAATGCCCAACAACATCGCCACAAAATGGAAAGGGTTGGGAAATCAATTCTGAATCAGGTGTTTAGATAAAACAAATTATTCAATGAAAACAGACAAATTCCTGGGATGGGAAACAGAGTTTTTGGGGGATCATTTCATAAAAATGCAAACAGTAAATGTGATGATATTAATGTAGCAGACTCCAATTTACCATTGATGTCTATTCCCAACCCTACTAATAAACCTGAATCTTGCACCTCTGTGACAAAACAAAGTGTCCTGACAACAGAAGTTCTTCAGAAGGGTCAACAGCAGAGCATGAAAGAGGCAATTTCCAGTAGTAAAATTATAGGAGACTCTCATAAACTGGATATTTAAAGTCAAATCACACCCCAGCATATGTGGAAAGAGTCATCTCGTTACCCCCAGCCTTCAGGGAGTCATTAGTGCAGGATTGAGTAAAAAGTGCTGCTAAGACACAGGCAAAACTACACAGTTTACTACACATCATCACACTATCAGAGAGTTGTGTTGGCTCCATGTGTGTCTGTGTTTGTGTCTATGCAGCAAAGCCATTTCAATCAGTATGTGAGTGATGACTCACTCCTCACTGCTGTGTAAACGTCACGGCACCACTGGTCACAATCTCTGTTAGCAGGCTGTTGCATTCAACACCAAAGCTGCCCATGATGCAGGAAATTACCGATGCAAATACATGCAAACAGAGTGGTAAAACTGGTCAGCCTCTCAGCATGTACAGGTTACATGCTTCCTGAAACCCCCTTCAGAGGCAAATTATTTTTACTCTTCAAATGCTTTATTGCCAAAACCCAATTATGTTGGAAGGAGCTTAAGGTCTGTGGAAACCATCACACTATTTTTTTTTTAAATTATTAGCATTTATGCATTTGGCAGACGCTTTTGTCCAAAGCAACTTACATTGCATTAAAGATACACAATGATATCCTAATCCTTCCCAGCTTTCCCTGGGAGTCGAACCAATGACATTGGCGTTGCAAGTGCCATGCTCTACTGTTTGAGCTACAGTAAAGCTTATTATATGAAATTATACAGACCTTTTAAAGGCTTAGCCTTGGACAAGCGTCAAAGCTGCTTTTAGGTATCATAGAAGCATTCGCAACACAGCAGCGGAAAAATTAGAGAACTAGATTTAGAAGGGGAGAAAATAATATTTTTATTTTCAATTTAAAATACTGCTTAAAATTATGGATGGATATACCAACCGTGTGACTGAAATACTTCCCATACTATATAGTTTGCAAAAACAGTATGCCAAAAAAGTAGTATGTCTGAATACAGAGTATTTGAAAAACAGTAGGCTCAAAGTGTCATGGTTCTGTCACTTCATTTTGGGTTTCTATTGTGTTGGTTGACAGAGCTCTGACACTGCCCCTTTGTTGCGTCTTGTGATTGTGAAACCCACCCATCTTGTTCCCTTATTTCCCTTCATTGATCCCAGCTGTCTCTACTCGTTACCTTCCTCATATGTGTCCTATTTAATCCCGGTGTGTTTTCTGTCCTGTGTCGTGTCCATTGTCTCCCTGGTTACTGATTCCCTGCCTTGCCCTCCGGTTTGTTTGTATTCATGTCGAATGTCTTGTCGTCTTGTTTAGTTATCATTTTCCCCCATCGTGGGTATTTCTTTTGTGAGTTTTAATTTATGTTCCTTTTGTTATTATAATAAATCCTCACTTTCACCCTGCACTTGAGTCCTCCCTGTTCGTTCTGTGACACAAAGTCCCGGGACGATCGACTACTACCGATTCTGACGTGCATTGAATCTTTACTATCCCATGAGGCCAAAGGAAGAGGATTTATGAATGGTAATGAAGTGGTGTAACTGACGCTGGTAGGTCATGTGACCGTAACCACATGGAAGCTGTACTACGTCCGAATATCATTCATACTACCAATATTCATAAATGCCCGTGGGCGTGTACAAAGCATCTGTTTTGCCAAAGTTTCTCTCTTTGTCTGTCATCCTAGGAAATCGTTTCTCTCGCGTCACGATGAAGCAACGCTGCTTTCCGCAATACGGCTGCTGAAAGCACTGATATGGCCGTATTTTTTTATTTTTCAAGGAATATTTTTGAAAAATCCGCAATGCACTGAGGCCGCAAAACATTTACGCATCAATTAAATTGAAGTTGAATGAAAACAGTTAATGGAGAGTGTTGTAATGGTTGCCTATATGGTTGTTAAGGTAATCTGGGTCATTGTGTGTTTCTATGGTGTTCTTAGGTACTAGGTAGTTTCTTACTGGCCTAAAGTAAACAGATCCAACCATCAATTCTCTATGATATTCTGCTGCCAAGATATGGGTAACAGGTCTCTCCTTCAGTTTAAGTCTACAGGATTTTATAGACTTAAACTGTCTTTTCAAATAGACAATAGTCATAATTTTATAATGTAACACTAACATGCTAGCTAGACCATAATCTGAATACATTTTTTTTAAATCTGCATAAATAAGCACTGAATCATGTTAAATCCAACAGTTATGTAATATTTTCAGGTTTCATCACCTATTTTTCCTCAATATAGACTTTACAGCACGTAAGGTATGGTATTATTCGAAGTATAAAATCAATGAATGCAAATCATTCCAGGGGCAACCAATAATTTTTTTTTCAAACTACAGTTGAAAAACTTGCATCATTTATTGCGTTATAAAAATGCTCTAATGCTAACAAATAACTAAAAAGAAACCAAGATAGATCAGGAACAGAATCTAGTCCAGAAGGAAGCAAAGTTGAACACCCCCCACACAGTTTTTTAAATCTACAAATACAGTTCACATCGAGCGGCTGGGTCACTCCCAGAATTCCATGCCACTCCCTTAACCCAGACCTTAAATCATGAGCACACTAAGGATTTAAACTCGCGACCATATGTGCTGGTTTGATAGGATTTCAGCTTGAGAGGATAACAAGACGTGACTCTTGCTTCATAATGTCTGTAGTCTCTTACGTCTGAAATCCACATTGTGGTGCTTGCGATGCCAAGGTCATGGGTTCGATTCCCAGGGAAAATAAAACTGATTATAATGTTAATGTGTTCCTTGAATGCAAAGTAAGTTGCTTTGGATACAATTTTTGATTTTTGCATCTGCCAAATGTAAATCAACAGTAAATGAAGCTGATATGTTACTACTGTTATTACCAGCAGTTTTTGTGTGTGTGTGTCTAGTAGCTTGATGCCGTTGTTTCACAAAGTACATCAATAGTCTAAAAAAGATTTTAAAAATGCCACATTGTTTTCATTACGGTATTGAGTGACAGGTGGTGGTGGCTTTAAGTTTCAAGGGGGAAAAAAGTGCAAGTCTTTTAAGGTTGTATTTAGTCTTTCCCTCAAGAGTCATTTAAGTTTTCACCCAAGGTCTTATCCTCGTAGTATTTATTTCATACTGCCCTGCTGAAAAATCCATCATAAACCAATATGAATTCAATGTTGTTTTAGCCAGCCTAGTCATGCTGTTCTCAAGCAAAACCGAGCTGGTTTATACACCAGCACTACCGCTTCCCTTGCACCAGCAACCTGTTCCCAGCATGCAAAACATGCCTTATGCTGGATTTTTCAGCGGGTTGCTCTTGGCCTAAATCCATGATGAGAGGCGGCTGAGAAAAGAAAGTGATTACTTCATTCCACACACTCGTGACATGTCTCTGGGATTATTTGCTATCTTGGCATTTTACGGCAGTATCTTAACTGATAGTATTATAACTGACTGTTTTTAAAACACTCTTAGTGCTGTTTGAGGAGTCTGATATTTACATGTTGCTAAGCTAATGACTCAATACTCTAAAAAGCACAGGAATACATAATAGTTAAAGTTGTTTATTTGTATCATTCAATAGAAAAAATTATTGAATCATCACAGAAGACATAAACATCATTTTTGTAGGCCAACCATGAAGTTGAACATATTTCCTTAACAAAAAACCCTATAAGACTTTAAATTGGCTTTTGGATTATTGCAGTAAATGTAACCAACAAAAGTTTATGCTTCTTATCGTTTGTCACGACAATCTTCTCAAATGAACACAACTTTTATGAAGCCTACATAATAATTGGCTGAAATAAAAAAGCTATTGTTAGACTATAAACAAACAACACTACAGCCACATGACTGTAATATCACCAGCGCTAATCTTTCAAAAAATGTTGTTTCAGTCTTTAATAAAAATTCTACAAATTGGAAAGTTTCATCAATGACTACTTATAAACATAGTACAGCTGCAAAAGCTGGACTGATGAAGTTCAATGTTCCCGACAACCATTTAGGCACTTGAAAAAAATATTTAATAAGAGGTGTTATTTCAGTCATTTAAACAAAACAAAAAAAAGCATTCAAAGAAAAAACTTGTTAAACCCTTAGGAAAAAAAAACTATTTCAGGGTTTTAGGATTCATTGCTAAGAGTAGAATAGAAAATATCAATTTTTCAGAGACACATACAAAATGTAAACATTACAGTGCTTAGAATATATCATAGTTCTAAAATGTATGCTCAGTTTTTAGTGATTCTATTTGACCTTTGTTCACTAATAAGTCTCTGTGGTAGTTAATTAGTTCCCCATACTTGTTCTGTTTCTACTCCGATTACCTTGTGCTTATAAGCTGACTCTGACTTACCGATCACCAGCTTGGCACAAGGATGAGGATTCCCCGGCTCCAACCCAAACCTCCAAGCCCATGTCTCCACCTCAGCTTGTCAGCCCATCGACTCTGCCCTGCCCCTGTGCTCCCTTGACTGTGGTCTGTCAGCCCTAGGACTCCAGCTGCGCCTCAACCCTCCACCATGTTTCCCCTTTCCTCGGGCTTCCAGCCTTCCACCTTCACTACCTCTGTCGTAGCCCCAGTCTACTGAGCCCCCATCTCTGCCTTGGTACCACAAACCAGCAGCTCCACCTTCGGTTTCAGGGCTGTGAATGTCCCCCTGGCCCATCTGCCTCTCTACTCTGAAGGATACTCCACGCACCCTGGTTCCACTTTCGTCAGTCAGTCCCCATGTCCTGCCCAGCCATGCAGTCCAAGCTCTACCCTGCCTCTTGGCTACCATTGGCTCGACTATGAGGCTTCCACCAACTCCTACTGGTTATTGTACATGACCAGCTCCACACCCACCTCCAGAGCCAACTCCCTTCCTCCGCAAATTGACTTTATAAAGCGAATAGTGACCACACACACAATACCCTAGCATCATAGCTATAAGTGTTGCATGGATAAACACCGCTTTTTGTGAAAATGTAATATCTAGTTTTGCTGATCCAGGTTGAGCCAAGAGGCCTTCATATATGGAGTGCATGTTCCTAGCTTGTTGGTTAGGGTTTCCTCTGGGTGCTCCGGTTTTTCCCACAATCTAAAGACATGTAGGATAGATTAGCTGAAGAGACTGTGTGTAGCCCTGTGATGGACTGGCCATCTATCCAAGGTGTCCAAAGATGCTGGGATAAGCTCCAGGACCCATGTGACCCTTTTTAGGACAAGTGGTTCAGAGAATGGAAGGATAGTTTTGCCATATACTGTTTGGAACACTCAAAGACAACTGAAACTTCTGCCTCAGGGGGAAACTCACTAGGATTTGGAACAGATCCAGACACCTTACCATACAGCAAGATGCTCTACATACACTCCTAGAGTGAAAAACCACAGGACTGTTACTCAACAGCAACTCAGTTTACATCTGAAAAACACTAATGTTGCAGATTGAAGCAGAGGAGGTTGGCTCTTTTGTGAGACACTTATGCAACACTATGACTAATCTGAGGCTTCATCATTGAGGGGAAAGCCTCAAAATAAACAGAACACCAAATTACACAGATTTGACTATAAACCTCTCAGAAAACGTGTCTAAGACGATTACGGAAAATAATTCTTCCGTAAACCATCTGTGAAATGAAAAGGTACCAGACTGAAGATAGAGTGTCTGGTTTGAACAGGTTAGAGAAGTGTATTAAAGCATAATTTTGAAGTAGGATGATAGATCAAGGCCTTTCTGCATACCAAGTCAGTTTAACCAGGTGAATGAGATAATAGAGATAGAGGATATTTGCAACATTATGGAACATAAAGTGGAAGATAATGTGAAAAGATATCAGTCAAGATGTCAGACTGTCACATGTAAAAATGTATTGTTGCTCTCACACCTTTTTTTTCTTGCAAATGACACAGAATTCTAAAAGCTCGAGACATTGCTTCTTTTCTTCTTTTTTCCGTACTGCATCACTTCTAGGACAACTCACAAGTATCACACATTGGACATTCAGTTCAAGACAGCAGTCAAAAACTTTCCAGCTCCAATTTGTTCATTCTTCTAGTAAACTTTTGCCTGTTTGGGGAGTAGATTCATTATCATGATTATGCTTTTATGATTATGTTGTTAACAGGCAAAAGTTAACTTCAAAAATGAACAAAGTGCTGTTGACGAGTTTGAAGTCTGGCATTAAAAAAAAAAACAGTGCAAACAGAAAGAGAAAATGCTAAATGTTATTATAGCTCTTCATATGAAGCATATAGAGTTTATTCAAACCACAGAAATTCAAACGTTTTACTAAAAAATTCTGTTCTAGCCAAAGGTGAGGTCATTATGTGCATAACCAACGATTTTTGGTTAAATATATTGTAATTAAACGTAAAACTATGTTGCTCTGTGGCACGGCAGGATTTTGAATAGCCTGGAGGCGTAGACTCATCCAAAACAATGAGTTTGAAATTTCAAGACGTGCCACAAACTCATTTAACACAGCATTCTAACAGCAATCGATCTTCAAATGACTTAAAAAAATTTCTACATAAACAACAGCACCACACAAATAGTCCTATGAACAGACTTAACTCACAATTGATTGTAATTTACCATCAGCATGTCAACATATACAGTGGAGTTCACTTATCTCGATTCACAGTTAACTCGCCAATCCTAATATGTCGATGTTTTTGAAGTTGAACCGCCAAACTCCCTATTTGTCTTAGCATTTTCTTGTGGGTTATGTCGATTCTTTTCCGTCGCCGAAATCTGATATCTCGAGCACAACGAGGAACAAATTCGCCACTTCACATGGTTATCTCGTGACTGAGAGTTCACTGCGCATGCGCTGAGTTCGCGTTGCACGTGGATTGCGGTCAGTGTTGCCAACTTAGCGCCATTGTCGCTATATTTAGCAAGTTTTCAGACCACTCTAGCACAAATTTTCAAAAAAGCGACTGCCGACAAATCTAACGACTTTATCTGGAGTTACTGGAGACTTTGGGAGACTCTCTGAAGTGAAAGCACATATCGTTCTTACTCTTCTCAAGGAGCAGTGAGTGCTGCCGCATCCCCATCCTAAAGCACTCACAGGTGGCCCAGTCCTCCCAAATGTAGGCAGACCAGGAGATGTTCACTCCTCCACGTGCAAATGAATCGCGCATGTCCAGGAAGCCGCCTGCTGGCTGATTACACAATGGCAGTTCGGGATGTAAAATGTTCTTTGTCAAAAAAATTATTAAATCACTGCACAAATATAAATCGCTCACACAGCCTCAGTCACGTACTCTTGTCCAGTGTGTGTGTGCGCCTCTCTGTGACAGAAGCTAACTAGCTGGCTTGTTTATCATGTCTCAATCAAGACTGTACACCCAAAATACAGGAAGGAGTGGGAATCAAACCCTGAATTCCAAGGCTGGTTAAAGCAGTTTACTGGTGATAATACGCGGGCATACTTAGCACATTAGGCAGGCAGAACGCAAGAAAGTATGCAATCTAGTACAGCCCCACACACACACACACACACACAAACACATCCCTGTTTCTGTTCTGACACACAGTCTGCTCAGCCCCGCTGTGGATTGAAGATCCAGGTTGTTAAAAGACGGGACGAAGCCGAATTTGTTGAGAAAGCATATTAGACAGGCAGAACGCAAGAAAGTATGCAATCTAGTACAGCGTAATGACCTCACAAATATGTTATGACTGTTTACGCTGTGTTTGCAGTGTTGGAGAATATAATTAAAGGTTTGTATCGAGAATCAAAGGTGTTTTTTTATTGTATACTGGTAAATCTCTGCTGTTAGTTGGTGCACATCTGCCTTTTGTTGTTAGCAAACATATACAGTGTATGTACATTTTTATACGTAGCATGCCGATCACTTCATCAAATAAATTGCCATATTGGCTGTTGGTTATCTTGCTAAACTGTTATCGCGACGCTTTTTTGCAACCCCCGAGGCTGTCGACATAACCGAACTCCACTGTGTATAATATATATATATATGAATATTTTTGGTAATAGTATGCTAAGACATTTGTCCAGTGTTGGCTCAGCAAAGAGCTACACTGGGGCCCAAAATGAGAAACCAAGACCATGTCATTTGACACAGTCAAAAGTTACCTAGCAAACCTATGATGCCTAGGTTGGCAGCTCAATAGGTTTTTTTTTTAACAGACCTTCTATAATTACACTAACTAACATACAGAAGTTCCTAAATGAGTACTTCATACTTGATACTTAAAGTTGTCAAATGAAATGAGAACGTCAGAAATTACTCACAGGGTCTCTTTGCTCATCATTGTCTCGTATTGATGGTCGAGGTCTCAGCAGCATGTCATCACTACATTCAGTGTCTGACCCCGTAGGGGACTCGGGTAGATCCATGAAGTCATCTCTCTTTGGACCACGGAATCGTATTTTGTCCAGCCTCTTTAGCATGTTCAACACAGCTGCTTTAGGCTTTACCTTAACATTGTGTATGGCAGCCCTGCAGAGTCAACAAAGTACTAGTATTAAGGACAAAAAGTGCAAACCGTAAAAAGTAAGAACTCACTCAGGAGACCAAATAGTGACATTTTAAAGAGGACACAGGTGTCACGCTGGAAAGCTCACTTCCACATAATGAAGATACAAAGTGGGTTTATCACAGTAAGTCAACGGTACTCAGAGACCGACATATATTATGCAGTCCCATTAATTAGCCAATTTGTAGCTCATTTCAGATTACTGGCATTCGTTGCTCATGTCAACTTGGTCGACTGAGTAAATGCTATGTAACAAGTGTTCATTTGATTTCAGAAATTGTGCGTATATCTCATGCCTGGACCATCCTCTATCAAAACAGTTACATTCTGAAACCTTTAAAAAAAAATCCTACACCATCATAACATAACTACGTATTTATTCAACAGCAATGTTTTATTAACTTTGAGCTAATGAGCTGATTAAAATCATTAACACACTGTATTGTTTATAACAAATAAGTACACACTAACGAATCCTAGAAAGCTGCTACATTTGTTTTGATTTCATTAATAATATAACCCTTGATTAAAGATTAAACATGAATCTCCTCTCTGAAATACGTGATTACATCACAGTTCATCCAGAGGTCACCTCTCTGACACACGCTTATATCCTCAGGACTTTTACAAAAACACGTGAATGAATATTCTCAGTAGTCTCTAGGCCTGACCTTTTAACCTTTTAACACGAAAGAGAATTCATTTGTTGTTTTGTTCTGAACACCAGTAGGCCAGAGAACATTTCCTATGATTACAACAGGTTATAAATGGATTGCAGGCGATTTTCCTGCCTTGAGCAAGAATAAGTGAACGTTTTTTAATACAGTGGAGATTACTGTGGAAATAATGTACCACATGTGGATTTCACACAAAATGTTTTAGTAGGCCATGTCACTACCTTCTTGAAATGGCTTTAAAAAAAAACATCAAAATAGTTTCAACCAACAAATGGCTTAACTCCACGACCTTAAAAGCAAAAAAACAAAACAAAAAACATAAAAAACACAAAGACCTTTCTTCTTTTGTCCATTTTCCCTCTGCTCTGGCCTAATTCCTAATCTAGCTTTCTAATAAACATGGAAACTTGTATGGATATCATTGACTATATGATTTATTGCTTATGTTCCTCATTCCTAAATTCGCTTTGGATAAAACCATCAGCAAAAGTAAATGCATTTAGTAAATAAAATATTTCATCCATGCAAATAATAAAGTCATAAAAGTGAAGATGAATAAATAATGAAGATGAAGTAATAATAAAATTACAACAGCATTTAAACAGCATTTTTGCCCTACCACTTACAATTTAAGATAATATTTTCAAGTTTAAAAGAAGTTATTATGAAAAGAAAACCGAATCACAGATTAAAGATGCAGCCATGGGAGATGACAAAACAATGGGGACAGGAGATTCAATTGTAACTATTTGGTTGTTGTGATTCTGCATGCTGTGAGTTCTGCAGAAGTCTATAGTCAAGTACACAAGGTGGAAGTAAACGTGTCCACCCACAGATCTCTGTCCTCATCTATATTGAATATCCACATCTACGTTGAATATCCAACACACCAACATTCTTTGAATTAGTTCTAAACGCCATCGACGAACTTCATGACTTACAATAACAATGACAAGGGCATTCACATATTTGAGACCGAGTTCCCTCAAGATCAAACTAAATATACTTCTTTATTTGTGGATTAGTAATTCTCAGAGTTGCCTACATAAACTCTCTCAGCGCAGGAATCTGGGTTTACACTAATCATAGACACAGAAAACATCTGAATCTGAAACCGTCTGAATATGAAAATGACTAAATCAATTGGTGATTCAATGGATAAATTAATCAGTGACTAATAGTGTAACACACTGTAATGCGATGCGGGAGGACGAAGCGAAAGCAGAATATGAATCAACAGACCAACTCATCAATGGATATGACAAATGATTCAGATGATAGTACTGTAAATTAGTCATAGATTCAATTGTTTAATGAAGTGGATCAGTTAATTAAAAAATTAATTCATCAATGACTTAACATATCAATGAAGATAAAGACAGATCACTGAATCAGTTCAGTTGATTTCAGAATAGATCAATGAATCAGAGACTCAACTGATGAATTAATCAACAGATAACTCCATACATAAATAAATTATTAATCAATAAACCTACTTTTCACAGGTTCCCTGGGGGGGATTTTGAATACATATTTTCGCATATGAATTGCCTTGTAATTCTAGTGTAGAATGAGTAAAGCAGTTTACTGTTAGGATGACAAGTTTTAAAAGTGACATTTTTAGGCAGCTTTGCCTCAATAGTCTAACAATGGCAAAATGATTGAGAGTGAATGTGTGTATATGTTTAAGTTAAATATTATTTAAGTAGTTAAAATGAATACTTTAGAACAACAATTAAACCTAGAACTTATTTCACCATTTTTATTAATTTCTTTAAATCCATTTTAATCCTTTAAACTCAATTCCTTTTATTATTATCATCATTAATTAATTAAATAAATACTGAAACTGCACCTATACCTAAAACGTATTTTACCATTATTATTTATTTATTGACTTTTAATCCTTTAATTATTTAATTCCTTTATTATCACTATTAATTAATTAATTAAATACTGAAACCGCCTATGCGATTGAGTCCGCCTTAACGGAACAATTAATAGGTTAACCGGTTGATCAATGAAGGAAATGAATCAATAAACAAAGGAACCGATGAATGGCTTCACTTCATCACTAACAGATTAAACAACTTTCCCTCCATCATCCGCTTGTCCTCCAGGCCGTCGACACGTCGTGTGTGACAGTATCTAGTCCTGCGCTCCAACAAAATATGATACATTTCTGTACGGAATGATCGGTACGACAGAATCACGTCACGTTCCTGAAACGCGTTAAACGTCACATTAATCGAAGCCACGACACATTCGATTATGACGTAGGGCCACTCGCTGAGCTCTTTAAAGCGGCTCTTAGTGCGACACTAACCGTGATAATAACCAACAGCTTCATTTTCATCGCCGTTGCTCGGGATAGAAGCGCTTTTCTCTACGAATGGTGACCGTGATGTGAATCGCCTGTTGCCGTCTCGAGTCTGTTTTAAAGGACACACGTTAAATATCCGCTTACCTCGCTCGCAATTCGTAGCAAAGTTTCATGAACCCTTCTGATAGTCTGAGATAGATCCTTCAGTAACACCTGCTGTAAACGCGCTGTGAATGTATCCCAGCGTCCCTTCTGCTGTCTGCGCTGTCCCTAGAGTGTTGCTTCAGAGCGAGTTCATGACAGTCCCCCCCAGAGGACAGGGATTTGCGTGTCTTGTTGATGTCACTGAACTCACACATGCAGCAGACGGACAGATCTCATGAACGCGTCCGCAGATCTCTTAAAGGGATCGCGGCGCTGTCGGATTACTGAAGCGGAAAACCGATATTGTTTCTAGTGGGAGTATGGAACTATTTTAGAGCCAATGTTATTGATTGAAATGTGTGAAAATGAAAAAAAAAAATACACTCCCCGAATGAAAAAAACAACAACAAAAAAATTAAAAATCGTTTTCAAATAAACTGCATTCTTTGTATACAGTTCCCTAAACTGCGGTTTCGCTGACTGTGGTTTGTGAATGCGCTGTTAGAATTTTCGTTTTCGCTTTCAAAGGTTTAATTTACGATTTACAAAGTCAGGTTCATCTTTCTGACTCAAACCTATTGTGTGGGTGGGGCTTAACAATGGTTCACTCTCATTGGCTAGTGAGATTTTGATTGATGCTCCTTGAACAGGAAGTAGATACTTAGCAAACAATAATCGTTTACTGCAGGACGTTAATAGACACGAGAAACAACACGAAAGATTAACATTCTCCTTGCAGCCTGAGGTAAGTTTAATACAGTAATCAATACAGTTTTAGGTAAACCTGTAATATAGCGTCGGTAATTACCAACTAGAACCAGCAGGGGGCTAAACTGCCGACATTAAAATAGACCCAAAACCGCTATAATAACATGAAAAGACACCCAACAAAGCTGTTGTTAACACAGTTTCAAGTTTATTTAAAGCAGTTTCAAGTTTATTCGGTGGTACAATAGTCGTTGACACTCGTGGTCTTCCTGCCATTGTGGATTTCTGATTTAAATGTATTTTAATTAAAAAAATAATAATAATTTGTAAAAATACGTAGAAACTTTCTGTTGTCTCCTTAAGTATTTCCAGTATGGTAGTGGGTACCGTCTAATAACCGACGCTATATCGCAGGTTTACTGAACTATCCGTGATTGGTGAATGGTGCTTTAAATAAATGATGTTTTATTAACAAAGTTCGGGAGGAGCACGTTCAAATGATTAATACAATCAACGCGTCATCAGCAATTACTCCTCATCCTATCAGCACTCCTCATCCTATCATCCTATCAGCAGAGAGGAAGTACGTATATATAGACACGTTTGACTCACCTACAGCTCTTTGACATTTTTCGGCAGCTCGACAGTTTACGGCATTGTGGCTCCGCCTTCTGGTCGCCATACACCCGAAATTGAGCTCCACTCGTTAGATGGATTCTCCACGAAAACCTCCGGACCCAGTAGCGATCCTCATCCGCTCAACACCATGCTAACTATATTATATCACCCTCAGCAATATATCACGGGTGCCAGACCAAACAAACGGGTCCTAAGCAACAACAAGCAACGCACAGTAAGACTTGAGGCCATTCTCGCCACCAAGTAAACATCCGTATCCAGCAGCTCTACATCGGCTGTTAATCGCTCCTGCCATTGAGAAAGGACGATAAAGCTGGCCGAGCTACACGCTCGACTCTCAGGCAATGCCGCTTTCTTCCTGCTAGCCAGGCCGCCGCTGCTGCCACGAGCCTCAGCAGACCGCGCTGCAGTTTCAGCTCACACTCTCTCTGCCCGTCAGCTCACACAAAAAGAGCAGCTGTAATCCTTCCCGGCGCTTTTATTTCTGCATCACTAAATCACGAGCAGTTGTGCCCTCTCAATACTACTGTTCCGGGGAACCCACGTCTGAGATGTGATTGTTCTAAAGTAACGCGCTGCTTCCTCGCAACTCAAGCAGTAGCGCGCACCGAAGCCAGATCGCGCGCAGTACAGTCCGATCGCACGCGCCACTTCAGATCGCGCGCTCAGCCGCCCACACAAGAATCAAGCACTTATTGCCAACGCTGCCTTGTTGTTTCAACTTAATCGGCTATTAAGTGGACTCGCTGAAAAGAAACCATATGCACTTTCTATTTCAAAGTAATTCTTTGCCTTCACTGTTTCAATCCTTTAAGTCCAAGATAAGCTTTATAAGTCTATGATATTTGGATGAACCCCTGCTCAGGGTTTACTCAAAAACAATAAGTTTGTGAACTTTCATAAACTTTGATATTTCGATTTCCAACAGGTAAGTTTGTTTTGAAATTAAATATGCAACATGCATCTGATATAAATTCAACTGTCAATATTATAATTGAAAGGTTTTACTTACGGAAATCAATGTTTTTACAAACCATATTGATCGTTTTTGTTGTTGTTTCTCGCGTGTATTTAGACGTCTGTAATCAAAATAATTCAAGAGATTGAAACACTGAACAGCAACAAGCTTTGAGCGCTTTCTCTGGCTCAGCGCCAGCCAATGTGTTCAAATTTAGCAGGCGATCATGTGATGCCCCGCCTTTCGCCACATTGTCCAAAACCAGGGGCGGCCAACCCGCATGCGGCTCTTTGACTGCTCTTTCGCGGCTCTCATCCGGCCCGCTGAGACCTTTTTGTCTACAAAAACATAAATTTACATGTATCCTGCCAAGGTCAGCCGCCACGATGTTTTTACCGAATTCAAATAGAGGCGCGCAGAAGCGCGTTCCCTTTCGAGAGTAGGAACGAGATGTTTAATGAAACTCATTTGGGAACTCCTCCCCTTCACGTCATTTCTGAAAATGTATGGATAACAGCAGTTGACAACTGGCCAATCGTAGCGTGATGCAGATCCGGCTGCCAGACGGTATAAATATCTTAAATAGCATTTCCTTCATACTTCTCTAAACGGAATATGATTAAATTACAGAGGTTACGATAGTAACCGGAGACGTTTTCCAACCGATCACTACATTACCAAGGCTGCTTACTTTTATACTTCCTGTCACCGTTAATGAGATGATATATCGTTTTTCCCGCATATATAATTCACAAACGCTTTGTCTCTGCATGCTTGTATAGCTCGTGGGGTGCCATATGTAAAAAATGAGCGATATATGTGCGAGACCTTCTAATGTTAAAAACCTCATCAACAAATGCGAATTTAACAGTCTGTCACGCGGCTCTCCGCAGCCATGAGCTTATTTCGAGGCTCATGCTGAACAGGTTGGCCACCCCTGTCCAAGATTGAGATGTACCAGTTTCACGATAAACTCTTCCTCTCAAGTTCCTTCACCGTATCCCACTGTCGAAAGGAGCTCATGCACTCAACAAACACTGCAACCGACCCTCCAACAACACCACGCGGTCGCCAGCCCTTCCGCTCCGTTGTCGCACCCTATGACGCCGAGGCTTGCCTTCACCTCCACCATCAAGACATCCACCTTCTTCTTGCCCAACTTCCTACGACACCTCAGCACTCGTATCAATAGTAAAGGAGGACGACCAAAGCAAATTAACTAGAATAGGTCTCGCTCCAGTCAGCTGTACCATCTCCAAATCAACTCTACCTTCAAAATGTCTCAAACGTACGTTCCTTAAATCTTCATATCTCTCCCTTGCAAATCCAGATTTCCAAGCGTTAAGACGCAGCAGCACTGCAGCTTTCCAGCACTGCACCCCACATGCCAGCACCTAGCGACAAACGCCGCCCCTTAAGTGCGAACTTGCCTCCGCCAGCGGTGCAGGGTTAGCAACGGCAGCACGTACCTAACCTTTCCCCTACGTTAGGCCTGCAGCCCGGCCTTCCGATCCTAGCGTGAGGCTGCCTCCGCAAGTGGCTTCGCCCCCTGGCCTTTCCCACCTAATTCTCTCCACCATGCTAATTCTCCTTTCATCCCGTTCTCTGCTATGCCATTCCACAAACACTGCCGCTTAGAACCACCTCTGTCGCCAACAACAGTTGAACGCAAATCCCAACTGAAGTTAAGGCTGCTGCCACCAGAGGTGGACCTATTCCCAACCAGTACATCAATACTCAGAGTTGATATTTATCGACGCTAAACGTTCATTCTTCAAGCTTTCGCTTCAAACCACTCCCTCGGAGGATTACATGTGGAGTGGAAAAGTTCAAGACTTTCCACTCCACATGTGGTCTGCTCCTCATGGTCTCTACCCACTACCACCGACTCGTATTGCATTCCAATAACACCAAGAACTTCCAAGCCAGCTTCACCATGGGTTACCTAGGCGAAATCTACTTCTCACTACCGAAACCTAATCCTCTGCTCATCAAAGGTATATCAAGAACGCAACCCACCAGCTCAGACACCAGACAATCAATCATGTTGGAAATCCGTACCCCTACTCTCCGCCAAGGATTCTACCCAAATGTCGTCCGACCACTCAACGCCATGGTCGAGCCATATAGATTCCAGTTCCTCTGATTCTATCACATCCAACCTTAATCCAAATCCGTCCATATTCTGACTCGTCAGCGCCGCACAACGAAAGTAAGAGAGACCAAACCGTAAGGCTTTTACTCCAACAGCAACAATCCTTCGTTGCCAACCTTCATTTAAGAGATCAGGCCAAACTCCCATCCGACCCACTCTTCACAGAAGACTTAAATCACCCCACCACATGCCGCGTCCCAAAACCTGCAGATCCAAGCACTGGGCCGCAGGTCATCGGAAGCTTCAGGAGTTACATTCGATCAAATCAGTCTCCCCAGAAATGGCTTTCACCGCCACAAGAGACAACAGAAGTCGAGGAAATGGACAATCTCCATCATCCAACTCGCGATTAGTTCAGTGGAAGTTCTCCTTTCCCGCTGTAGTGATGCACCTCCACACTCCCGCATGAGCTCAGTTCAAACGGAAATTATTCCACTGCCGCCTCCATTGCCGCAGCAATGATGTTCCCCCACACTCCCGCAGGAGTCAGCAAAAGGGGGAAGTTTCCCACTGCCGCAGCAGTGAAGCCACGTTCACACTGGCTTGGTTACCTCAGATGCTCATGACTCACCATCACATCCACTCAGCCTACTTTCATTTCAGAAACTCGCAGGCTAAACTCCCATCCGTCCCACTCTCTATAGACGATTCCACCCCATTACAAATTCCGGTTCCAAACTTCTTAAAGCTACGCTACCCCAAACCGGATTCCCAACAGACCATTCATCCAGCCATCCTTTTCGCATAGGTGCAGCAACCACGGCCGTGCAAAGGCCTTTCCCAACAGTAAATACAAGCATTGCGCCGCTGGTCTCCAGAAGCTTTCAAGAGCCACATCAGACCAAACAGACCGCACATTCAAACAAGGTCTTCTGTTAAGCATCAGCTCCTCCCCACTTACAACTTCATGGCCACTGCTTCCATTGCCGCAGCAGTGACGCTCCCGCAGGAGCAAGCTCTCTCTAACTCTCAGTGACGCTCCCGCAGGAGCAAGCACTCGCTAACTTCCACTGCCGCAGCAGTGACGCTCCCCCCAGGAGCCAGCTTCTAATTGCATATGATATAAATTCAACTGTCAATTCATAATTGAAAGGTTTCTTATGCTTTTACAAACCATACTGATTTTGTTATTTCTTGAGTGTATTTAGACGTCTGTAACCAAATAATTTCAAGACATATTGATTTTGTTACTTCTTGAGTGTATTTAGACGTCTGTAACCAAAATAATTTCAAGAGACTACAACACTGAACAGAACTCCCACTGCCGCAGCAGTGACGCTCCCGCAGGAGCAAACTCTCTCTATCTTCCAGCTCTCTCTAACTCCCACTGCCGCAGCAGTGACGCTCCCGCAGGAGTAAGCTCTCTCTATCTTCCAGCTCTCTCTAACTTCCACTGCCGCAGCAGTGACGCTCCCGCAGGAGCAAGCTCTCTCCATCTTCCAGCTCTCTCTAACTTCCACTGCCGCAGCAGTGACGCTCCCGCAGGAGTAAGCTCTCTCTATCTTCCAGCTCTCTCTAACTTCCACTGCCGCAGCAGTGACGCTCCCGCAGGAGCAAGCTCTCTCTATCTTCCAGCTCTCTCTAAACCTCCACTGCCGCAGCAGTGACGCTCCCGCAGGAGCAAGCCTCTAATTTCCACTGCCGCAGCAGTGACGCTCCCGCAGGAGCAAGCCTCTAATTTCCACTGCCGCAGCAGTGACGCTCCCGCAGGAGCAAGCCTCTAATTTCCACTGCCGCAGCAGTGACGCTCCCGCAGGAGCAAGCCTCTAATTTCCACTGCCGCAGCAGTGACGCTCCCGCAGGAGCAAGCCTCTAATTTCCACTGCCGCAGCAGTGACGCTCCCGCAGGAGCAAGCCTCTAATTTCCACTGCCGCAGCAGTGACGCTCCCGCAGCAGTGACGCTCCCGCAGGAGCAAGCCTCTAATTTCCACTGCCGCAGCAGTGACGCTCCCGCAGGAGCAAGCCTCTAATTTCCACTGCCGCAGCAGTGACGCTCCCGCAGGAGCAAGCCTCTAATTTCCACTGCCGCAGCAGTGACGCTCCCGCAGGAGCAAGCCTCTAATTTCCACTGCCGCAGCAGTGACGCTCCCGCAGGAGCAAGCCTCTAATTCCACTGCCGCAGCAGTGACGCTCCCGCAGGAGCAAGCTTCTAATTTCCACTGCCGCAGCAGTGACGCTCCCGCAGGAGCAAGCCTCTAATTTCCACTGCCGCAGCAGTGACGCTCCCGCAGGAGCAAGCCTCTAATTCCACTGCCGCAGCAGTGATGCTCCCGCAGGAGCAAGCTTCTAATTTTCCACTGCCACAGGATCGATGTGCTTTCTTACTCCCAAGGGAGCCATTCTTTCAATCAGTTCCACCACCACAGCAGCGACGTACCTCTTTGGTCCTGCGGCGGAGGGGTTTTTCGCTGCAGTGGTGGCGACGTGCCTCCTGCTGTCGCCGGGGCCCCGAGGGGTTTTCTCCTGCTGCGACGCTGACGTGCCTCCTGCCGCTTCAAAGGCCCAGAGGGGCTTTCCCCTGCTATGACGCTGACGTGCCTCCTGCCGCTGCAGGGGCCCAGAGGGGTTTCCCCTGCTACGACGTTGACGTGCCTCCTGCCGCTGAAAGGGCTCAGAGGGGCTTTCCCCTGCTACGACGCTGACGTACCTCCTGCCGCTGCAGGGGCCCAGAGGGGTTTCCCCTGCTGTGACGTTGACGTGCCTCCTGCTGCTGTGGGGGCCCCGAGGGGTTTCCACTGCTACGGTAGTGACGTGCCTCCTGCTCCCACAGCGGCCCCGAGGGGTTTCCACCGTCACAGTGGCGACGTGCCTCCTGCTCCTGCAGCAGCCCCGAGGGGTTTCCACCGTCACGGCGGCGACGTGCCCCCTGCTCCCACAGCGGCCCCGAGGGGCTTCCACCGTCACAGCGGCGACGTGCCTCCTGCTCCTGCAGCAGCCCCGAGGGGTTTCCACCGTCTCCGCAGCGACGTGCCTCCTCCTGCTCCCACAGCGGCCCCGAGGGGTTTCCACCATCGCAGCGGCAAAGTGCCCCCTGCTCCCGCGACAGCCCCGAGGGGTTTCCACTGCCACGGCAGCGATATGCCTCCCGCAGCGACCACGGGGGTTTCCACCACCGCGGCAGCGACGCACCACCTTGGTCCTGCAGCGGCCCCGAGGGGTTTCCCCTGCTGCAACAGCGATGTGCCTCCTGCTACTGCGGGGGCCAGAGGGGTTTCCCCTGCTAAGACGCTGACGTGCCTCCTGCTGCTGTGAGAGCCCCGTGGGGTTTCCACTGCTACGGCAGCGACGTGCCTCCTGCTCCCACAGCGGCCCCGAGGGGTTTCCACCGTCACGGCGGCGATGTACCCCCTGCCTCCCGCAGCGGCCCCGAGGGGTTTCCACTGTCGCAGCGGCGATGTACCTCCTGCCTCCCGCAGCGACCACGGGGGTTTCCCCTACCGCGGTGGCTTCATACCTCCCTTCTCCTATGGCAGCCAGGGGAGTAGTTTCAGAGGTACCCCTCATACTCCCAGAAACAAAATTACACCCAATTCTCTTTCTGGCAACAAATTGAACAACAAACACATACCCAATGCTAAAGCCATATCATCCCCTACGCACCTCAAGCCCTCTACAGCAACATTCATCTGCCCTCCCGAACTCACAATCTACCCCCCCAGCTGTAACCTTGCAATTCTTTGGGGGGTCATCAAAATCTTCAGCGGCTGTCCGACTAGGTTGCAATTTTTGGGGGGAGTGCTCCAGGTTCGGGCTAACACCGAGCTCGGAGCCCTCTCCTCGGACAGCTCGCCAAATACGCTTACCATTGCCCCCTGCTGGTGCTAGTTGGTAATTACTGACGCTATACTACAGGTTTACCTAGTTTTATTCCTGTTCTGTTTGAAAGTTATACCTATATTTAGCATTGCGAGAGAAAATTAGTGAACACATTGGTCTTCACGATCCTTCATAAATTGCGGCTCAAGAAACTTTTCAGATTAGTATTATTAAAAATGTTTAACATTTGCTGTTATACTTCATAATTCTTTAAACAGAAAGTTCAAGGAAGAGCATTTATGAAACAAATTTATTAAAGCACTTTTTGATAGCATTATAAATGTCTTCTATGTTGTTTGTGATCAATTGAATGCATCCTTGATTAATAAAAAATATTGATTTATCTTTTCATTGTCTACCAAAAGTGATTGAATACATTTACATTTGTATATTTCATATTTTATATTTTAATTTAAGTGATTTATTTATTTATTTTTTTGCATTCTAGGAATACATTGACATTCTAATCAGCTCTTGCTTTCCCTGAGAATAGTATAATTGTTTCCACACAAACGCAGCCAAAACTGTTTTTAGCACTGATAATAATCATAAATGTTTGTTGATCATCAGGAATAAATTACACTTTACTATATATTCTGATAGAAAACAGCTGTTTTACATTTATATAGTATTACACTTTTTTTACAGTATTTATAATCTAATTAATTCAACTTTATCACTAGAATAAATAAAAGTACATTATTAAAACAGAAAGTTATTTAAAAGTGTAGTGATGTGCAACAATATTACTTTTTTTTTCTTTTTTACTGTAATTGATTAAATCCAGGCTTGGTAAAAAATTGTTTTTAAAAACATTAAAAAATTGTAATGCTTTCAAACGGTAATGCTTTTTGACAGGTATTTTAATGTAATTGAAATGGAGCGTGAAAAAGGGGATAGAAGTCAAGTCACCTTTATTTACATAGCACTTTTTACAATACAGATTTTTTCAAAGCAGCTTTACAGTGCTCACAGGAAAACAATATAAACAAAGTTTGTTTTGGCTGAACAGCAGCCTTAAAAGAGCAGGCAAATCAACAAAATTGATGAATATTAAGTGTTAAGTGGCCCCAACTAAGCAAGCCAGAGGCGACAGTGGCAAGGAACCAAAACTCCAGCAGGTGACGGAATGAATGAAGAATAGAATGGAGAGAAAAAACCATGGGAGAAACCAGGCTTATTCGGGGGACCAGTTCTCCTCTGGCCTACAGCCAAACAGTGCATGATTATTATATTGACAACATTTCAAGTCAAATATTAAGTCCAGTTTGGTTGGAGATGGGTTCATGATCTTCACAGGGAAGGGTCTAGTAGAGTTACAGTCTCCGCAGACACTTCAGGCCTGTGTTGCGCTCGTGTCCAGGTGCAGGTCCATCATCTGATCTGGATACAGCCCGAATCCGGCTGACAATCACTTTACATGATTTGGATTAAAAATGTATGTTTAAGTTATCTGTGTTATCTGTATGCCAGGTTGAAGAGATGTGTTTTTAGTCTAGGTTTAAAATGAAAGAGTGTGTCTGCTTCCCGAACTGTATTAGGAAGACTGTTCCAGAATTTAGGAGCTAAATAGGAAAAAGATTGACCACCAGCAGTTAACTTTGAAATTCTAGGTATTATAAGCTGGTCAGTATTTTGGGATCGCAATAGACGTGAAGGACTATAATGTATTAAGAGATCGCTCAAGTACTGGAGCTAAACCATTTAATGCTTTTGTAAGTAATTAGCAAGATTTTAAAATGTATTCTGTGTTTAATAGAAAGCCAAAGCAGGTTTGACAGAATGGCTAATATGCTCATACTTCCTGGTTCTAGTAAGAACTCGAGCTGCTGCATTTTGGATCAGCTGGAATTTGTTTATTAAGCGTGCAGGGCAACCACCCAATAGAGTATTACAATAATCTAGCCTTGAACTCATGAACGCATGAACTTACTTTTACGCATTTGTCTTTGAGAGCAAATGTCGTAATTTAGATATATTTTTAAGACCATTGCCGTTTTACAGATGCTAGAAACGTGGCTTCCAAATGAAAGAGTGGTATCAAAGAGCACACCCAGGTTTCTAACTGACGATGAAGACTTGACAGAGCAGCCATCAAGTGTTATGCAGTAGTCTAGATTATTACGCGTGGAACTTTTGTGTCTAATAATTAGAATATCTTTTTTTTCAGAATTAAGCAGTAGAAAATTATTAGTCATCCAATTTTTATATCAGTTATGCATTCTGTTAATTTAGTGAATTGGTACGTTTCATCAGGATGAGAAGAAATATAGAGCTGAGTATCATCAGCGTAACAGTGAAAGCAAATGCCATGCTTCCTAATAATTGCACCCAAAGGAAGCATATACAGGGTGAAAAGCAATGATCCTAGTACTGAACCTTGAGGAACTCCATACTGAACCCGTGATTGATATGACATCTCCTCATTTACTGCTACAAACTGATGACAGTCAGATAAGTATGATTTGAACCATGCTCACGCAATTCCACTAATACCAACCCAATTTTCAAGCCTATTCAGAAGGTTTTTGTGGTTGATTGTATCAAATGCAGCAATAAAATCCAGAAACACTAACAGATAGATACAACAACGATCGGATGATAAGAGCAAATCATTCGTAACTCTAATGAGAGCAGATACGGTCTAAATCCTGACAGGAAATCCTTGTTGAAGCTGTTTCTTTCTAGAAAGGAACATAGTTGTGAAGATATTGCCTTTTCTAGAATCTTTGACAAAAAAACAGCTAAAGTTATCCTTTAACCTTGTCTGTATACTCAGTTTTCTAAAGCAGCAATTGGTTACATTTTGTACTTTTATTTTTATTTTTTGGTACATTTTCAAAATAGTTGATGCATAGCACCATGACTATATATAGTGATGCAATTAAATGTTTTAAAAATGTATTGTTTATTTTACTGCCTTTGATGGAGATACTCAGGATGAGGTGGCACTCTCTCTCCCACAGGTGATGCATTGGTTGATTGGTCAAGCACACAGTCAGCGAAACCGCAGTTTATGGAACTGTCAAAAAAGAATGCAGTTTATTTGAAAACAAGGTTTAATATTTTTGGTGTGATGTTAGTTTTTTTCATTCGCGGAGTGTATTTTTGTTTGATTTCACAAATGTTTCATTCAATAAAATTGGCTCAATAATAGTTCCATAAGGGAGCTGACAAATATACAACATGAAATTCCATTAACGTTTATTTATTTACTTTTTAATTCTTGTTTACGTTTTGCTTGTTACCATAATCATCATCATCATTATTATTATTAGGGGCCAAGCACCGAAGGTGCGGAGGCACCTATTGTTTCTGTTCCGGTTCTTATTATTAGGGGCCAAGCACCGAAGGTGCGGAGGCACCTATTGTTTTTGTTCCGGTTCTTATTAGGGGCCAAGCACCGAAGGTGCGGAGGCACCTATTGTTTTTGTTCCGGTTCTTATTATTAGGGGCCAAGCACCGAAGGTGCGGAGGCACCTATTGTTTTTGTTCCGGTTCTTATTATTAGGGGCCAAGCACCGAAGGTGCGGAGGCACCTATTGTTTTTGTTCCGGTTCTTATTATTATTCTTTTTCTTGTGCCATGGGAGTCTATGGCAGCCCATAGAACCGTAAACGGGAAAATGAAAAAAAGTTGGCACACTCATAAAGGACAGTCCAATCATTGACCATAGCAAAATTGAAGTCTCTAACTCAATCTCTATAGCGCCACCAACTGTCCAAAGTTGCACTCACGTTTACGTAAATAACTTTTGAACCGTATGTCCTAGAAACAAAATTCTTTTGTCAACTGATTCCTTGGCTCAAGACGATTCGATTGCACCCTATGACGTCATTTTCCGTCATGAATATTTTCCCGCCATTTTGAATTTTATGAAAAACCTACTTTTTCGAACTCCTCCTAGGCCGTTTGTCCGATTTTCACGAAAATTGAACCACATCATCTCCAGACCATGGTGACAAAAAGTTATCCAAAGAAAGTTGAAATGTCAAACCGTTTTTGAATAACTCACGAAAGAATCCGACGTAATGATCGCAAAAATGAACTTGAGGCTCTATCTCCACAACGCATTAGCGTTTTCTGACCAAACTCGGTGTGTGTTATGTCAATCATGATCTGAGGCTACCTGCAGAGTTTTGGCGCTGTGCCCCCTAGTGGTCAGGAGATATGAAAAAGTGACATTTTTCCTTACAACTCCTGAACGCTTTGTCCAAAAATCATAAAACTGGTCTCGTTAGATTCAGTGCATCATGCCGAGTCGTGCGATACCAAATTTTCCCATATCGGCCATTTAGAGCGTCGGCCATTTTGAATATTGTCATAAATTGCTATATTTAACAAATGGATTGGCGTATCGTTATGAAACTCAATATGTGTCTTCGGCACCTAACCTTGATACGGCACAAAAAGTTTGGGGGCAGCGCCACCTTGTGGTCAAAAGTTATAACCAAATTTACAAATATGCTAATAACTTTTGATGACGTTAACCTATTGTAAAACAAATGGTCTTAATGTGTTCATTGGGTCAAGCCGAGACCATAGATACCAAATATGTCAAATTCGGCCAAACCTCCGATTTGCCATGTTATTTTTCTTTAAAAACCTACTTTTTCGAACTCCTCCCAGACCGTTTGTCCAATTTTCACCAAAATTGAACCACATCATCTCCAGACCATCATGACAAAAAGTTATCTAAAGAAAGTTGATATGTCAAACCGTTTACGAATAACTCGCGAAAGAATCCGACGTAATGGTCGCAAAAATGAAATTGAGGCTTTATCTCCGCAACGCATTAGCGTTTTCTGACCAAACTAGGTGTGTGTTATGTCAATCATGGTCTGAGGCTCCCTGCAGAGTTTTGGCGCTCTGCCCCCTAGTGGTCAGGAGATATTAAAAAACTGACTTTTTTGATTATAACTCCTGAACCCTTTGGCCAAAAATCATGAAACTGGTCTCTTTAGATCCAGTGGGTCATGCCGAGTCCTGTGATACCAAATTTTCCCATATCGGCCATTTTGAGCGTCTGCCATTTCGATTTTTCTTATAAGATTCTATGTTTAACAAACACATGACTTTAGTGGTCTGTCAGCAATGGTTTACCCAATTGAAAGCAAACTTTGCATGTGTCAATGTCACCACACTCTCAATGTACCACATGAATTGACACTACAATTTGGTTACAGCGCTGCCTGTTGGTTGAATGTGATAAACCATTAAATCGAATTACTAAAGACCGTAATGTTGATTTTTCAGCCATTTAGACTTAAGTCATATTGAAATGTCTTTAGATTCTTACTGCCGTTGGTCTGATGATGCCAGCCATGTCGGCATGACATTTAATGCCCTCCTTGCGCTTGGCCCCGTGATGGCTGCTAGCAGCTATATTTATTATTCTTTTTCTTGTGCCATGGGAGTCTATGACAGCCCATAGAACCGTAAACGGGAAAATGAAAAAAAGTTGGCACACTCATAAAGGACAGTCCAATCATTGACCATAGCAAAATTGAAGTCTCTAACTCAATCTCTATAGCGCCACCAACTGTCCAAAGTTGCACTCACGTTTACGTAAATAACTTTTGAACCGTATGTCCTAGAAACAAAATTCTTATGTCCACTGATTCCTTGGCTCAAGACGATTCGATTGCACCCTATGACGTCATTTTCCGTCATGAATATTTTCCCGCCATTTTGAATTTTATGAAAAACCTACTTTTTCGAACTCCTCCTAGGCCGTTTGTCAGATTTTCACGAAAATTAAACCACATCATCTCCAGACCATCGTGACAAAAAGTTATCCAAAGAAAGTTGAAATGTCAAACCGTTTATGAATAACTCACGAAAGAATCCGACGTAATGATCGCAAAAATGAACTTGAGGCTCTATCTCCACAACGCATTAGCGTTTTCTGACCAAACTCGGTGTGTGTTATGTCAATCATGGTCTGAGGCTACCTGCAGAGTTTTGGCGCTGTGCCCCCTAGTGGTCAGGAGATATGAAAAAGTGAAATTTTTCCTTACAACTCCTGAACGCTTTGTCCAAAAATCATAAAACTGGTCTCTTTAGATTCAGTGTATCATGCCGAGTCGTGCGATACTAAATTTTCCCATTTCGGCCATTTAGAGCGTCGGCCATTTTGAATATTGTCATAAATTGCTATATTTAACAAATGGATTGGCGTATCGTTACGAAACTCAATAAGTGTCTTCGGCACCTAACCTTGATACGGCACAAAAAGTTTGGGGGCAGCGCCACCTTGTGGTCAAAAGTTATAACCAAATTTACAAATATGCTAATAACTTTTGATGACGTTAACCTATTGTAAAACAAATGGTCTTAATGTGTTCATTGGGTCAAGCCGAGACCATAGATACCAAATATGTCATATTCAGCCAAACCTCCGATTTGCCATGTTATTTTTCTATAAAAACCTACTTTTTCGAACTCCTCCCAGACCGTTTGTCCAATTTTCACCAAAATTAAACCACATCATCTCCAGACCATCATGACAAAACGGTATATAAACAAAGATGATTCGCCAAACCGTTTACGAATAACTCGCGAAAGAATTCGACACAGTGGCCATAGAATTGAAAGCGAGGCTATATCTACGTAACTCATTAGCGTATTCTGACCAAAATAGGTGTGTTTTTTGTCAATCATGGTCTGAGGCTACCTGCAGAGTTTTGGCGCTCTGCCCCCTAGTGGTCAGGAGATATTAAAAATCTGACATTTTTGATTATATCTCCTGAACCCTTTGGCCAAAAATCATGAAACTGGTCTCTTTAGATCCAGTGGGTCATGCCGAGTCCTGTGATACCAAATTTTCCCATATCGGCCATTTTGAGCGTCTGCCATTTCGATTTTTCTTATAAGATGCTATGTTTAACAAACACATGACTTTAGTGCTCTGTCAGCAATGGTTTACCCAATTGAAAGCAAACTTTGCATGTGTCAATGTCACCACACTCTCAATGTACCACATGAATTGACACTACAATTTGGTTACAGCGCTGCCTGTTGGTTGAATGTGATAAACCATTAAATCGAAATACTAAAGACCGTATGGTTGATTTTTCAGCCATTTAGACTTAAGCCATATTGAAATGTCTTTAGATTTTTACTGCCGTTGGTCTGATGATGCCAGCCATGTCGGCATGACATTTAATGCCCTCCTTGCGCTTGGCCCCGTGATGGCTGCTAGCAGCTATATTTAGGGGCCAAGCACCGAAGGTGCGAAGGCACCTATTGTTTCTGTTCCGGTTCTTATTATTATTCTTCATCTTCTTCTTCCGCCATGAAAGTCTATGGCAGCCCATAGAACCGTATGCGGGAAAATGATGAAAGTTGGCACACTCATTAAAGACAGTCCAATCATTGACCATAACAAATTTGAAGTCTCTAACTCAATATCTCTAGCGCCACCAACTGTCCAAAGTTGAACTAACGTTTATGCTAATAACTTTTGAACCGTATGACCTAGAAACAAAATTCTTATGTCCACTGATTCCTTGGCTCAAGACGATTCGATTGCACCCTATGACGTCATTTTCCGTCATGAAATTTTTCCCGCCATTTTGAATTTTATGAAAAACCTACTTTTTCGAACTCCTCCTAGGCCGTTTTTCCTATTTCAACGAAAATTGAACCACATCATCTCCAGACCATGTGGACAAAAAGTTATCCAAAGAAAGTTGATATGTCAAACCGTTTACGAATAACTCGCGAAAGAATCCGACGTAATGGTCGCAAAAATGAAATTGAGGCTTTATCTCCGCAACGCATTAGCGTTTTCTGACCAAACTAGGTGTGTGTTATGTCAATCATGATCTGAGGCTACCTGCAGAGTTTTGGCGCTGTGCCCCCTAGTGGTCAGGAGATATGAAAAAGTTAAATATTTGCTTATAACTTCTGAACGCTTTGGCCAAAAATAATAAAACTGGTCTCTTTAGATTCAGTGCATCATGCCGAGTCGTGCGATACCAAATTTTCCCATATCGGCCATTTTGAGCGTCGGCCATTTTGAATATTGTCATAAATTGCTATATTTAACAAAGATATTGGCGCATCGTTACGAAACTCAATATGTGTCTTCGGCACCTAACCTTGATACGACTCAAAAAGTTTCGAGGCAGCACCCCCTTGTGGTCAAAAATTATAACCAAATTTACAAATATGGTAATAACTTTTGAGTGCGTTAACCTATGGTAAAACAAATTATCTTTATACGTTCCTTGGGTCAAACCGAGAACACAGATACCAAATTTGTCATAGTCGGCCAAACTTCTTGTCCACCATGTTGTTTTTCTTTAAAAACCTACTTTTTCGAACTCCTCCCAGACCGTTTGTCCAATTTTCACCAAAATTAAACCACATCATCTCCAGACCATCATGACAAAAAGTTATCCAAAGAAAGTTGATATGTCAAACCGTTTACGAATAACTCGCGAAAGAATCCGACGTAATGGTCGCAAAAATGAAATTGAGGCTTTATCTCCGCAACGCATTAGTGTTTTCTGACCAAACTAGGTGTGTGTTATGTCAATCATGGTCTGAGGCTACCTGCAGAGTTTTGGCGTTCTGCCCCCTAGTGGTCAGGAGATATTAAAAAACTGACATTTTTGATTATAACTCCTGAACGCTTTGTCTAAAAATCATGAACCTGCTGTCTTTAGATCCAGTGGGTCATGCCGAGTCCTGTGATACCAAATTTTCCCATATCGGCCATTTTGAGCGTCTGCCATTTCGATTTTTCTTATAAGATGCTATGTTTAACAAACACATGACTTTAGTGCTCTGTCAGCAATGGTTTACCCAATTGAAAGCAAACTTTGCATGTGTCAATGTCACCACACTCTCAATATACCACATGAATTGACACTACAATTTGGTTTCAGTGCTGCCTGTTGGTTGAATGTGATAAACCATTAAATCGAATTACTAAAGACCGTATTGTTGATTTTTCAGCCATTTAGACTTAAGTCATATTGAAATGTCTTTAGATTCCTACTGCCGTTGGTCTGATGATGCCAGCCATGTCGGCATGACATTTAATGCCCTCCTTGTGCTTGGCCCCGTGATGGCTGCTAGCAGCTATATTTATTCTTCATCTTCTTCTTCTTCCGCCATGAAAGTCTATGGCAGCCCATAGAACCGTATGCGGGAAAATGATGAAAGTTGGCACACTCATTAAAGACAGTCCAATCATTGACCATAACAAATTTGAAGTCTCTAACTCAATATCTCTAGCGCCACCAACTGTCCAAAGTTGAACTAACGTTTATGCTAATAACTTTTGAACCGTATGACCTAGAAACAAAATTCTTATGTCCACTGGTTCCTTGGCTCAAGACGATTCGATTGCACCCTATGACGTCATTTTCCGTCATGAAATTTTTCCCGCCATTTTGAATTTTATGAAAAACCTACTTTTTCGAACTCCTCCTAGACCGTTTTTCCGATTTCAACGAAAATTGAACCACATCATCTTCAGACCATGTGGACAAAAAGTTATCCAAAGAAAGTTGATATGTCAAACCGTTTACGAATAACTCGCGAAAGAATCCGACGTAATGGTCGCAAAAATGAAATTGATGCTTTATCTCCGCAACACATTAGCGTTTTCTGACCAAACTAGGTGTGTGTTATGTCAATCATGATCTGAGGCTACCTGCAGAGTTTTGGCGCTGTGCCCCCTAGTGGTCAGGAGATATGAAAAAGTTAAATATTTGCTTATAACTTCTGAACGCTTTGGCCAAAAATAATAAAACTGGTCTCTTTAGATTCAGTGCATCATGCCGAGTCGTGCGATACCAAATTTTCCCATATCGGCCATTTTGAGCGTCGGCCATTTTGAATATTGTCATAAATTGCTATATTTAACAAAGATATTGGCGTATCGTTACGAAACTCAATATGTGTCTTCGGCACCTAACCTTGATACGACTCAAAAAGTTTCGAGGCAGCACCCCCTTGTGGTCAAAAATTATAACCAAATTTACAAATATGGTAATAACTTTTGAGTGCGTTAACCTATGGTAAAACAAATTATCTTTATACGTTCCTTGGGTCAAACCAAGAACACAGATACCAAATTTGTCATAGTCGGCCAAACTTCTTGTCCACCATGTTGTTTTTCTTTAAAAACCTACTTTTTCGAACTCCTCCCAGACCGTTTGTCCAATTTTCACCAAAATGAAACCACATCATCTCCAGACCATCATGACAAAAAGTTATCCAAAGAAAGTTGATATGTCAAACCGTTTACGAATAACTCGCGAAAGAATCCGAGGTAAAAGTCGCCAAAATGAAATTGAGGCTTTATCTCCCCAATGCATTAGCCTTTTCTGACCAAACTAGGTGTGTGTTATGTCAATCATGGTCTGAGGCTACCTGCAGAGTTTTGGCGCTCTGCCCCCTAGTGGTCAGGAGATATTAAAAAACTGACATTTTTGATTATAACTCCTGAACGCTTTGTATAAAAATCATGAAACTGCTGTCTTTAGATCCAGTGGGTCATGCCGAGTCCTGTGATACCAAATTTTCCCATATCGGCCATTTTGAGCGTCTGCCATTTCGATTTTTCTTATAAGATGCTATGTTTAACAAACACATGACTTTAGTGCTCTGTTAGCAATGGTTTACCCAATTGAAAGCAAACTTTGCATGTGTCAATGTCACCACACTCTCAATATACCACATGAATTGACACTACAATTTGGTTACAGCGCTGCCTGTTGATTGAATGTGATAAACCATTAAATCGAAATACTAAAGACCGTATTGTTGATTTTTCAGCCATTTAGACTTAAGTCATATTGAAATGTCTTTAGATTCTTACTGCCGTTGGTCTGATGATGCCAGCCATGTCGGCATGACATTTAATGCCCTCCTTGCGCTTGGCCCCGTGATGGCTGCTAGCAGCTATATTTATTCTTTTTCTTGTGCCATGGGAGTCTATGGCAGCCCATAGAACCGTAAACGGGAAAATGAAAAAAAGTTGGCACACTCATTAAGGACAGTCCAATCATTGACCATAGCAAAATTGAAGTCTCTAACTCAATCTCTATAGCGCCACCAACTGTCCAAAGTTGCACTCACGTTTACGTTAATAACTTTTAAACCGTATGTCCTAGAAACAAAATTCTTTTGTCAACTGATTCCTTGGCTCAAGACGATTCGATTGCACCATATGACGTCATTTTCCGTCATGAATATTTTCCCGCCATTTTGAATTTTATGAAAAACCTACTTTTTCGAACTCCTCCTAGGCCGTTTGTCCGATTTTCACGAAAATTGAACCACATCATCTCCAGACCATGGTGACAAAAAGTTATCCAAAGAAAGTTGAAATGTCAAACCGTTTATGAATAACTCACGAAAGAATCCGACGTAATGATCGCAAAAATGAACTTGAGGCTCTATCTCCACAACGCATTAGCGTTTTCTGACCAAACTTGGTGTGTGTTATGTCAATCATGGTCTGAGGCTACCTGCAGAGTTTTGGCGCTGTGCCCCCTAGTGGTCAGGAGATATGAAAAAGTGACATTTTTCCTTACAACTCCTGAACGCTTTGTCCAAAAATCATAAAACTGGTCTCGTTAGATTCAGTGCATCATGCCGAGTCGTGCGATACCAAATTTTCCCATATCGGCCATTTAGAGCGTCGGCCATTTTGAATATTGTCATAAATTGCTATATTTAACAAATGGATTGGCGTATCGTTACGAAACTCAATATGTGTCTTCGGCACCTAACCTTGATACGGCACAAAAAGTTTGGGGGCAGCGCCACCTTGTGGTCAAAAGTTATAACCAAATTTACAAATATGCTAATAACTTTTGATGACGTTAACCTATTGTAAAACAAATGGTCTTAATGTGTTCATTGGGTCAAGCCGAGACCATAGATACCAAATATGTCATATTCGGCCAAATCTCCGATTTGCCATGTTATTTTTCTATAAAAACCTACTTTTTCGAACTCCTCCCAGACCGTTTGTCCAATTTTCACCAAAATTGAACCACATCATCTCCAGACCATCATGACAAAAAGTTATCCAAAGAAAGTTGATATGTCAAACCGTTTACGAATAACTCGCGAAAGAATCCAACGTAATGGTCGCAAAAATGAAATTGAGACTTTATCTCCGCAACGCATTAGCGTTTTCTGACCAAACTAGGTGTGTATTATGTCAATCATGGTCTGAGGCTACCTGCAGAGTTTTGGTGCTCTGCCCCCTAGTGGTCAGGAGATATTAAAAAACTGACTTTTTTGATTATAACTCCTGAACCCTTTGGCCAAAAATCATGAAACTGGTCTCTTTAGATCCAGTGGGTCATGCCGAGTCCTGTGATACCAAATTTTCCCATATCGGCCATTTTGAGCGTCTGCCATTTCGATTTTTCTTATAAGATTCTATGTTTAACAAACACATGACTTTAGTGCTCTGTCAGCAATGGTTTACCCAATTGAAAGCAAACTTTGCATGTGTCAATGTCACCACACTCTCAATGTACCACATGAATTGACACTACAATGTGGTTACAGCGCTGCCTGTTGGTTGAATGTGATAAACCATTAAATCGAATTACTAAAGACCGTATTGTTGATTTTTCAGCCATTTAGACTTAAGTCATATTGAAATGTCTTTAGATTCTTACTGCCGTTGGTCTGATGATGCCAGCCATGTCGGCATGACATTTAATGCCCTCCTTGCGCTTGGCCCCGTGATGGCTGCTAGCAGCTATATTTAGGGGCCAAGCACCGAAGGTGCGGAGGCACCTATTGTTTTTGTTCCGGTTCTTATTATTATTAGGGGCCAAGCACCGAAGGTGCGGAGGCACCTATTGTTTTTGTTCCGGTTCTTATTATTATTAGGGGCCAAGCACCGAAGGTGCGGAGGCACCTATTGTTTTTGTTCCGGTTCTTATTAGGGGCCAAGCACCGAAGGTGCGGAGGCACCTATTGTTTTTGTTCCGGTTCTTATTATTATTAGGGGCCAAGCACCGAAGGTGCGGAGGCACCTATTGTTTTTGTTCCGGTTCTTATTATTATTAGGGGCCAAGCACCGAAGGTGCGAAGGCACCTATTGTTTCTGTTCCGGTTCTTATTATTATTCTTCATCTTCTTCTTCCGCCATGAAAGTCTATGGCAGCCCATAGAACCGTATGCGGGAAAATGATGAAAGTTGGCACACTCATTAAAGACAGTCCAATCATTGACCATAACAAATTTGAAGTCTCTAACTCAATATCTCTAGCGCCACCAACTGTCCAAAGTTGAACTAACGTTTATGCTAATAACTTTTGAACCCTATGACCTAGAAACAAAATTCTTATGTCCACTGATTCCTTGGCTCAAGACGATTCGATTGCACCCTATGACGTCATTTTCCGTCATGAAATTTTTCCCGCCATTTTGAATTTTATGAAAAACCTACTTTTTCGAACTCCTCCTAGGCCGTTTTTCCGATTTCAACGAAATTGAACCACATCATCTCCAGACCATGTGGACAAAAAGTTATCCAAAAAAAGTTGATATGTCAAACAGTTTACGAATAACTCGCGAAAGAATCCGACGTAATGGTCGCAAAAATGAAATTGAGGCTTTATCTCCGCAACGCATTAGCGTTTTCTGACCAAACTAGGTGTGTGTTATGTCAATTATGATCTGAGGCTACCTGCAGAGTTTTGGCGCTGTGCCCCCTAGTGGTCAGGAGATATGAAAAAGTTAAATATTTGCTTATAACTTCTGAACGCTTTGGCCAAAAATAATAAAACTGGTCTCTTTAGATTCAGTGCATCATGCCGAGTCGTGCGATACCAAATTTTCCCATATCGGCCATTTTGAGCGTCGGCCATTTTGAATATTGTCATAAATTGCTATATTTAACAAAGATATTGCCGTATCGTTACGAAACTCAATATGTGTCTTCGGCACCTAACCTTGATACGACTCAAAAAGTATCGAGGCAGCACCCCCTTGTGGTCAAAAATTATAACCAAATTTACAAATATGCTAATAACTTTTGAGTGCGTTAACCTATGGTAAAACAAATTATCTTTATACGTTCCTTGGGTCAAACCAAGAACACAGATACCAAATTTGTCATAGTCGGCCAAACTTCTTGTCCACCATGTTGTTTTTCTTTATAAACCTACTTTTTCGAACTCCTCCCAGACCGTTTGTCCAATTTTCACCAAAATTAAACCACATCATCTCCAGACCATCATGACAAAAACTTATCCAAAGAAAGTTGATATGTCAAACCGTTTACGAATAACTCGCGAAAGAATCCGACGTAATGGTCGCACAAATTAAATTGAGGCTTTATCTCCGCAACGCATTAGTGTTTTCTGACCAAACTAGGTGTGTGTTATGTCAATCATGGTCTGAGGCTACCTACAGAGTTTTGGCGCTCTGCACCCTAGTGGTCAGGAGATATTAAAAAACTGACATTTTTGATTATAACTCCTGAACGCTTTGTCTAAAAATCATGAAACTGCTGTCTTTAGATCCAGTGGGTCATGCCGAGCCCTGTGATACCAAATTTTCCCATATCGGCCATTTTGAGCGTCTGCCATTTCGATTTTTCTTATAAGATGCTATGTTTAACAAACACATGACTTTAGTGCTCTGTCAGCAATGGTTTACCCAATTGAAAGCAAACTTTGCATGTGTCAATGTCACCACACTCTCAATGTACCACATGAATTGACACTACAATTTGGTTACAGCGCTGCCTGTTGGTTGAACGTGATAAACCATTAAATTGAATTACTAAAGACCGTGTTGTTGATTTTTCAGCCATTTAGACTTAAGTCATATTGAAATGTCTTTAGATTCCTACTGCCGTTGGTCTGATGATGCCAGCCATGTCGGCATGACATTTAATGCCCTCCTTGCGCTTGGCCCCGTGATGGCTGCTAGCAGCTATATTTATTATTATTCTTCTTCCACCCAGAAGTCAATGGCAGCCCATAGAACCGTATGCAGGAAAATGATGAAATTTGGCACACACATAGAACACAGTCCAATCATTGACCACACCAATTTTGGAGTCTCTACCTCAATCCCTCTAGCGCCACCAACTGTCCAAAGTTACACTTACATTTATGCTAATAACTCTTGAACCATAAGGGCTAGAAACAAAATTCCTTTGTCCACTGATTCCTTGGCTCAAGCCGATTCGATTGCACCCTATGACGTCATTTTCCGTCATTAAAATTTTTCCGCAATTTTGAATTTTATGAAAAACAAACTTTTTCGAACTCCTCCTAGGCCGTTGGTCCGATTTTCACGAAAATTGAACCACATCATCTCCAGACTATGAAGACAAAAAGTTATGAGAATCAAGTTGATTGGTCATTCCGTTTTTGATAAACTTGCGAAAGAGTTCGACGAATTTGCCGCAAAAATGAACTTGAGGCTATATCTCCGCAACGCATTTGCGTATTCAGACCAAAATTGGTGTGTGTCATAGTAGTCATGATTTGAGGCTACCTGCAGAGTTTTGGCGCACTGCCCCCTAGTGGTCAGGAGATATAAAAAAGTGAGTTTTTTGCTCATAACTTCTGAACACTTTGTTCAAAAATCATAAAACTGGTCTCTTTAGATTCAGGGCATCATGCTGAGTCATGCGATACCAAATTTTCTCATATCGGCCATTTTGGCTGTCGGCCATTTTGAAATTTGTCGTAAAATGCTATATTTTACAAACGCATTGGCGTATCATTACGAAACTCAATATGTGTCTTTGGGACCTTGATTTGAATCTACACCAAAAGTTTCGGGGCAGCGCCACCTTGTGGTCAAAAGTTATAACAAAATTTACAAAAATGCTAATAACGTTTGATTACATTAAGCTATTTTAAAACAAATCATCTGATTATGTTCCTTGGGTCACGCCGAGAACACAGATACCAAATTTGACATAGTTTGCCTAAATTTCCCTTCCGCCATGTTGTTTTCTTCAAAAACCTACTTTTTCTAACTCCTCCCAGACCGTTTGTCCGATTTTCACCAAAATCAAATCGTATCATCTTCAGACTGAGTTGACAAAAAGTTATGGATTTCGTGTCGATAGACAAAACCGTTTTCGTATACCACAATTACAAATTTGAGGTAGTGATGAGAAAATGACTTTAATGCTCTATGTCAGTAATGTTTTGTCCAAATAACACCAAACTTTGCACATTTCATTGTGACATTACTCGGACCACATTCTAACAATTTGGACACAGCACCATCTATTGGTCAAAAGCGATAAACTATTAAATTGAATTACAGTGTCTGTATTAATGATTTTTCAGCCATTTAGCCTAAAATCATATTAAAATGCATTTAGTTGTTGATTACTTCAATTGCTCTTATGCTGCTGGCCACGTCAATGCCCTGTTTGTGCTTGGCCCCGTCATTGCTGCTTGCAGCTATATTTAGGGGCCAAGCACCGAAGGTGCGGAGGCACCTATTGTAATCGTTCTCGTTCTTATTAGGGGCCAAGCACCGAAGGTGCGAAGGCACCTATTGTTTTTGTTCCGGTTCCTATTATTATTATTATTCATCTTCTTCTTCCGCCATTGAAGTCTATGACAGCCCATAGAACCGATTGCGGGAAAGTTATGAAATTTGGCACACAAATAGAGGACAGTCCAATAATTGACCATAGCAAATTTGAAGTTTCTAACTCAATCTCTATAGCGCCACCAACTGTCCAAATTTGCACTCACGTTTACGTAAATAACTTTTGAACCGTATGTCCTAGAAACCAAATTCTTTCGTCCACTAATTCCTTGGCTCAAGACGATTCGATTGCACCCTATGACGTCATTTTCCGTCATGAAAATTTTCCCGCCATTTTGGATTTTATGAAAAACCTACTTTTTCGAACTCCTCCTAGGCCGTTTGTCCGATTTTCACGAAAATTTAACCACATCATCTCCAGACCATGCTGACAAAAAGTTATTAAAAGAAAGTTGATTTGTCAACTCGTTTACGAATAACTTGCGAAAGAATTCGACAAAATGGCTGCAGAAATGAAAGCGAGGCTATATCTCTGCAACGCATTAGCGTATTCTGACCAAACTTGGTGTGTGTTATGTCAATCATGGTCTGAGGCGACATGCAGAGTTTTGGCGCTCTGCCACCTAGTGGTCTGGAGATATGAAAAAGTGAAATATTTGCTTATAACTTCTGAATGCTTCGACCAAAAATCATAAAACTGGTCTCGTTAGATTCAGGGCATCATGCCGAGTTGTGCGATACTAAATTTTCCCATATCGGCCATTTTGAGGGTCGGCCATTTTGAATTTTGTCATAAATTGTTATATTTAACAAAAACATTGGCGTATCGTTACGAAACTCGATATGTGTCTTCGGCATCTGGGCCTGATACAACACAAAAAGTTTCGAGGCAGCGCCACCTTGTGGTCAAAAGTTATAACTAAATTTACAAAAATACTAATAACTTTTGAACACGTTAACCTATGGTAAAATAAGTTGTCTTTATACGTTCCTTGGGTCAAACCGAGAACATAGATACCAAATTTGTCATAGTCGGCCAAACTTCCTGTCCGCCATGTTGTTTTTCTTTAAAAACCTACTTTTTCTAACTCCTCCCACACCGTTTGTCCAATTTTCACCAAAATTGAATCATAACATCTTCAGACCATGCTGACAAAAAGTTATTAAAATAAAGTTGATTCGTCAAACAGGTTTCGATAAAAATGCGAACGAATTTGACCAAATGGCCACCAAATAAAGCGAGGCTATATCTCTGCAACGCATTAGCGTATTCTGACCAAACGTTCTGTGTGTGATGTCAATCATGATCTGAGGCTACCTGCAGAGTTTTGGTGCTCTGCCCCCTAGTGGTCAGGAGATATGAAAAACTGACATTTTTTGATTATAACTCCTGAATTCCTTTGTCCAAAAATCATGAAACTGCTGTCTTTAGATTCAGTGCATTATGCTGAGTCCTGCGATACCAAATTTTCCCATATCGGCCTTTTTCAGCGTCGGCTATTTAGAATTTTGTCATGAAAAGGTATACTTAAACACATGACTTTAAAGCTGTGTTTCATCAATGCTTTACCCTATTGACACCAAACTTTGCATGTGTCATTGTCACCTCACTCTGGATATGCCACATGATTTGACACATCAATTTGGTTACAGCGCTGCCTGTTGGTCGAATGTGATAAATCGTTAAATCGAATTACTAAAGACCTTATTGATGATTTTTCAGCCATTTAGACTGAAGTCATATTGAAATGTCTTTAGATGCTTTCTGCCATTGGTCTGATGCTGCTAGCCATGTCGGCATGACATTTAATGCCCTCCTTGTGCTTGGCCCCGTCATGGCTGCTTGCAGCTATATTTAGGGGCCAAGCACCGAAGGTGCGTTATTATTAGGGGCCAAGCACCGAAGGTGCGGAGGCACCTATTGTTTTTGTTCCGGTTCTTATTATTAGGGGCCAAGCACCGAAGGTGCGGAGGCACCTATTGTTTTTGTTCCGGTTCTTATTAGGGGCCAAGCACCGAAGGTGCGGAGGCACCTATTGTTTTTGTTCCGGTTCTTATTATTAGGGGCCAAGCACCGAAGGTGCGGAGGCACCTATTGTAATTGTTCCGGTTCTTTATTATTATTATTCATCTTCTTCTTCCGCCATGGAAGTCTATGGCAGCCCATAGAACCGTTTGCGGGAAAATGATCAAATTTGGCACACTGATAAAGGACAAGCCAATCATTGACCATAGCAAATTTGAAGTGTCTAACTCAATGTCTCTAGCGCCACCAACTGTCCAAAGTTGCACTCACGTTTACGTAAATAACTCTTGAACCGTATGTCCTAGAAACAAAATTCTTTCGTCCACTAATTCCTTGGCTCAAGACGATTCGATTGCACCCTATGACGTCATTTTCCGTCATGAAAATTTTCCCGCCATTTTGAATTTTACGAAAAACCTACTTTTTCGAACTCCTCCTAGGCTGTTGGTCCGATTTTCACGAAAATTGAACCACATCATCTCCAGACTATTTGTACAAAAAGTTATTAAAAGAAAGTTGATTTGTCAAACCGTTTACGAATAACTTGCGAAAGAATTCAACAAAATGGCCAAAGAAATGAAAGCGAGGCTTTATCTCCGCAACGCATTAGCGTATTCTGACCAAACTTGGTGTGTGTTATGGCAATGATGGTCTGAGGCTATTTGCAAAGATTTGGCGCTCTGCCCCCTAGTGGTCTGGAGATATGAAAAAGTGAAATATTTGCTTATAACTTCTGAACGCTTCGACCAAAAATCATAAAACTGGTCTCGTTAGATTCAGGGCATCATGCCGAGTCGTGCGATACAAAATTTTCCCATATCGGCCATTTTGAGGGTCGGCCATTTTGAATTTTGTCATAAATTGCTATATTTAACAAACACATTGGCGTATCGTTACGAAACTCGATATGTGTCTTCGGCATCTGGGCCTGATACAACACAAAAAATTTCGAGGCAGCGCCACCTTGTGGTCAAAAGTTATAAACAAATTTACAAAAATGCTAATAACTTTTGAACACGTTAACCTATGGTAAAATAAATTGTCTTTATACGTTCCTTGGGTCAAACCGAGAACACAGATACCAAATTTGTCATAGTCGGCCAAACTTCCTGTCCGCCATGTTGTTTTTCTTTAAAAACCTACTTTTTCGAACTCCTCCCACACCGTTTGTCCAATTTTCACCAAAATTGAATCATAACATCTTCAGACCATGCTGACAAAAAGTTATTAAAATAAAGTTGATTCGTCAAACAGGTTTCGATAAAATTGCGAACGAATTTGACCAAATTGCCACCAAATAAAGCAAGACTATATCTCTGAAATGCATTAGCGTATTCTGACCAAACTTTCTGTGTGTCATGTCAATCATGATCTGAGGCTACCTGCAGAGTTTTGGCGCTCTGCCCCCTAGTGGTCAGGAGATATGAAAAACTGACATTTTTGATTATAACTCCTGAATGCTTTGTCCAAAAATCATGAAACTGCTCTCTTTAGATTCAGTGCATCATGCCGAGTCCTGCGATACCAAATTTTCCCATATCGGCCATTTTCAGCGTCAGCTATTTAGAATTTTGTCATGAAATGCTATGCTTAACAAACACATGACTTTAAAGCTGGATGTCAGCAATGCTTTACCCTATTGACACCAAACTTTGCATGTGTCATTGTCACCTCACTCTGGATAAACCACGTGATTTGACATATCAGTTTGGTTACAGCGCTGCCTGTTGGTCAAACGTGATAAACCGTTAAATCGAATTACTAAAGACCGTATTGATGATTTTTCAGCCATTTAGACTGAAGTCATATTGAAATGTCTTTAGATGCTTCCTGCCGTTGGTCTGATGCTGCCAGCCATGTCGGCATGACATTTAATGCCTTCTTTGTGCTTGGCCCCGTCATGGCTGCTTGCAGCTATATTTATTAGGGGCCAAGCACCGAAGGTGCGGAGGCACCTATTGTTTTTGTTCCGGTTCTTATTATTATTATTATTATTATTCTTCTTCTGCCATTGAAGTCTATGACAGCCCATAGAACCGTAAGCGGGAAAATGAAAAAAAGTTGGCACACTCATAAAGGACAGTCCAATCATTGACCATAGCAAAATTGAAGTCTCTAACTCAATCTCTATAGCGCCACCAACGGTCCAAAGTTGCACTCACGTTTACGTAAATAACTTTTGAACCGTATGTCCTAGAAACAAAATTCTTTTGTCCACTGATTCCTTGGCTCAAGACGATTCGATTGCACCCTATGACGTCATTTTCCGTCATGAAAATTTTCCCGCCATTTTGAATTTTCTGAAAAACCTACTTTTTCGAACTCCTCCTAGGCCGTTTGTCCGATTTTCACGAAAATTGAACCACATCATCTCCAGACAATGTGGACAAAACGATATCCAAAGAAAGTTGATATGTCAAACCGTTTACGAATAACTCGCGAAAGAATCCGAGGTAAAAGTCGCCAAAATGAAATTGAGGCTTTATCTCCGCAATGCATTAGCCTTTTCTGACCAAACTAGGTGTGTATTATGTCAATCATTGTCTGAGGCTACCTGCAGAGTTTTGGCGCTGTGCCCCCTAGTGGTCAGGAGTTATGAAAAACTGACTTTTTTGCTTATAACTTCTGAACCCTTTGGCCAAAAATCATGAAACTGGTCTCTTTAGATCCAGTGGGTCATGCCGAGTCCTGTGATACCAAATATTCCCATATCGGCCATTTTGAGCATCTGCTATTTCGATTTTTCTTATAAGATGCTATGTTTAACAAACACATGACTTTAGTGCTCTCTCAGCAATGGTTTACCCAATTGAAAGCAAACTTTGTATGTGTCAATGTCACCACACTCTCAATATACCACATGAATTGACACTACAATTTGGTTACAGCGCTGCCTGTTGGTTGAATGTGATAAGCCATTAAATCGAAATACTAAAGACCGTATTGTTGATTTTTCAGCCATTTAGACTTAAGTCATATTGAAATGTCTTTAGATTCTTACTGCCGTTGGTCTGATGATGCCAGCCATGTCGGCATGACATTTAATGCCCTCCTTGTGCTTGGCCCCGTGATGGCTGCTAGCAGCTATATTTATTATTATTATTCTTCTTCTGCCATTGAAGTCTATGACAGCCCATAGAACCGTAAGCGGGAAAATGAAAAAAAGTTGGCACACTCATAAAGGACAGTCCAATCATTGACCATAGCAAAATTGAAGTCTCTAACTCAATCTCTATAGCGCCACCAACGGTCCAAAGTTGCACTCACGTTTACGTAAATAACTTTTGAACCGTATGTCCTAGAAACAAAATTCTTTTGTCCACTGATTCCTTGGCTCAAGACGATTCGATTGCACCCTATGACGTCATTTTCCGTCATGAAAATTTTCCCGCCATTTTGAATTTTCTGAAAAACCTACTTTTTCGAACTCCTCCTAGGCCGTTTGTCCGATTTTCACGAAAATTGAACCACATCATCTCCAGACAATGTGGACAAAACGATATCCAAAGAAAGTTGATATGTCAAACCGTTTACGAATAACTCGCGAAAGAATCCGAGGTAAAAGTCGCCAAAATGAAATTGAGGCTTTATCTCCGCAATGCATTAGCCTTTTCTGACCAAACTAGGTGTGTATTATGTCAATCATTGTCTGAGGCTACCTGCAGAGTTTTGGCGCTGTGCCCCCTAGTGGTCAGGAGTTATGAAAAACTGACTTTTTTGCTTATAACTTCTGAACCCTTTGGCCAAAAATCATGAAACTGGTCTCTTTAGATCCAGTGGGTCATGCCGAGTCCTGTGATACCAAATATTCCCATATCGGCCATTTTGAGCATCTGCTATTTCGATTTTTCTTATAAGATGCTATGTTTAACAAACACATGACTTTAGTGCTCTCTCAGCAATGGTTTACCCAATTGAAAGCAAACTTTGTATGTGTCAATGTCACCACACTCTCAATATACCACATGAATTGACACTACAATTTGGTTACAGCGCTGCCTGTTGGTTGAATGTGATAAGCCATTAAATCGAAATACTAAAGACCGTATTGTTGATTTTTCAGCCATTTAGACTTAAGTCATATTGAAATGTCTTTAGATTCTTACTGCCGTTGGTCTGATGATGCCAGCCATGTCGGCATGACATTTAATGCCCTCCTTGTGCTTGGCCCCGTGATGGCTGCTAGCAGCTATATTTATTATTATTATTATTATTCTTCTTCTGCCATTGAAGTCTATGACAGCCCATAGAACCGTAAGCGGGAAAATGAAAAAAAGTTGGCACACTCATAAAGGACAGTCCAATCATTGACCATAGCAAAATTGAAGTCTCTAACTCAATCTCTATAGCGCCACCAACGGTCCAAAGTTGCACTCACGTTTACGTAAATAACTTTTGAACCGTATGTCCTAGAAACAAAATTCTTTTGTCCACTGATTCCTTGGCTCAAGACGATTCGATTGCACCCTATGACGTCATTTTCCGTCATGAAAATTTTCCCGCCATTTTGAATTTTCTGAAAAACCTACTTTTTCGAACTCCTCCTAGGCCGTTTGTCCGATTTTCACGAAAATTGAACCACATCATCTCCAGACAATGTGGACAAAACGATATCCAAAGAAAGTTGATATGTCAAACCGTTTACGAATAACTCGCGAAAGAATCCGAGGTAAAAGTCGCCAAAATGAAATTGAGGCTTTATCTCCGCAATGCATTAGCCTTTTCTGACCAAACTAGGTGTGTATTATGTCAATCATTGTCTGAGGCTACCTGCAGAGTTTTGGCGCTGTGCCCCCTAGTGGTCAGGAGTTATGAAAAACTGACTTTTTTGCTTATAACTTCTGAACCCTTTGGCCAAAAATCATGAAACTGGTCTCTTTAGATCCAGTGGGTCATGCCGAGTCCTGTGATACCAAATATTCCCATATCGGCCATTTTGAGCATCTGCTATTTCGATTTTTCTTATAAGATGCTATGTTTAACAAACACATGACTTTAGTGCTCTCTCAGCAATGGTTTACCCAATTGAAAGCAAACTTTGCATGTGTCAATGTCACCACACTCTCAATGTACCACATGAATTGACACTACAATTTGGTTACAGCGCTGCCTGTTGGTTGAATGTGATAAACCATTAAATCGAAATACTAAAGACCGTATTGTTGATTTTTCAGCCATTTAGACTTAAGTCATATTGAAATGTCTTTAGATTCTTACTGCCGTTGGTCTGATGATGCCAGCCATGTCGGCATGACATTTAATGCCCTCCTTGTGCTTGGCCCCGTGATGGCTGCTAGCAGCTATATTTTTATTCTTTTTCTTGTGCCATGGGAGTCTATGGCAGCCCATAGAACCGTAAACGGGAAAATGAAAAAAATTTGGCACACTCATAAAGGACAGTCCAATCATTGACCATAGCAAAATTGAAGTCTCTAACTCAATCTCTATAGCGCCACCAACTGTCCAAAGTTGCACTCACGTTTACGTAAATAACTTTTGAACCGTATGTCCTAGAAACAAAATTCTTTTGTCAACTGATTCCTTGGCTCAAGACGATTCGATTGCACCCTATGACGTCATTTTCCGTCATGAATATTTTCCCGCCATTTTGAATTTTATGAAAAACCTACTTTTTCGAACTCCTCCTAGGCCGTTTGTCCGATTTCAACGAAAATTGAACCACATCATCTCCAGACAATGTGGACAAAAAGTTATCCAAAGAAAGTTGATATGTCAAACCGTTTACGAATAACTCGCGAAAGAATCCGACGTAATGGTCGCAAAAATGAAATTGAGGCTTTATCTCCGCAACGCATTAGCGTTTTCTGACCAAACTAGGTGTGTGTTATGTCAATCATGATCTGAGGCTACCTGCAGAGTTTTGGCGCTGTGCCCCCTAGTGGTCAGGAGATATGAAAAAGTTAAATATTTGCTTATAACTTCTGAACGCTTTAGCCAAAAATAATAAAACTGGTCTCTTTAGATTCAGTGCATCATGCCGAGTCGTGTGATACCAAATTTTCCCATATCGGCCATTTTGAGCGTCGGCCATTTTTAATATTGTCATAAATTGCTATATTTAACAAAGATATTGGCGTATCGTTACGAAACTCAATATGTGTCTTCGGCACCTAACCTTGATACGACTCAAAAAGTTTCGAGCCAGCACCCCCTTGTGGTCAAAAATTATAACCAAATTTACAAATATGCTAATAACTTTTGAGTGCGTTAACCTATGGTAAAACAAATTATCTTTATACGTTCCTTGGGTCAAACCGAGAACACAGATACCAAATTTGTCATAGTCGGCCAAACTTCTTGTCCACCATGTTGTTTTTCTTTAAAAACCTACTTTTTCGAACTCCTCCCAGACCGTTTGTCCAATTTTCACCAAAATTAAACCACATCATCTCCAGACAATGTGGACAAAAAGTTATCCAAAGAAAGTTGATATGTCAAACCGTTTACGAATAACTCGCGAAAGAATCCGACATAATGGTCGCAAAAATGAAATTGAGGCTTTATCTCCGCAACGCATTAGCGTTTTCTGACCAAACTAGGTGTGTGTTATGTCAATCATGGTCTGAGGCTACCTGCAGAGTTTTGGCGCTCTGCCCCCTAGTGGTCAGGAGATATTAAAAAACTGACATTTTTGATTATAACTCCTGAACGCTTTGTCTAAAAATCATGAAACTGGTCTCTTTAGATCCAGTGGGTCATGCCGAGTCCTGTGATACCAAATTTTCCCATATCGGCCATTTTGAGCGTCTGCCATTTCGATTTTTCTTATAAGATGCTATGTTAAAGCAAACTTTGCATGTGTCAATGTCACCACACTCTCAATGTACCACATGAATTGACACTACAATTTGGTTACAGCGCTGCCTGTTGATTGAATGTGATAAACCATTAAATCGAAATACTAAAGACCGTATTGTTGATTTTTCAGCCATTTAGACTTAAGTCATATTGAAATGTGTTTAGATTCTTACTGCCGGTGGTCTGATGATGCCAGCCATGTCGGCATGACATTTAATGCCCTCCTTGCACTTGGCCCCGTGATGGCTGCTAGTAGCTATATTTATTCTTTTTCTTGTGCCATGGGAGTCTATGACAGCCCATAGAACCGTAAACGGGAAAATGAAAAAAAGTTGGCACACTCATAAAGGACAGTCCAATCATTGACCATAGCAAAATTGAAGTCTCTAACTCAATCTCTATAGCGCCACCAACTGTCCAAAGTTGCACTCACGTTTACGTAAATAACTTTTGAACCGTATGTCCTAGAAACAAAATTCTTATGTCCACTGATTCCTTGGCTCAAGACGATTCGATTGCACCCTATGACGTCATTTTCCGTCATGAATATTTTCCCGCCATTTTGAATTTTATGAAAAACCTACTTTTTCGAACTCCTCCTAGGCCGTTTGTCAGATTTTCACGAAAATTAAACCACATCATCTCCAGACCATCGTGACAAAAAGTTATCCAAAGAAAGTTGAAATGTCAAACCGTTTATGAATAACTCACGAAAGAATCCGACGTAATGATCGCAAAAATGAACTTGAGGCTCTATCTCCACAACGCATTAGCGTTTTCTGACCAAACTCGGTGTGTGTTATGTCAATCATGGTCTGAGGCTACCTGCAGAGTTTTGGCGCTGTGCCCCCTAGTGGTCAGGAGATATGAAAAAGTGAAATTTTTCCTTACAACTCCTGAACGCTTTGTCCAAAAATCATAAAACTGGTCTCTTTAGATTCAGTGTATCATGCCGAGTCGTGCGATACTAAATTTTCCCATTTCGGCCATTTAGAGCGTCGGCCATTTTGAATATTGTCATAAATTGCTATATTTAACAAATGGATTGGCGTATCGTTACGAAACTCAATAAGTGTCTTCGGCACCTAACCTTGATACGGCACAAAAAGTTTGGGGGCAGCGCCACCTTGTGGTCAAAAGTTATAACCAAATTTACAAATATGCTAATAACTTTTGATGACGTTAACCTATTGTAAAACAAATGGTCTTAATGTGTTCATTGGGTCAAGCCGAGACCATAGATACCAAATATGTCATATTCAGCCAAACCTCCGATTTGCCATGTTATTTTTCTATAAAAACCTACTTTTTCGAACTCCTCCCAGACCGTTTGTCCAATTTTCACCAAAATTAAACCACATCATCTCCAGACCATCATGACAAAACGGTATATAAACAAAGATGATTCGCCAAACCGTTTACGAATAACTCGCGAAAGAATTCGACACAGTGGCCATAGAATTGAAAGCGAGGCTATATCTACGTAACTCATTAGCGTATTCTGACCAACATAGGTGTGTTTTTTGTCAATCATGGTCTGAGGCTACCTGCAGAGTTTTGGCGCTCTGCCCCCTAGTGGTCAGGAGATATTAAAAAACTGACATTTTTGATTATAACTCCTGAACGCTTTGTCTAAAAATCATGAAACTGCTGTCTTTAGATCCAGTGGGTCATGCCGAGTCCTGTGATACCAAATATTCCCATATCGGCCATTTTGAGCGTCTGCCATTTCAATTTTTCTTATAAGATGCTATGTTTAACAAACACATGACTTTAGTGCTCTGTCAGCAATGGTTTACCCAATTGAAAGCAAACTTTGCATGTGTCAATGTCACCACACTCTCAATGTACCACATGAATTGACACTACAATTTGGTTATTGAAATGTCTTTAGATTCTTACTGCCGTTGGTCTGATGATGCCAGCCATGTCGGCATGACATTTAATGCCCTCCTTGCGCTTGGCCCCGTGATGGCTGCTAGCAGCTATATTTAGGGGCCAAGCACCGAAGGTGCGGAGGCACCTATTGTTTTTGTTCCGGTTCTTATTATTAGGGGCCAAGCACCGAAGGTGCGGAGGCACCTATTGTTTTTGTTCCGGTTCTTATTAGGGGCCAAGCACCGAAGGTGCGGAGGCACCTATTGTTTTTGTTCCGGTTCTTATTATTATTATTATTATTATTCTTCTTCTGCCATTGAAGTCTATGACAGCCCATAGAACCGTAAGCGGGAAAATGAAAAAAAGTTGGCACACTCATAAAGGAGAGTCCAATCATTGACCATAGCAAAATTGAAGTCTCTAACTCAATCTCTCTAGCGCCACCAACTGTCCAAAGTTGCACTCACGTTTACGTAAATAACTTTTGAACCGTATGTCCTAGAAACAAAATTCTTTTGTCCACTGATTCCTTGGCTCAAGACGATTCGATTGCACCCTATGACGTCATTTTCCGTCATGAAAATTTTCCCGCCATTTTGAATTTTATGAAAAACCTACTTTGTCGAACTCCTCCTAGGCCGTTCGTCCGATGTTCACGAAAATTGAACCACATCATCTCCCGACAATGTGGACAAAACGATATATAAAGAAAGTTGATTCGACAAACCGTTTACGAATAACTCGCGAAAGAATCTGAGGTAAAAGTCGCCAAAATGAAATTGAGGCTTTATCTCCCCAATGCATTAGCCTTTTCTGACGAAACTAGGTGTGTGTTATGTCAATCATGGTTTGAGGCTACCTGCAGAGTTTTGGCGCTGTGCCCCCTAGTGGTCAGGAGTTATCAAAAACTGACTTTTTTGCTTATAACTTCTGAACCCTTTGGCCAAAAATCATGAAACTGGTCTCTTTAGATCCAGTGGGTCATGCCGAGTCCTGTGATACCAAATATTCCCATATCGGCCATTTTGAGCGTCTGCCATTTCGATTTTTCTTATAAGATGCTATGTTTAACAAACACTTGACTTTAGTGCTCTGTCAGCAATGGTTTACCCAATTGAAAGCAAACTTTGCATGTGTCAATGTCACCACACTCTCAATGTACCACACACTACAATTTGGTTACAGCGCTGCCTGTTGGTTGAATGCGATAAACCATTAAATCGAATTGCTAAAGACCGTATTGTTGGTTTTTCAGCCATTTAGACTTAAGTCATATTGAAATGTCTTTAGATTTTTACTGCCGTTGGTCTGATGATGCCAGTCATGTCGGCATGACATTTAATGCCCTCCTTGCGCTTGGCCCCGTGATGGCTGCTAGCAGCTATATTTATTATTATTCTTTTTCTTGTGCCATGGGAGTCTATGGCAGCCCATAGAACCGTAAACGGGAAAATGAAAAAAATTTGGCACACTCATAAAGGACAGTCCAATCATTGACCATAGCAAAATTGAAGTCTCTAACTCAATCTCTATAGCGCCACCAACTGTCCAAAGTTGCACTCACGTTTACGTAAATAACTTTTGAACCGTATGTCCTAGAAACAAAATTCTTTTGTCAACTGATTCCTTGGCTCAAGACGATTCGATTGCACCCTATGACGTCATTTTCCGTCATGAATATTTTCCCGCCATTTTGAATTTTATGAAAAACCTACTTTTTCGAACTCCTCCTAGGCCGTTTGTCCGATTTCAACGAAAATTGAACCACATCATCTCCAGACAATGTGGACAAAAAGTTATCCAAAGAAAGTTGATATGTCAAACCGTTTACGAATAACTCGCGAAAGAATCCGACGTAATGGTCGCAAAAATGAAATTGAGGCTTTATCTCCGCAACGCATTAGCGTTTTCTGACCAAACTAGGTGTGTGTTATGTCAATCATGATCTGAGGCTACCTGCAGAGTTTTGGCGCTGTGCCCCCTAGTGGTCAGGAGATATGAAAAAGTTAAATATTTGCTTATAACTTCTGAACGCTTTAGCCAAAAATAATAAAACTGGTCTCTTTAGATTCAGTGCATCATGCCGAGTCGTGTGATACCAAATTTTCCCATATCGGCCATTTTGAGCGTCGGCCATTTTTAATATTGTCATAAATTGCTATATTTAACAAAGATATTGGCGTATCGTTACGAAACTCAATATGTGTCTTCGGCACCTAACCTTGATACGACTCAAAAAGTTTCGAGCCAGCACCCCCTTGTGGTCAAAAATTATAACCAAATTTACAAATATGCTAATAACTTTTGAGTGCGTTAACCTATGGTAAAACAAATTATCTTTATCCGTTCCTTGGGTCAAACCGAGAACACAGATACCAAATTTGTCATAGTCGGCCAAACTTCTTGTCCACCATGTTGTTTTTCTTTAAAAACCTACTTTTTCGAACTCCTCCCAGACCGTTTGTCCAATTTTCACCAAAATTAAACCACATCATCTCCAGACAATGTGGACAAAAAGTTATCCAAAGAAAGTTGATATGTCAAACCGTTTACGAATAACTCGCGAAAGAATCCGACATAATGGTCGCAAAAATGAAATTGAGGCTTTATCTCCGCAACGCATTAGCGTTTTCTGACCAAACTAGGTGTGTGTTATGTCAATCATGGTCTGAGGCTACCTGCAGAGTTTTGGCGCTCTGCCCCCTAGTGGTCAGGAGATATTAAAAAACTGACATTTTTGATTATAACTCCTGAACGCTTTGTCTAAAAATCATGAAACTGGTCTCTTTAGATCCAGTGGGTCATGCCGAGTCCTGTGATACCAAATTTTCCCATATCGGCCATTTTGAGCGTCTGCCATTTCGATTTTTCTTATAAGATGCTATGTTTAACAAACACATGACTTTAGTGCTCTGTCAGCAATGGTTTACCCAATTGAAAGCAAACTTTGCATGTGTCAATGTCACCACACTCTCAATGTACCACATGAATTGACACTATCTTATTATTATTATTAGGGGCCAAGCACCGAAGGTGCGGAGGCACCTATTGTTTTTGTTCCGGTTCTTATTATTATTAGGGGCCAAGCACCGAAGGTGCGGAGGCACCTATTGTTTTTGTTCCGGTTCTTATTATTAGGGGTTCAAACGCGAAGCGTTGAAAACCTATTGTAATCGTTAAGATTTTTATTATTATTATTATTATTATTCTGTCGAACTTCCGATCGTGCAGACCAAACTGTAAGGTCTAGAGACTTGAAAGTTGGCCAGATGGTAGGTCTCAATTTGGGGGGAACGTATCAAAACATGACGCAAATCGGCCTATAGGTGGCGCTACAGCCACTTAAAACGCGTAATCACTCATAACTCGTAAACCGTTTGTCCTACACTAAAGTGTCTTATATCTCTGGAATCCTTGGCTCAAGACTTAAAAAATGTATATCTCCGATTTCATTTCCGTCTATAAAAATTTTCCGCCATTTTGAATTTTCTGAAAAAATTTTTTTTCGAACTCCTCATAGACCGTTTGTCCAAATCATGCGAAACTTCACACGCATCATCTAGAGAATCTCCTGACCAAAAGTTGTTCAAAGAATTTTGATCAGTGATTCTCGCTCGCAACAGGACGTCCAAACGTCTGAATAGGGCGGAGCCTATTTTGCTAAAATCGTAATAACTCTGGAACGCAAAGAGATAATCTCACCAAACTTGAAACACTCATGTATGAGCTAGTTTTGTGGTCACCCTAAAAAAGCTGCAACGATTCACCACTTGGTGGCGCTATATTACTAAAAAAACACAAAAACATCTGTACATGTGCACTCGTTAATCCGATTTACTTCAAACTTGTCATGCACGGTCTTTGTCCAATGGGCCATGATGGTCTATGAGGATATTGGCGTATCTCAAAAAACATGGCCGTTATCGGCCAATGAAGTTTAAGCATAATTTAGACCAGCTTAACGAACTTCGATCGGAACGAATTTCAATGAGCATATTTGACTCATAGCCCTAAAGGTCAGTCACAAATTTTAAAGAAATCGGCCACTAGTTGGCGCTAACGAGTTTTTTGCGTCTCTACTCACGTGGTGTTTCACACATCCTCACAATATTGATATCATCTGTTAGATCTACTCATACTGAGCAACTTTGCTTCAAGAACCACTGCTGTCAATCAAATTGTTTTTGAAATATATGAGATTTTAGAAAATTAAAATTTTTCGAACTAGTCATAGGCCGTCAATACGATTGGCTTGAAAATTCACACACATCATCTAGGGACACTCAAGGCAAAAAGTTATTCAAAGAATTTCGATTAGTTAAACCGTTCAGCAGATACAAATTTTCATATATTTCTGATTTGGTCTATTGTGATTAAAATGTCTATATATCTTGTGCACAAACAAAAAACATCACATAACTGTGAACATGTTAAGAACACATCATTTTGAAGAAATGTGTCAGGTTTCATGTATTTCTAATGCTCATAGGGCTCACAATAAATTATTAACTATCTATATTTTAAAATCTCAGTAAAGCTGTAATACTACTTTTGTCCACAAGAGGCAGCGCTGGGCTAGGAAATCTTTTTATTCCAATTTCAGATAGCAGACTCTCTGATCACATCTTGTTTCACACATCCACACTATATTAATATTTGATAGATCTTCTCACACTGGATAACCCATTAAAACTGGAAGATTATGGCTGTAATATTACTTGTCCACAAGAGGGAGCCACAGGATCAGAAATCTTTTTATTCCAATTTCTGAATTTGTTTTTCTTTTAATATGTGAACAATTTCTAAATTGGCTGTCACGGTACACTCGTTTATTCGATTGACTTGAAACTTGTCATGCACTGTCTTCATCCAAGGGTCCATGATGGTCTATGAGGATATTGGCATATCTCAAAAAACATGGCCGTCATCGTCATCATGAAACTTGATGGGAGTGTTTGGATGACATGTGGTGCTAATCACAACCTCACAATAGTAATATCATTTGATAAATCTCCTCATAATGAACAACTCATTACCAACTGAAAGATGATGGCTGTGATATTAATTTTGTCCTCAAGAGGGAACCACAGGATAAGAAATCTGTTTATATCTTTTTTTATGT